>CM056460.1:3960382-4339569 GCA_029783895.1 Triplophysa bombifrons | reverse complement strand
TAAGAATACACGGTTCCTTCTCACAATGTCTATTTAACGCATACACGCCGCACGTGCATTGGTTACGCAAAGTAAAACTGACGTGAAGCAATTCTTAATGTATCAGCCTGCGAAGCGCTCGTTAAGATAGCTATTTGAAATCCAATAATAATTGTATTTTCAACGCAAACCACATGCATGCGAATGGTGATGATCAAATGTAAGGGTTCGAGCAGATAATGAAATGCAAGGCCAGATCCGCGCATCGATGCATTGCAATACCCCACACGGGTTTTCCAAGGATGCTCATCTCCATCACTTCCAAATAAACTACTTACCCGTCGCCGACCACGACGCATTTGATAGCTTGCATTTGTAGAAAGGTGGTCTGCTTCACTTCACGGCCGTAAATATATCTTATTCTGATAAAGCTATCCCAAAGAATTGATAGAAATCTGCAAAAACACGGTCACTGCCCTCTTTGCAGCAACGGTTTTGACGCCGAACATCAACGAGATTCCCGGAAAAAGCCGAAAGGATTTAAAGGAACAGCAGCCCACGCACGCTGTCTTGAGAGGGATTGGCTGTTCCATAATACAGTAAAACAGCAATAGCGCACGAGCTATTTATTTATTTATTTTTTAATAGTAAATAATGCAGTTGTATTTCACTGGCATGTCACTTCATAGTTTAGAATGTGTTTTTCATTTTAGAAACATAACAGCTAAAACATTTTTTATTTCAACTGTAGGGAAAACGTCCAACCACAAAAATGAGGAGATGAAGAGTTGGATATTTATTTTGTTCTCAACCCGAAGTGGTATAGTCAAGCGTATTCATTGAATCGTGGGATCTCACGCTCATATTTCTGTGTTACATTTACATTTATGATTTTGGCAGATGCTTTCAGCAACTTACAGTGCATTCAGGCTATACATTTGTGTTCCTTAGGATAGAAAAACAGAGCTTGCTCAGAGCTTCTTTAAATCACACATTTATTAAACAACACACAGGCAAGTAGCAAAACTCAAAAAACAAACAAATCTTAAGATATTCAATTTATAAGTGCCACACATAAGAGCATTGTTGGACAATATGGCACATTTGGAAGATTTCTCAAATTAGATTTGTGAACTAGCTCTTAAATTTCACTGAATGAAAATAAATATAAAAAACAAATTAAAAATTGTAAAAAAAAAGCTGTTACCTGATTACTCAATAATGCAAACCGAAACAAAACACATATATTTAAAGAGACAGAAATACATTTCTTGTTGATCAATACATTTTTTCTCATCAATATAAAATGTCAAATATATTTGCACCTTAATTTCATGTAAAAATATCTTGCAGTAAATCTATTGTGCATAGTGTAAAAGTGTCCTGTAAAACTGATGTTGGGTGTAGAACATTCCGTACCAAACTGTGGTAAAACACTGATGTCTTGGCAAGCAGGTTCACTTTTTAGGGCTGAAGTGTGCGAGAGGGGATCCCTGGACGTAGGCGTGAATGGCATTCTGGAGGAAGCTGGCTCTCTGGGCTTCGTCCTCACGCATGCGCTGAATCTCTCCTTCTCTAATCCGCAGTCGCTCAAGCAGAGAGGAGATCTCACTTTCTTTGTCCAGAAGGGCCTCTCTGTGGGTAGCGCTGAGAACTGATCCAAAAACACAAACACACATTTACTGAGCCAATGATTCAACAGCCTGTAACATGGGCATCAGATTACAGAAATGAAAAGAATCTCTATATTAAAACTAGAATATATCTTAGTGTTGTGCTTGGTGATGACTGATTTACCCTTCATCTCTCTCTCCAGAGCAGCGATCTTCTCTTTTAGGCCACCCTGCGCTGTCCTCTCGGCCTGAAGGTGACCAATTTGCTCCTGCAGTTCAACCCGAACTCGTGCCACTTCTGTTACTTTTTCGTGCTCTTTCCCTGCAAGCTCCTGTGGTTCAGACACAGGGAGAGAGGTGAGGAGATTCACAGACTTTTACTCATTCAGAAATAAATATTTCACTTTTCTGAATTGTGTAAATAAACAAAAAGCGTTAGTGAAACTGGAAAAGTCTGAAACGGATGAAATCGATTATGGTAGTTAAATATTAGATATTACATGGTGTTGAATAGAATATGTTTATACACATAAAGGTTGAATGGAGAGAGGAATCTTTTTTTTTGACCAAACAACCACAGGTGTTTATTGCAAAATACAGCACAAATCTAGTTAATAATTATTTTCTACTGAATGAACATGAAAATAATACTTTATAAAAATACTAAACACTGTACAAAACAATATTAAGATACACTATTTATATATTTAGAATGTTGACAAGAGATATTCGTAACGATGCTTAATTTGACAAACTCAAAAAATCACTAATGCAATATATTGCTCTGACTTAAAGGAGCTGTTTGTAACATTGAAACCTAGCGGCTGAGCTAGGTCCAAATTCAAAATATTGGCGAGGGTTTTTCCCACATGCTGCGTTCAGACCAAACGCGAATGAAGCTTAAAGCGCGAGTGATTTACATGTTAAGTCAATTCAAAGACACGATAGAGCTCCTTGCGGCGCGATTCACGCGAATGAGGCGGCGCGAATGACGTGATTGGCGCGAATTGAGCGAAAAGTCTGAACTTTGGCGAAAATTCGATCCACGTTAACCAATCAGGAGCTTGCTCTAGTAGTGACTTGATTATGACGTTGCGAGTGGAGAAAGAAATCCCAAACAACAATGGAGGACAAAATCATCGTTGCTTTACGGGATACCTGGAGCTGTACGATACATCTTACTTTTATCGAAAGAGAAATAAAAAGGATCTCGCTTGGAAGAAAGTGAGTGAGAAGGTCAGACAATCTGGTAAATTGTCAAAAACGATCTTTACACAATTTGAGCTATATATATACGAGACTGGAGCTGCCTTGCTGAAGCCATAACGCGAATTCGCGTCTCTAGTGAAGTGAATTTGATGCGCGAATGAAGCGAATTTGATTCACGAATGACGCGAGTAAAGTCAAAATGTTCAAGCGTCCAACTACGCAACTCACAGGAGTAATGGACAGCATCAACTCTTACACTGTAAGTTTATCTGATAATTTATACGTTTGTAGTGGATTTGCTATTTGCAAATATAACTCAATCAGCAGCTAGTTTCAGTGGTTGTGTCCTCCAGAGGTCGCATTTACAGGTCATATTGCCATCTCGTTTAGATAACGGTAATAAAATTGTATATTACTCCTCGTAAGTTGTATAAGAACATAGTAATTCTTTCTAAGTTTGCAACGTAATAGTACCGGAAAGGGTGGAATCTGCTCTGACCCAGATCATGTGTTTGCTGCAAAATGCAGTGATTGTCGACAACTGGCAACCGAGCTTTTGAAATACACTAGTGGGTAAATCGTCAGTGGGTGGACAAACCAATATATGAACTTAGCACGTTTTCTAAATGTCAACGAACACATTAAGGTATTGTTTTGATTTAACACAATAAAACTATTACATACAGCTCCTTTAATGGCCAGTACCTGCTGTAACTCCTCTATCCTGCGCCGGAGTGTGTCCATCTCAATGCTTTGCTGGCCGACTCTGGCGTGCAGCTCTGCTACGGTTTGTTTCTGCTGGGTGCAGTGGTTCTGAGACTCATCCCGAGACTGACGAACCACTCGCAGTTTCTCTTCTAGGCTGCTCAAATGCTGTTGCTGCAGAGGAGACATCAGCTCGTCAGAGTACGAATAACTAGTAGCAAAAACTAAATAATGCTATTTAAACGTGGTGCATACCTCTTCCAGTCGCACTTGGGCACGAACTTTTCCAAGCTCCTCCTCAGCTTGCGCTCTCTCGGTCACCAGAGATGCTTTGACTCTGCTGAGCTCCTACATACAAGTCAAAGAAGATACATTTTTGTCTCATTTGTTTTTTTGTCCAACGATATACCAAAAAAACAAAAAAAAAAACCAAATTCCTTCAAAACTGTCTTTGTCTACCTCCTCTAACTTTATCCTGTGTCCTTCAAGTTTAAGAATGCGATCTTGTAGAGCTCTCTCGCTGTCTTCTTGGTGTCTTGTTAGATTATCCACCTGGAGCAACAGAAAGAATAAACTTACATCAGCATGTGACCTAAAGTCGAAACAGTGGCTAGGTGGATTGAATGTCTTCACCTCCTTCTGTCGTAAACTGTCCATATCTTCGAGTGTCTGCTTAGATCTTCTCTTCTCCGTGTCCAACCGTTCTGATGGTGAGAACCAAGATATTTTAAACTCAATCCCGGAGCAAAAAACGAAATCTTAGAGGTTTCATACTCTAGCTGGTATTTGTGAACGGCAGACCTTCAGTCTGAACAAGGCGCAGCTTTAGTTCAGCAGTGGTGTTGGTGAGTTCTTGCTTCAGCTCAAAGATTTGCTCCTGTTGCATCTTACATCTGCGTTCAGTCTCGTCCAACTGAGGGATCAACATACTGGTTAAAGCTAGCAAACGCTTGCAACTGCTCCTCAAAAATAAATAAAGAAGATTTCTTCTGTACCTTGTTTCGAAGCTGAAGGTTCTTCTCTGATAGAGCGTTCACTTCCTTTAATAGCTTGGCCTCCCTTAGAGCACTCTCCTAAAGAACAAGTTATCTTTAAAAATGACTTTTTATATTAAAAAGTAAACCTATTAAAAAATGTAATGTTAAAAATTATGAATACTACATGATACGAACACAATCTACATTGAGAAATACCTCCTGTTCCTTTTTTATGTCTCTGGACTGCTTTTCTCTGAGTTCTGTTTTCTCCATTTTGACTCTGGTTACCAATTCACCCAGGCCATGGGACTTCTGCTGTGACAGAGCCAGAGCTGCCTCTGTCATCTGCAATCTAAACAAAATATAAAAAGTAATAAAGTGTACTCTTTTCTGTTGGAATGTGGAAAAATCTATGTGAAAATGTACACTAATCAAAGGTGATGTGAGTATTACAACAATATAGTATAATGTTCAGAGAAAACTATACCTGAACTACTTATGGCAAAATGTTATAAATGTCCCAATTCCAATAATGCCTAAGAAAGGATGGCATGTTTAAAGGTTGCTTACTTGGCTGTTAGAGAATTCACCGCTGATTTCTGCTCATTCACTGCTTCCTGTAACTGCCCCAGACGTGTGGACGAATTCCTGTGGAAACACAAAACCAGTTAGTTATACTTGTTTCTGTGTGTTATGTAAGACATCAAGACATAAAAAAAGTTTACTTGAAATGTTTGGAATTTAGCATTCTGAAGCAGCTTTAAAAACTCATTTTAAAATGAAATGTACACACGGCATATAAAACACATGCCATGCAGATTTACCATCAAATCAGATTTGTTTCTTGCATGTCATGTGACTGTTAGCAATGCAGCATGTTTAATTATACATGACATAAAAAGCACACTAAAAATGTTCTACATACAACAAAAGTACTAAAATTTGTTGTATATTGAGTACAAACTTATTGCGTAAAAATAGAGCACTTTAAGTACAGATGAGGATATGTATTTATGTATTGACTTGACAAGACTATTTTTGTTTATTTTGGAGCATCATGTCAGAACAACAAGAGAATGTTCAATATTGTGGCAACTAACTGTGCAGCGTTATACTGTATTACTACATGTTGTTTACATACTGTAGCAGTCCCACTGACCTGCTGCTTCTTCCCATATCATCTTTCTGTCTGTCAATGGTCTCCATCAGGCTAAGAAACTGGAGAGAATAGGTGTTAGTTTTAAAGCATTCAGGCTAAGACCAGCAGCCCAGAACATCCTCATTCTCACCTGTCTGCCCTTCTCCTCCTTCAGCAGCTGGATCTCTTTAGTGAGAACATGGGTCTTGGTCCGACTCTCTCGAAGTGTGGATTGCCTGTCCGTGTTATGATTCATGGACTGTTCTGATGAGAAATTGTTATAATAAATACACAAATCTATAATGTCTTTGTACAAAGTACCATTATTTACTGAATGATTATTGCTAAGAGCATCATTCTGAGACCCAGTTCCTCAGTTCAAGACCTGGTTGACCTACATTACTGGACAATTTGCAATGGAATTATAGGTAACCTTGATAAATTTGACAATATATGGCAACCATTTCTGGATCATCTTAACCAGTTTAACACTGACTCTGATCAGCAATGGACGGCATTTGGGTATAATGTCTGCTCTGCCTTCTACAGAGTGTTTGTTTGTTTATGGTTCATCACTGAAACTGCATATACACCCTGTTTTTTTATTAATTATTATTTCTTTTTTATTATTAATGGTTGATGAGGATGATGTTAATTATTAATAATTTATATAACTATTACAATTATATTATCATTCATTGATTGGAAATATTTTTTCAAATGTGTCCTTTTTTTTCTTAAACTTTTTTAAGAAACAAGATACACAAATCTTTTGCTTAGACCTTAAAAAAGACCATGATATTAAAAACGTATATTTTTTTCCCATAAACAGGAAGCTATTGCCTTTATTGAGTAAAGACTGAGCTTTCAAGGTTTTTAATATTCTACCACGTCATAAGTAATTTAATTACTCTAGTACTTCAGTTCTGTGATTTTATTATGTGAAACAATGAAGTGGTTCCAGTAAAGATATAAATGAATCCCAGGATATGAATCGGTAATTTAGGATTATCAGCCCGCTGAATGGTGCAACTGACCAATCAGAACAGAGTATTTCGGATACAAGTGTTACATCTGGATATACACAGATGCTTTAACATTCTTGACAAAACTGAAAATGGGGAAATCAAAGCCCATCCTACCAATTGCTCTTAGTGTATCACTGGGAATGTTGTTTCCAGCCATCTCAAGTTTGAGCAGTGTTCGGTTCTGCTGCATTGCCTCCAGCAGAGATCGACCACCCAGCAAACCAATGTTATTCCACCTGAGATCTGCACACACAAACAGATCATTCTATCGGACATTATATCAGACAAGACAGCATAGGTGACAACTAAAACGTAAAAAGACTGCAATTAACATTGCAAGCATTACAACAACACAGTATTGCAAAAACAAGGTTCAAAGCAGTTTTACTAAACATTTAGATGACATCATGCTCACATTACTTGGGTTGCACAACAACACAGCCTCTGTTTATACCAGACAGTGGAACGGGTTTCAACAATTCACAGATTTGTTGCAAAACTTACCCAACTCTTGCAAAGTGGTGTTCCTTTTGAGCGCTATACAGAGTTCTGCTGCTCCCTGGTGGTTAATTTGATTATTACGCAGGTCGAGCTGAGTAAGAGAAGTGTTGGAGGCCAAACCTTCACAAAATATGGCAAATCCTTCCTCCCACATTCCCAGAGCATTCCACTCCAGCACAAGCCTCCAGAAAAAAGACACAATAATTTGATTACTTATCCTTCATTTTACTACCCAAAAATTTCATAAGAAATAAATGAATACAACAAATACTGGTCATTCACTTACCTACGCAGTATTTTGTTCCTCACTAACAGCTGTCCCAAAGCCTCTGCTCCTGTTCCTCTCATATTGTTTCCCTTGAGATAAAAGTTTGGTTGTTTGTTTAGAGATTTTAATGCAGATTCGACATGTAACACAGCAAGAGCCAGACTAGTATAACCAGTCTTTACCTTCAGATCCAACATTTTCAATGTGGTGTTGGAGCAAAGCCCATGAAGTAGCAGCTTGGCACCTTGAATTCATTCAAATCAATGGAAAGAACTCATTCAGTTTAATGTTTTTTATCTATCCACGGCATTGCAATATGAACACACAGAAAAAAACAATAAAAGACAACAATTTTGAAAAAACACACAAATGTTAGATGTTCTTTTATGGCATTTATTTTACATTTTACAAAAATAGCTCATCCAAAGATGAACAAATATCTACTCTAGGTTTTCAAGACAAATTCAGGGTGAATCACAAAGACATTTATATTACACAAGATAATAAAACCTATTAAAATAGTTTTGCATTGTTAACATTACTTTGACACACCTTCATGTTATGATTTTTCTAATTGATCAAATTTTCAGTAAAGGGATAGTTCAACCAAAAATACAACATTCTGTCATCATTGACCTATATAATGTGGCGGACACACCGATATATTTCTCAAAACCACTGAGATATTTCTCCGAATATCTTGTGTCATTTACAGATTTTGAATGAATAAATGATCAATGAATGATGCCTGAATTTGTATTTTGTGTGAACTATCCCTTTAATAGACATATTAATAAGACATAATTAGACATAATTGTTGAAGGGATAGTTCACCCAAAAATGAAAATTCTGTCATTTACATTTAGGCATTTGGCAGACACTTTTATCCAAAGCGACATACATTGCTTTATCCTATACATTTTACATAGGTATTTGCAATCCCCTGGGATCGAACCCACAACCTTGCTCTTACCACTGAGCTACAGGCAAGCTATCATTTACTCTGTCATCATTTACTCACCGTCATTTCATAGCTGTATAAGCTACTTTGTTCTGTTGAACAGTAAGAAAGATATTTGGAAGAATGATATTCATTTTCAGTTTTGGAAAAACTACCAAAGACTACCAAATGAAAGGCTAGTCAAAGGTGTCCCAGAAATGTTTGTTTTTCTAAAGTCTTCAAAATATCTAATTTTGTGTTCACCAGAATAAAAAATACACAATATTGTTTTTTCTATTATGTTAGTGGATGATGTCCCAGAACTGAAAATTGCTAACATTCTTCCAAATATGTTTCTTTGTGTTCAACAGAACAAAGAAATGTATACAGGTTTGAAAGAACCAGAAGGGTGAGTAAATAGTGACAGAACTTTCATTTTTGGGCGAAGCATCCCTTTTAAAGTTAAAGATTCCTTTTTAAAGCAAAACTAGCAAAATTATTTTGCGTTTGAATATTTTTGGGAAAGGTGAACATTTTTCATATGATTTACCCATTTGCATCACATACCCACCTTCCTCACTGAGCATGCAGTCACTGAGAATGATCTCTGTGAAAACCGTGTCATTCTGCAGAACTCTGCCCATCACACTGCACGTGTCCACGGTGATGCTCTGCCCGCTCAGGTCCAGTCTACTGCTGCCAGTCACTGTTCTTGTGTCCAGTTGAGCTAGCACTGACTCCTGTGTGTCTATACCACCCTCCTTACACAGCCTCAGATACGTCCTCCTGAAGTCCTCCATAACACCACACTGCTCCGTCACCCCCTCACTATTCTACGAAGAGATCAGAGAGAAACAACACACAGAGAGACAATGTTAACTGGAATGGCAAGAGCAATCAGCATAGAAAGAATGAGTGGAATTTAGTTTATACTGAACTTTATGTGCTTGAAAGAAAATCTGTTTCTACATGGTTAAGATGCTACACACAGCATTACATAATGTTGTTACTGCTTTATATCTCCAATGGTCAAATACATTAGTTTTTCCTTCTGTATCTGCATCTGTATCTGCTGATGATCATGCTTGCAGACATCTGTATTTGCTTTTGCAAGTTTATGTACAACAACAAAGCAAACGTTGCAATTCAGAAATATGGACTATTACCTCCAACACTATTTCTACAATTCTTGACGTATAAATAGGCATGTGATCTTTATTTACACATATTTACAATGGATTTACCAATAGCTTTGACTTGAACAGGACGCTTCGTGCAATATTAAATTGCCGAGTAAGCTTATAAGTGAAAAGGGCAATATTCGAGTGATGAAGATCCTTCTAACCTTTAGTTCCAGTGTTAAAAGGCATCACTTTATCGGTGTTATTTTGCCAGCAGCTGCTGTTCAACCTCTCGTCTTCACTAGCTGATTGTTTCTCTTGACAGTTTAAAGTATCCAGGAAGTAACTCACTTCCTGTTTCAAGCCGCGGAATTGTGGGATATGTAGTTGAAGACGAGCGCTCCCAGGTCGGTCTGTAGGCAAATTTTAAGATCCTTCTCTCTGCAAGCAGACAAAGATGTTTTCCTCACCAGTATCGTGTTAATATTACAAAACGATACGTTTTATACACAACGTCTATATTTAGATATTGCCAAGGTGATAACTTTTTTTAAGTACCCGTATCGGACGTAAAGTTTTATTGATTTATCTCTCACATGCTATGCAGAAAAAAAGATATAATCTACCTAATTAAAGTTTTTTCTTGATTGATAACTGCTTAGTGATCAGTAACATGTCTATACCAAGATATTAAGCATAAACCAAAGGAAGACAGAGATTCTGTGAAGGGGGAGCGTTTGCTCTGTGTTGTATAAGATTGCCCTAGTAACTGATGGATGATTAATTTAGAAACATGAGCATTGCTATCCTGTATTGAAGATCTGGTGCACAGAAGGAAGGAGAGATACCAAAAGTCAACATACTTCTATGTAGATATTTTTATATACCATTTGTTTGTGTAGCACTTTTGTGGGCTATATCATCTTACTAATGATGAATATTTAGTTCTTTAAATAGTTTGTTAATTGAATGGCATGGAAGGCTCACAACATAAGGATCTATGGAAGGTCTACGGAGAGGAAATACCCAGCACCACTCATTAGTAAGTGAGTTGTTAATAATTGTTTATAAAAATAAATAATATTGTAATGATAGTTGTCAATTATAATAAACAGTTTATCATACGACAAAACATCATATAGCGTAGACAGCCATTTTTCCAATCCAGAGATAGTATACCTTGGCAATTTGTTAGCTATCAGCTGCATCAGCTTCCAAAACATGATGTCCCTTGGCCTTGTGTTCATGTATTTGTAACTCAGCTAATGCTCACCGGTCTTGTGGTCCCATGTCCTTATTTGTTTTTTTTAAATAAATGTAATAAAAATGTATGTAAAATAACTTACAGATGTTTACTTGATCCCAATTTGTACAAGCAACATGGACCGCATATATGGTTAATATTTGCCATTTACCTCTGTTAACACATTTATAAAAAAAAGCACAAAAAATACAATCTATGATATAGATCATTTTTATCTTGAATAAATATAAATATAAATGTGTAAAAAATACAAAAAAAATAAGATTAGGGCATATGCGCATTTGATTGTGGATCTCACTGAATATTACATGCTCATAACATATAATACTTTTGGTAAAAGCAGACATGTTATCAGGTGCCGCCATGTGCAAAAGCTACCCAGCCTGTGTCTGCTGTGATTGCTGGTGATATTTAAATCAGTAACTTTTAGCTTTGTTGTCGGTTTAACCATAGCAATAAACTTCACACCCTGGTTCCAGCAGTAGGAAGCATTTTGTTGATCTCGAGTTTTATACTATTAGTAAAATGTTTGACCTTTTTGTGATTGAAAATAATGTAATTGTTTCAAACAAATCATGTTAAAAGAATTGAGAAGGACCATGGGCTCAAATTATACAATGCAATTATTGCAAAGCATCACAGTCATGCCCCCAAGTGGTAGAATAAGCAATAAGACCTGTAATTCCTGTTTACTCCACACAATGTCTCTGTCTATCTGTCTTTCTATCACACTCATAAAAATAACACTTTCTGTCTCTCTTTTTGTGTGTTTTATGACAATACATTGTGTATAGAACTCTATTTAAGTTACATCATATTTTTCAATCATTACATTTCTAGTTTTGTGACCCGGAGTGTTCGTCTGTTGGAGTCATTGCAGCCAAACCAACTAAAGTTACTGATGGAATCCTTCTTCAAACAGTGTTCTGTGACTTCCAAACACAACAGGAGAGTCTGTGATAATGAAAACACTATGAATGTGGATGAACTCCTCTCTGCTCTGAAAGAAGTGACAGGCAAAGCCTACCCCAGAAATGATGTGGAGAAGTTGTTCAGCGAGGCAAGTGGTCTTACCTTAGTGGTCCTAGTCAAACTTATTAGGCCTTATCATGTTCAACATGATAATAATATGATTTTACAAGTTTAAGGTTAAGCTTGTTTAAAGCTAGTTTAAAAGCCTGATGCGACCGCCAGCTCACCAGTTTTCTGCTGAGGACCAACATCCAAAACAAACGTGTCATGTGGAGTTGACTAAAATCAATGACAGGCTGTAAACAGCACACGTGTCTTCTTTTGTACAGATGGACACCTCCTGTTCTGGTCGAGTAGGATGGGAAACTCTCTGCAATTATATGCTGCAGAATTACAAGCAGAGCGGAGACTCACTCCAGGCTGGAATTAATGTTCCCATTTCCCAGCCATTGATACGCCACTGTACCTATAATAAGGTGACAGTAACCAACTTTTTATCTTATTTTAACTTACAGCTTTGTATTATTCAGATAGGGGTGTCACAATATAATGTGATTGACAATAACCGTGATATTAATAACCATGATGACTGATATTATGTTTATACTAATAACAATTTAGTGCCATAATTTGGTTGGTACTTCAACATGGTAAGAGGAGGAAATGCACTTATTTTGCCTTAGGTATCACAGTGGAAACCAGCTCTCTCTCTTTCTACCACATGTTTTATAAATGTGATTCACATGGTAAAAAAAGTAATTCTTTCTTTTTATTGTCCTTGCGGAAAATCTTCTTGTATCTGTTGCACCTTTCAGTCTTCAACAACAACAGCAAAGCACATGGCATTACATAAACAACACATAACAAATACTCCCAACATTAAACACCAGACCTCCCATTTCCAATAGCAAAATCACAAGGAATACAGAGACACCTGTGGTATCGCAGGGATTTATTTAACAAAGCTATGCTGGAGAATATAAATCATATATGTATTCTTGATTGTGATCATGTTGTGAAATCTTATTTTGTGACAAATTCACCTCACTGACCAATGACTAATTGCTTTGACAAAGCAAAACTATTTATTGAACATCAATTCCTTATTGTATTGTAAGGTAAGTAAGGTTATGCTTTAAAGTAACAACCCTATTCAAGTTACATGTATATCCACCAAACTTCATCTCTTTTGCAGAATATCTGAATTTCATACAGCTAACAGAGATAATCTCTGAGTATGTAAACTACATGAGGTTTATACAAACCTGAAGGCATTTGAACATTTTCAAACTTACATGCAAAGCCTTCTTAAAACAAAAGGCAATCTTGATAACATCTTGACAACATCAAACTCACTTAAAAAGTTGCAATACTCATGAAGATACATGTCATCTACATAAAAAAATCTATTTTCAAAAACATCTCCTAACGTAAACTTAAAGTAATGATTTATAAATGAAACTGCCGAGTATAATTTTTCAGGAAGTGATCTGACTTCAATCCCTGCAAAGATACAGTAGTTTTAGATTTTATGTTTCAAAAAGATATTGCAGATATAAATGCAAAAGTTACTGATTGCGGCTTTATGATTCTTTATATTCCTTTATTGGATGAATGACTTTTGTAAAGTCCATGGTCGTGTCTCAATCAGCTCAGAAGGATTTAGAAAAGACAAATGAGAGTCCAAATCAGCCAGAATTATTGAATTTGGCAATCTACTCTGAGCAATTTTAGTGACAGCGACACACTTTTCTGTCTCACTAGATAGAACATTAAATATAGCCAAGGCCTTAACCTCTGTTACAGCGATATGATTATAATCACAGTAAGCCTTTAATAAATTCGCATGGCACACACAGGTTTTCCCCTACAATATGGAGTCTTAACCAAATAGTTACACTCACCAACTTGCTGATAAATGTTTAAGGTATATGGACCACTGTAGCCTACAATGCAGAACCCGGTATTGGTAAGAGCACAAGCACTTGGTCCTCTGAACAGATCACACGATGCTAAGTCTTTCAATCATACCAAGTCTTCATCTTCCCCTGAGCTACCTTCAGATTTCCTTTAGCTAGTAAACATGCCCTACCAAGCCTGAAACGAAAATTAGGAGTGGAATGCTCAACATCTAACCACTTCTCCTTTACCAATTTCAAGGGCCCCTTCACAGTATGGCCAAACACAATTTCAGCTGGACTGAAACCAAGCGACTCCTGAGCCGCTTCTCTAACAGCTTTCCTGTAGCTCAGTGGGTAGAGTATGGGGCTAACAAAGCCAAGGTCATGGGTTCGATCCCAGGAGATTGCATATACTTAGAAACAAATGTATAGGATAATGCAAATTATGTTGCTTTGGATAAAAGAATCTGCTAAATGCATAAATGTAAGTGCAAAGAGGAGTAGTGCGATGCCATCATCCCAGCCCCTCTCAAACTCTTTGCAGTAGGTCTTCATCATTGTCTTGAGAGTTTTATGTAATCTCTCAAGTGCACATTGACTCTCTGGATGATACACAGATGAGATGTTGTGCTGAATAAATAACTGCTTTAACACCAGGGAGAAAATGTGTGGCATAAAATTAGACCCTTAATCAGACCGAACAACTCTTGGTAGCCCAAACACTGTGAAAAACTTAATAAGGGCTTTAGAAATAACAGGGGCTGTGACCTTATGGAATGGATTCAGGAAGCTGTGTTGCTGCACACATGACTTTGAGAAGATATTGGTTACCTGACTTGGTACGTGGGAGAGGTCCAACACAGTCAATCAAAACATGTTCAAATGGCTCACCAATGGCAGGAATAATAGTGGGGCTGCAGGAATAGACTGGTTAGGTTTACCTGTAATCTGTCAAACATGACACAATCTACAATACTGAGCCACATCTGACCTCACCTCAGGCCCCAAAAAATGACCTAACACACAATGCAAAGTTTTCTTGATACCCACATGGCCAGACAGACAAATAATGAGCAAGATACAATATGTCAGACCGATAAACTCCTGGAACCATCAACCTGAAACACGCTACTCCCGTCATCCACACTTGAAATTTTTGGATCTGTCCATTTCTCATCAGAACACCATCACCAACAAAATAACCAAAAGTTTCATTGGATACTACTTCATCTGACAATACATCTTCAAACATTGATGATTTTTGCTCAAGTATGAACTACTCACGAGATGGAAACATCTTTCCAAACCCTATCAAGTTCATGTCATCTTGGGTCATAAAAGTACCATAAAGTGGAATAACAGATGGATTGTTGGAAGGCCTATATTCGACATGGCATGAGTAGTTGCACAAACAGGAAACAGGAACGCCAATTCAAGCTCATCTGGATTATTTGACTTTTAGACAGTACATGTTACTTCCGGGACAGCTAGCATTTTCCCACCATCTAAATAATTCCCTAAAATAAAGGACACACCATCTAAAGGAATCTAGGAACAAAGTGCAACAACAACATCCCAGATACTAAATACGATTGGAAATCAATTTTATCCGAAGCCATAGACAAAAATTCCTCACCAAAACCCTTGACAAGTACGTCTGAACCTTGAGGTGATGTATCATTAAAAGGAAAGACATCACAAAGAACCACAGATTGAAGAGCTCCAGTATCTCTCCAGATCTTGATAGCTTGTCTTTGTTCCGGGCCAGAAGATAGACACACAAAACCATCCATCAAAATTGATGATGAGCAAGCTAACTCACCTTTCTTGCATGGAACATTAGTACCAGAGGATGCCAGAGGAAGGCTTGGCACAGCTACAGTTTCTTGCTTAGAACAGGACAGTCTGCAATAAGATGACCTGGTCTCTTTCAATAAAAACAAACCCTTTCTGGAACCAAACAATCATTATTCATCTTCTTGGCAGGTGATGAGGCAAACCGCACAGACTTTACAAATCGAGACCTACTGGGCTTACTCTGGCCCCGAAACTCAGCCTGTTTGTCACCAAAATTTGCCTTATGGGTCAAAACAAACTCATCTGCCAAGATTGCAGTTTGTTCTAAAGTCACTGCCTTCTGCTCATTCAAATAATCAGATTCAACCTCAGGCAGACAGCTTTTAAATTATTCAAGCAATATGAGTCGTCTAAGATGTTCCTTACTTTTCACCTTCTGAGAAGTACACCTCTGATCAAACAGATTCTCCTTCTGTTTTGCAAACTCAACATAAGTGTGGTAAACAACTCTGGTACAACTACAGCAGAGCTGGCAGTAAGCTTCAGGAACATATGTCTTCAATATAGCTGCTTTAACCTCATCATAATTAGCACTCTTCTCAAGACTTAGAGCAGAATAAGCTTCCTAAGCTTTACCCACCAAGACACTTTGTAAAAGCAAAGTCCACACTGTTTTAGGCCACTTTGATGTGTCTGCCACATGCTCAACATCAAGATGTTCAAGATACATTTGTTTCTCTCTAAATTGTCTCTCCTTCTCCATAGCCTCTAGCTGTATCTCCTGTAAAGCTAGCTCCTTGAACCTAAGCTCAATTGCAACTTTAGACAAAGTATCAATCGTGGATTTTGGGGACACCTACTTTACTTTAAAAACTCTTCTGATTTCCTTCATTTACTACTTGTTATGGAAATATCATAATGAGAGGCCAACTGCAAGAGTTGATCCTATGAGAAGAACTCAAGTAACTCTTCAGAAGGTTATTTTAGAAATTCTTATATACAAGCCATTACTAAACTCAACTCTAACTACACTAAAGTGCAGTCAACATAACAAGTCCACAATAGCACACAGCTACAAAATAAACAATAATCAGTAAAAAATGCTCTCATAAACCAAGCTTTTAAAGTTTTAAGCACAAAAGTAGAACTAGAAATCCCAGCTATCTACAAACACAGGAGATTACTCACCCCAGACAACCAAACACTTTCTAATACAACTTGTCAGTAATCACAATTATCTAAAGACACATACTGGGCATTAGTCTACACTAAAGTCCACAAAGGAACTTACACACACAAGCTGCTAACACACTTAAGTTAGGATCATGAACCAAATAAACCAAAAGTGCCTCAAAATGTTTAACTCACCTAACTTACATTTTCCCTTTTCAGTCCTCTACAAAAAACACTAAGTAAGATGAGCATGGTTGCTGAGCCCAAACATAATACAAAACACATGAGACACCCGGAAACCTGCCTATTATTTTCAAACTCCTATCTATCTTCTGAGGTGTGCCGGGCACGAGGCGACCTTAAAAGCTAAATCTCAGCTAGTGTATGTCATGATTTTGCCTCTTCATATCATGTCTGTCTTGATATTGTGGCATAGTCATGGCAGAGCCTTAGGTTTTGTGTGGAGAAAAACATATTATTGTCAGTCATGACATAATATGCGTTCTCTCCGGTCTCGTCTTTGGCCTTGCCCCTTTCATTCCTTGTTTAGTTTTCCACCTGTGTCACATTACCCACACCTGCCTATTGTTATCTTCCTTGGTTAGTATCCATATTTAATGCCCTTGTGTCTGCTGTCCTGTGCTCGTCCCTTTTGCAATGTTAACCTTGCTTGATTTCCTTGCCATGTGTTTGCATTGCCTTGACTTGACTTGCCTTGACCTGCCCTTGCATGCCCTAACCATGTTTGTTTGACGTTGTGTCATTGTTGTGCATTTAGTTTCTTTTGCCCCCTCGTGGGAAATGTTTTTTTCAAGTTTTAATATTAGTTGCATTCTTGTTTAGTTACCGTGTTTCCCAATCGTGGGTTTTTATTTTGTGCTTAATAAACTTTTGTTTCTCATTAACCCCTTTCACCGCTGCCTGCACTTCTTCTCTCATACATTCTGACACTGTAGGCCAGGGCTTCCCAAAGTCTGCTTTCAAAGGTCCAAATCTGAATTCACGAGAATGTCAAAGGTCCGGACAATTGGTTGTTTCAAAATTAGTTTTTAATACACATCCTTATAACTTTTATATTTTCTGTTCACCCACAATGCCCGTTGATGAGTAGCATCCTGAATGCATCTATTTCTCGAGATCCTTTGTACATTGAAGTATGTTTGTCCACCACTGATTCTGCTCTCATTTTGACAACCCTCATAGACTCTGGATAAGCCCGCAATTTCATCAACGTCGCCCTCTGCTGCCAGCTCAATCTCAAAAAGGATGCCTCCCCATCCATAATAAAGTCCAGAGCATCCTCGGAAGACCACTCGGTAAACTGAGTTTTCAAGTGGGGCCGGAGCAGCTGCAAGTGGGTGTATGTCACAAGCAGGATATACATCTGTTGGTCCTGGAGCAGGCCACTACAGAGATCATCCTGGGTCACCTGTGGCTCATTAAGCACCAACCATAAATCCACTGGAGGACTGGGGAAATCCTATGATTGTTTCCTAACCCTGGCTTCTCTTCAACCTGCTTCACACTGTGCAGTTGAACTCGGCACCACGACCATCAAAAGTCCCCATGAGAAACTCTCAGTTCAGAGACGTTTTCTGTCCGCCCAGGCAACCCATCTACCACCTCATTGACCATAGGACTGTGCCATCGAATTGAAGAAGGGTGAGCCAGTGCCCCATTGGAAAATATCCACTTTCCATTCCCAAGAAGAAGGATATGGAGCAGTACATCTCCGAAGGCCTGAAGCAAGGTAACATCCTTCCTTCGCCATCTTCTGCAGCCTCAAGCTTCTTCTTCGTGGCCAAGATGGACGGGTGTTTATGGCCATGCATTGACTTAAGGGCATTGAAAATATAATCTGCTGCGAATCCAAAGAGGCGATGAGTGGAAGACGGCATTTGTAACTCCCACCGGCCGTTATGAATACTTAGTAAGTTCATATGGACTTGTGAACGCTCCCACTGTCTTCCAGGATTTTATAGACAGTCTTCCTTTGCCCCACCAACGCCTTTAACCAGCTCAAGGAGAAGTTCTCTTCAACACCACTCCTGCATTACCCTGACCCCCCACAGCCCTTATTCTTGGAGGTGAGCGCCTCACCTACCGGGGAAGGAGCGGTGCTATCACAGTGGTAGGGGAATCCTCAAACACTCCATCCATGGGCCTTCTACTCCCACAAGCTCACCTCGGCTGAGAGAAATTACAGTATTGGGGACAGGGAGTTGCTAGAAATCAAACTCGCATTGGAAGAGTGGAGGCATTTTCTGGAAGGAGCTCATATACACCAACTATAAAAATCTCCAATATCTCCATGAAGCCAAACACCTGAAACCCGCCAAGCCCGTTGGGCTATGTTTTTCCCCAGATTCCCCTTCCAGATCTCATATCGTCCAGGTTCCAAGAACTCCAATACAGATGTCCTGTCTCGTATGTTTTTCCCAAAGAAGACCACTCTTTCAAGCCTATACACTGTTAGGGAACCACCAGGCCATCACACCACTCCTTCACTACGCTCCCCGTCACTATCGCCGCCACCTGCACATCATCACCGCCCTCATTAGCACCACTATACAACATTCCCTATATCCCTCAGTCAGCGTCAGGATTCGGTTGTGATACGGACACTCTGAGTTACTTACCTGCTATCCCACATTGAAGTCTCCAAGTCTGTTCCTGTTCATCTCAAGGATCTTAATAATACAATTTATGTTAGAGAGGGGTAAGTTTTGCCTGTTGTTGATAATTACCAGCTGTGAAGTACTGTAGCCTATCACAACACGCTCAAGCAGTCACGTCAGAGGAAAGTAAACGAACAGTGTCCCAATGTGAAGTGAGTCAGGGTCCATACCAGTGCCCGAACCCTTGTGCACGATATACTGATTCATGATCTTGGGAGATAGGGACCTGATTGAAACACAGCCAATGTCTTTTGACTAATGTAATTGTACAATCACTCTCCACACCAGAGAGAGCCCATCATTCGTATTTTGGCAGTGGACCGGTCTCCACCAATGCGTTACATCAGCATCAGCAAGGGAGGAACACTTGCAGTGTGGAATAGTACTCTTAACATCACAAAGCAACTGAGGGTAAAATATCAATGCTGAAATGAATTTCTTTGCTTTATACTTTCAATAAATTTCACTATAGGTTTAATTGATGTTTAACATTCCAGAAACCTCTCTTTAATTTGTGCAGATATGTGGGGAACCCTCTGATAAAACAGAATTGGGAAGGAGGTGTTGTATCACAGATGGCATCTACATGGCCAACGTCCACAAGATCGCTGTGGCAACAATGAGCAGGGGCATTCACTTCTTTGACATTGCCACCACAAACTGTTTCGAGCAGTTTTATTTATTTGGTATTTACCAGTAAACAACTACCAGATGTATAAGTTTGCTATTGCACTTACCATGTTGACTGTGAACCCTGTTTTTTTAGGACTGAATCATTTCGCCACTGCTCTGAGTTATTGGTATGACGAAGAGGTGTGCCAGTCACTTTCTAAAAACCAGTGTTGAACCGGAATACATTTAAGGCATGTTTGTCTCTATTTATGTCATTTTGTTATGATTCATTTCGTTCTAGGATCCAGGAGAGAAGTGTGTGCTGATGTGGGGAGATGAGAGTGGCTCTGTAAATTTGTTGTGGTTTCTTCAGCCTTCAAAGGGGCTCTTTGAGACAAAATTCACCAAGCAAACAGCCTCTGTCCCTATTTTTATGCCAGTAAGTTTCTTCATTGGGTAAATTCAGCTTGTAGCTATATACAGTAAGCTATATAAAGATTCAGCACTGTATTGCATCATATGTGCAAAGTGTGCTAAGAAAAGATAGCTATAGCACAATTACAATTTACTGTATTGTAATAAAATTGCAATTAATAAGATACAACACATTTTTTGGAGGATCTATTGAAAGAAAAGCAACACACACTTTTGGGTTGTTTAAACCCATCATTGGGTCAGAAATGGACAACCCCAATTGTTGGGTTAAAGGAACTATGGCTAAATATGGTTATTTTTACCCAACCCAGCTAAGGTTCATTTATAACCCAACGGTTGAGGTTTGTCCATTTTTTAACACTGGGTTCAAATAACCCAAGGGTCCATATTGCTATAAAGTGCAGCTTCTCATACCAGTATTGCCAAAATCATCCTCAAATTGACATAGACATTTATACATTTGGCAGACACTTATCCAAAGCAACTTGCCTTACATTATACAGCACCATGATCTAACCACTACAGGAAAGCTGATTTATAGCATCTACAGTTATGTTATGTGTTATAACTGTTGTGTTACATGATATTTCATATTATATGATATTTATTGGTGACAGGGTGGACAATGACAGGGTGTACCTGCAGTTAGCAACACGATTCACATTTGAAGCTGACTGTGACTGTTTAAAATATATATTTAGAATTTCTGAAAAGTTGTTATATTAATTAATATTTCACTATGACAGAGTGGAAATGTTAAGCTTGACAACATCCAACTACAAACATGATATGATGAAAATCAGGAAATATAAGTGTGGATATTTACTGGGTGTGTAGTAGATGTTTTAACCTCCACTGAGAAAGGCAAAATGTAATGTAAAAGAGTACATCAGTTGGTTTCTTAAAGGGGCATTCACCCAATCATTTTAGGGTTGACAGCATTTTCAGGGACAAGTTTTATGGAATAACTTGTTGAGGACAATAAGAATATTCAAAACATATTTTCATTTGTCATTTATTCACTTATTACACTCAATGAAGTTAAATATGTGTAAATATTTGGCCATTTATAATGAAACCTCAAAATGCCATCATTCTGCATTATTTTCATGATGGCTCAGTGATTCTAATGAGACCAAATGGACTTTAAAGTGATATTGAGTCAACATTTTTTAGACTGCTCAACGGGTTTGTTCCCGAAAAGCTCGATAGACTCATCTCTCTCGCCTAACAAGTGGAGGCCCATCCTGATCTCCGCTGGCAGCGCCGATAAACGACCATCCTGGCACCCATTCAGATCTTCTGTTCTTACTGCTCCCGATCCTCCACCTTCTACCTCCCTGGACTCTGAGCCTATGCAGCTGAGGCGACTTCGCCTCACCCCCAGGCAGAAGCAGCAATGCCTGGCTCAGGGTCTTTGCCTCTACTGCGGCAAGCCCGATCACTTTGCCCTCAGGTGTCCTTTAAAAGCCAACACCCACCAGTGAAACCGAGGATCCTGGTGAGCAAACTCACCGGCTCATCTCGCACCAAGCTCTCCTTCAGGCTCGTTTTTCAGGGTACCATGCTGTGGCGAGGGGGACATGGCTCAGCGAAGTCTGCAACGAGAGGGGAAGGCAGGAGAAGAGCGGTGCGTAAGTAGGTCAAGTGCTTATGATAAACACCTATGTCTCATTCCAGTAATTGGGGGGGAGACAGATAAATCCATATCGACTGGAGGAATGGTCGAGAGAGAGACTGGCTGGGAACTCGTTGCCAACGTTGGGAAGCTGTTCGAAACGAGGATCGTATATTGTGACTTGTCATTTTTTATTTCTGTTTGGGACGCGCCGTGAGTCCTTATATTTCGAAGATTAAAATAAAATCTACGAATTCTCACCATGCCGACCCCGTGTCCTTCGCTACATTAAACCACTTTAGACCATACTCTGGTCTAGCCCTGCTAGATTCGTGGGCTGAGGGCAACTTTATTGACTCTCCTATGGTCGGGCGCTGGGAGCTTCCCTTCATCCTTCTCGCAAGTCCTGTCTTGGCCTGGTCGCTGGGTGGCGCTCCCCTCCTTACAGTCACACTCCACCCCTAGTGTAAGTTTGTTTGTTTCTGGTAATCATTTTGCTGTACATACTACTGGAGTCCCCATACAATACTATTGTCCTCTGGCATCAGTGGTTGCTACATCACGGTCCTCTCGTTGATTGGGTTAATAACACTGTTCTTGCCTGGAGACCATCTTGTCACATGTCTTGTCTTGGTCCTCACCTCTCTCTGTTTATTCTTCTCCCCAGCTGGAACCCATTGACCTGACTGGCGTTCCGGTGCAATACCACAATCTCTGCGAGGTCTCCAGCGGGTCCCGGGCCCCCACTCTTCCTCTTTATCCTCCCTACGATTGCGCCATCGATCTCCTCCCAGGGACTTCTCCACCCAGGGGTCGGTTATTCTCCCTGTCCGGTCCTGAGAGAGAGGCCATGGACCAGTATATTTCTGATTCTCTTCAGTCTGGGCTCATCCGTCACTCCTCCTCTCCCGCCAGCGCGGGCTTCTTTGTACAGAAAAGGATGGCTCCCAACGTCCATGTGTTGACTATCGAGGTTTGAACGACATTAAAGTAAAGAATAAGTATCCCCTGCATCTATTTGAACTATTGCAGGGAGCCAGGGTCTTCACTAAGTAAGCCTCCAACACCTATCACCTAGTCTGCATCCGTGGGGGGGATGAGTGGAAGATGGTGTTTAACACACCCACGGGACATAACGAGTATTTGGTGCTTCCCTTCGGTCTCTCCAATGCTCCTGGCTTCTTCAAGGGCCTTGTAAATAGTGTCTGGATGACATGATTAATCAGTTTTTCTTAGCATATTAAAAGTGTCCTCCAGTGCCTGCTTAAGATTCAGCTTTTAATCAAAGCTGAGAAGTGCGAGTTCCTGACCAATTCTGTGACGTTCCTAGGCCACATAATATACACTACGGGTATTCAAGATGATCCTGCAGCGTTTCCTGGGGTGCGCCAACTTTTGCCTGCACTTCAACAGGAACCTTGGTCAGATCGCTGCACCTCTCACTGCTTTAACCTCCACCAAAGTGCCCTTCAGGTGGAATCAGAATTCTCCAGATGCCGTTGATTAATTAAAGTCCCATTTTATCTCTGCTCCTGTCTTGTCTGTTCCAGATCCGTATCGCCAGTTCATTATTGAGGTCGACGCTTCGGATGTCGGAGTAGGCGCGGTCTTGTCTCAGCTGACTTATCACAAGGGGAAGGTTCATCCTGTGCCTTCTCCCATTGGCTCATCCCGGCGGAAAGTAACAACGACATCAGCAATAGGGAGTTACTGGCGGTTAAGTTGGCGCTTGGTGAGTGGTCCATGTTATCCATCCCACAAGTATGATGGATGGGCTATCTCTTGGGGAATCAAATGCCAGGTGGAGTAGGCAGGCCAGGGCTTGCAAGTGCCAAATGAGTGTCTGACCAGCAGATTGTTTGTGCCTGATGCATCCTGAAGTCCTCCATTGGGGACACTCATCCAGGCTGGTTTGCCATCCAGGGATTCGGGGAATGCTGGCTGCCGTCCATCAGTGCTCATGATGGCCATCATGGATCACTAATGTCAGTCGTCTTGTATTGGCCTCTATGACATGTGCTCTATCCAAGCCCAGTAATCGTCCTTCCGCTGGTCTGTTTCACTCCCTCCTGCTCTTGGTAACACATTGCACTTGATTTCATCACTGGGCTTCCCCCCTCAGGTGGCATCACTGGGGTTCTCGGTGGTGGACCGCTTCTCCAATATGGTTCATTTTCTTTCCCTACTCAAATTTCCCTCCTGCGGGAAACAACGCACAACTGCTCATTGATCAAGTATTCAGTCTCCACGGCTTGCCGGTCGATGTGGTCTCTGATAGGGGCTCGCAGTTCACCTCCCATTTTTGTAGTTCCTGGAGCCAACAGCTCTCAATGGTGGAATATGCCCACAATTTCCTTACCTCGGCTGGATCAGGTTTGTCCCCTTTTTGAGTGTTCCATTGGTAACCCCCCTCTTTTCCCCTCACAGGAACCCGAAGCTGTGGTACCGTCTACTCTGTCTTTTATCCAGTGGTCGATCGCTGGCGGTTCTCTCCTTCTACCTATATGTGTGGTCAGCGGGTTTGGCTATGTACCAAGGACCTCCCTCTCTGGGTCCCCTCGCAAGTTGGCACCCAGGTTCATTGGGCCACATGGGTCCCTGCCTGCTGTTTCCCGCTACAAGCTCTCCACACCTCACTTTGATACTATCTTATGTGGAATACTAATAAACCTCTGATTACCTGCAACTGAATCAGTGTTTATTCCCTCCCTTGACAGAAGACAACAAAGGGTTAAATGGGTGGTGCCAAAGTGTTTAGAAAATTGTGTAGTTATATTTGCGAACAGTTTAAAGTGAGGCAGCAAATAAAGATTTTAATCAGAGTTTTGTGACAGTTTGGCCAAAAAATAACCCTATGAGACTTTCTTGCTGTGAACATGGCCAAACTAGAGAAATCAGTAATGCATCATCAATAGTGTTTGTACCCTTACAGGACATATGTACCCACAGTGAACTTGTGACCTTTCAAAACATCCCACACATCCACAGTCAACCGATCAACAGTATCCTGTATGAGCACCATGGTGAGCTTATTATTACATCATCTGAAAGCACAGGCAGCTCTGTGGTAATCATTGATGTCCATCAGAAGAGACAGAAATACACTTGGAGAATTAAAAAGGTAAGCTTTGTTTCGAAAAATAAAATTTGGCATTGTGCACGATACAGATGAATAAATGGACAGACAGATACATACAGTATATGCATATATTTATTTCTAAACTCATTATAATCGACCTCGACGTTGTGTCGAGAACGACAGATGGGGTTCGCCCTTGAGAACCAATCAACTCTGACTACTATAGAAAAGGCCAATGAAATTTGGCGAATGAAATTTGCATGCCTGACTCCGCCCCCGGATATCCGGTATAAAAGGAAGCCGGCGTGCAGCATCCACTTACCTTTTGTTCTTCAGAGCCTTCGCTCATGACTACGAACAGAACGAATTCAATGAATTCTTCTTCTGCCGGATCTACGACGTGTTGCAGTGGATCGTCCCTACCTGCAGCGACCTTCCCCTGGGCGTCTCGGCGGTTCCGGAGGTGTTAGAGATTTTTTCTAAAAAAGTCCTTTTCAGGACTGACTGAGCATTCTCCAGCGCGGCATGTCCCGCTGTTCTCTTGGGTGCAGCACCCTCATCGAGGAGGGGGATGGACATGATCGCTGCGTTAGGCGTCTGGGCATCCAGCACGCTGAAGCAGCGTTCGTTGACACATCTGCCTGCACTGTGGGCAGATTGTCATTCAGAAGTTGCGGTCACGGGTGGCTGTCTTCCTACGGGAACCAGCCACCATTTCGTCTGCTACCTGGGCTGTGACATCTGTGGCTACGGCCCCGATGACCACCCACGTTAGCAGCGTTAGTGATATGGGGAACTCTGCGAACGTAATCCCGCCAGCCAAGTGCTCACGGGCCGATCGCACCCGATTCGCTCTTCTGAACGTTCCCCAACCGGCGGTGTCATACCGTCCGGATTCTCACGCACACACTCGGAAACGATGTGTGACGTAGATGAGATGTCGCTCGCAGCATCGGAGGGAGACTGGCATCCGACTCTGTTGAATCCGAGCTCCACCCACAGCGGTCGAGTTCAGGAGGAAGTAGAAGTGATGTCATCCATGCTAACCCGGGGATGCGTGGTTCCTGAGGTCGGAGCGCGGTGCAAACCGTGCCCACCCCGGGTGCCATGTTTTTCCCGGAGGTGCATGAGGAGCTGTGTAAAACTTGGAACGCTCCATTCACGGACCGTTCCAGTGAAACCAGCTCCGGCTCCCTTACTTCCCTCGTTGGTGGGGCAGCCAAAGGCTACGTCGAGATCCCCCGGGTGGAACGGGCGCCTGCAGTGCACCTGTGCCGCAGGCGGCTACCTCCTGGGGGGAATCGGCCACGCCTACCGTCCAAAGCGTGTAGGACTTCGCATCACTGGTGTCGAAGCCTTACACTGCCGCGGGGCAGGCTGCCTCCTCTCTACGCCATGGCCATCCTGCAGGTCAGCCAGGCCAGGGCGTGGAGAGAGCTCCACAAGGGTAAGGCCAACCCGGGTATAATGCAGGATCTCCGTGCCGCCACTGACAGTGCTCTACGGGCGACTAAGGTAGAGGCGCGGGCCCTGGGTCGGACGATGTCCACGGTAGTGGTCCAGGAGAGACACCCCCGGCTACACCTTTTGCAGAAGAGTGACACCAAGAAAGTCCGCTTTCTTGATGCACTCATCTCGCAGGGTGGGTTGTTGGTAACACCGTCGAGGACTGCGCTCAGCAGTTTTTGACGGTGAAGCAGACATTGGCAATTAGCCAAATTTTTCACGCCGCGACTCGGCCGCCTACAGGCCTCCGAGATCTCACGTGACGTCTGCTTCCCCTGAAGGGAGGAAGGCGAGCAGGTACTGAACAATCTCAGTGACTGGCCTATCTTGGCACACTCCTGAGATCTGTTATGTACACAAAGGGACCTGGTGCTCCGGCACCTAGATCGATTGGGACTCCAGGTCAACCAAGAGAGGGGCAAGCTCTCCCCGGTGCAGAGCATCCTCTTTCTCGGTATGGAACTCAACTATGTCACCATGTCGGCGCACCTGTACGCAGTATGCGCCCAACCAGTGTTGAACTGTCTGAAATGAAAATTTTAGGCAGACAGCGGTCCCCCTGAAATAATTCAGAGGCTCCTGGGACACATGGCGTCCTCGCGGGTTAATACCCCTCGGGCTGATGCACATGAGACTGCTCTAACACTGGTTTCAGAGTCGAGTTCCGAGGAGAGCAAGGCACACCGGCAGCAGGCGCATGGTGATGACGCCCTGCTTCCGACGCACCATAACCCCTAGTCTTCCATGACTTTTTAGATGGACTCAGGTCCCTCTGGGCAGGTTATGAGACAGGTCGTGGTGACGACGAACCCCTGCCTGCGCTGGCATATCAATTGCCAAGAGTTGTGGGCTTTGCTACTTGCACTGAGCAGGCTACGGCCTCTCGTGCGAGACAAGCACGTGCTGGTCCGAGGACAGCACTACAGCTGTAGCGTACACAGATCGTCAGGGTGGCATTCGCTCACAGCAGCTAACACAACTTGGTCGACGCCTCCTCCGGTGGAGTCAACAGGTGACCCGTTCCCTGCGGGCCACATACACCCCAGGCAAACTAAACTAGACAGCCGACGTGCTTTCTCGCCAGTTTATGCCTCGTGGAAGGTGGCGACTCCACCCCCGCGCAGTCCAGCTCATTTGGAGGCTGTTCGGGTAGGCACAGGTAAACCTGTTTGCCTCCCGTAACACCACCATTTGCCCGCTTGGTATTCCCTGCCCTCGGCACTGGTATCCTGGCGCACAGTTGACCGCAGGATGGGCGGAAGCACACCTTCCCCCCAAGGAAGCAGGAGCAGGAGCACCAAGTGTTATTGGTTATACCACACCGGTCTAACCGCACTTGGCTTCAGAGTTGATGCTCTGGACAGCGACTCCCCCTGAACCATTCCCCTGACAGAGGACCTTCTCTATCAGGGGAAGGACACGTTCTGGCATCCCAAATCAGACCTCTGGAACACCCATGTCTGGTCTCTAGACGGGACGAGAAGATCCTGAGATGGCTACTCCCCATCTATCGCAGAGCCCATCACCCAGGCTAGGGCCCCATCTACTAGGCGGTTACACGCCTCTAGACGGCGCCTCTTCTCGTCCTGGTGTCTCTCTCAATGAGAAAGACCCACTGAGGTGCTCAATCAGGATTGTGTTTTCCTTCTTACGAGACTGGAGACTAACATCTCCCCTCCACACTGAATGTGTATGTAGTCGCTATTGCCACTCATCACGACTCAGTCGGTTGAAAGTTTCTAGGGCAACACGACCTGGTCACCAGGTTCCTAAGGGGCGCGAGAGGGCAGAATCCGCCTCTTCTCCGCTCCATACCCTCTTGGGACCCTAAGTGGTCCTGGGGAGCCTCAGTGCCCCCCAAGAGCCCCTCGGAGGTTCCGATCTTCCTCACAGAGTAAGACGGCCCTCCTGACGGCGCTCACTCCCTTCAAGAGGGTAGGGGACCACCGAGCATCCTCCGTGTCCCCGGATTGCCTTAAATTCGGCCCTGGAAACTCTCACGTTATCTTGAGACCCAGGCCCTGATGCGTGCCCAAGAAGTTCCCACTACTCCCTCCGGGGCCAAGTGGTGAACTTGCAGGCACTCCCCATAGGGGAGGAACACCCAACCCGATCAGTGTTGTGTCCAGGACGTGCTGGACCGCACGCAGAGCTCTGAAGCTTTGACCAGCTCCATGTCTGTTGGAGGACAGCAGAAGGGGAAGGCTGTCTCCAAACAGAGGCTGGCGCACTGGATCGTGGTAGCCGTTACGACGGCATTCCGATCTCAGAATCTCCCATGCCCATTGGCAGTGAGGGCTCACTCCACACGGAGTTTAGCCACTTCCTGGGCACTGGCAGAAGCGCCTCTCTAGCAGACATCTGTAGAGCTGCGGGTTGGGCTACGCCCAAACACCTTTGCAAGGGATAACAACCTTCGCGTAAACCCGGTGTCAGCCCACGTCCTGCGTGGCGACATGTAGGACTGGCATCCGGGGGGACGTATGCCTGCGAAAGCACCTTTCCACCCTCTAACAGGTTGGGTCAGTGTGCTATCTACCTTTTTCTTCTTACCAAAACACATGGCTAAGAAACTGGTACCTCTCCAACCTCCCTTCTTAACCAGACACTGGTTAAGAATAGGCATTCCATCCATCACTAAGCAAGCACCCCCTGGGGGGCTGCCTGGGCAGATCAGCCTTCCCCCTTAGGTCGGGATACCATGTAACTGGACCTAGTGCTACTGGACGTCTGTAACACCCCCTCCGTGGGCTGTTCCGTCTGATGTATCCTCATGAGAATGGTTCCCACTCCTGGTAACCCATGAACTTCCCCAGGTGGACCTCCACCTCGCGGTTAACTACCCAGTCCGCACGTTCCATGCGTTCTCCTCCAAGGACGAGACCATACCTATATCCACCATATTCCTCCCCACGGTTAGGAGGTGGCCTCTGCAGCGCTTCTCTCATTAAGAGTCGCGCTCACCCGGTGTAAACCCGAGCCGGACGGCCTCTCGCCAGTAGAGAGCTAAGGCCCCGTCTGTGAAAGGTTACCGGTCAGGGCTGTACCCATCTTTCTCCAAGAAAACTCTGGAACCCCCCGACCACCACACTGGAAGGTTACAGTTTCGCGAAAGCATCGAGCTGACACGCCCAGGCTTGTTACCGTGGCTTCGCTAGAGATTGTGACGTGATACAGCGTTGTGGCGTTTTCCATAGGCAACCCCATCTGTCGTTGTCGACACAACGTCGAGAGACCGACAGAAAGGGGACGTCTTGGTAACGTATGTAACCTCAGTTCCCTGATGGAGGGAACGAGACGTTGTGTCCCTTATGCCACAAACACGTATTGTATTCTGCTGCAGTCGTGAGAGGCTCTCAGGCTCTTCAGAACAAAAGGTAAGTGAATGCTGCACGCCGGCTTCCTTTTATACCGGATATCCGGGGGCGGAGTCCGGCAATGCTGCACCCCGGCTTCCTTTTATACCGGATATCCGGGGCGGAGTCCGGCATGCAAATTTCATTCGCCAAATTTCATTGGCCTTTTCTATAGTAGTCAGAGTTGATTGGTTCTCAAGGGCGAACCCCATCTGTCGTTCTCGACACAACGTCTCGTTCCCTCCATCAGGAAACTGAGGTTACATACGTAAGCAAGACGTTTTTAACTTAAATTAAACTAATGATTTAAAAGGGTGGTGGTGTTTGGATTTTGTTATTGTGGCTTTATACACAGTGTTCAGAATCTAATAAATTGGCTTCATTTCTTTGTTTTGACAGATGGAGTATTCACTAACATATTCCATTCTGTAATATTCAGAAAAAAAGTAACAAGCCACCCTCGCAACTCTTCCGAATTTAAATGAGAAGACATTTGCACTCTGAGCTTTGTATCTGTATTTGAGCTACTCTATGATTCGGCCATTAGTCAGACTGAATTACTGCATGTTCACCCCTAAATAATGACACAGAACATTTGAAATCCATTCACTATGACTTGTTTTCCTGCAGGGAGTCAAATGTTTTGACTTCAGCTCTTCTCACAGCCTCCTGGTAACTGCTGGAGTGGACCCTGCTGTGAGAATGTGGAACCGCTATGTGACCTCTCAACCCATTGCGGTTCTGCGGAGTCACAAGACCAATGTGGTGGATGTGGCTATTCACCAAGCAATGAGCAAGATCTTCAGCTACGCTAAGGATTCTGTCAGTATTATAACCACTTAATATCATTTTGGAAAGCTCAGTTTAATTATAAGCTCTTTCGTTTATTTGAGTTTATTTTCACTTTTCAGGTGGTGAACATATGGGATATACCTTCTCAACAATGCGTTAAGACAATTGACCTGAAATTCCCTCATTTACAAGCAGGCCGTGTTCTTGAACATGGCCCCTTTCCTCTTCTTCTCAGTCTGACGGCAGATCCTGCTCTCCTGGTGACCTGCAGGGAGTATATTGCTATGCTGAGACTCCACAAAACAGAGTCCAATAGACAACACTACACATGTGCCCTTTACAGTCCTCACCTTGAACAGGTTGGCTTTTTAGATTGTTGGTTTGAGGATTGCTCATTACAGGTTATCATCTTTAATATACAGTGTTCGAAGAGTAATGTCTGTGTGTTGTGTACATTTGGTTTGGACATGGTTTATTGCAGGTAATAACAGCCTGTGCTGACTCTTCATTGGCTGTGTGGGATGTTAAGACAGGCCTGAAGAAGATGGAAATAAGGAATGCTCATAGTATGGAGAAGATTTCTTGTATTACACTGGACCGAAGCCAACACAGGCTGATCTCTGCAGCCACCAATGGAACTATCAAGGCAAGTTATTGAGTTCCTCTATGTTAATATAAAAATTTAAGATTAATTATAATAAACTATTAATCCAACCAGCCTGTAGGAACAGAGGACCAGCCCCCATATTTATTGGAGCCAAATTGTATACAGATCTCTTATCTCATATTGCACTCAGAACACCTGTATGGTACAGTATTCAAGTCAAATGTGGTCAGATGGGCCCTTTTTGTCTAAGAGGGTTGTGCTTGGCCAGCAAAAAAACTGCAGTGTGGCGCAGACAGACTTTATGATAGTCTACATCAGAGACATCTAGTCTAGAATAAATTAAGAACCCGGACAAGAGCATTCCGGTATACTTGCTGTCAGGAAAGTTTCATAAATTGGACATTCAATGGGCGGTTTGAAATACAGTTGAAAGAAAAAGTATGTGAACCCTTTGGGCTTACTTGGATTTCTTCATAAATTGGTCATAAAATGTGTTCTGATCTTCATCTAAGTCACAACAATAGAGAAACACAGTCTGCTTAAACTAATTCCGCACAAACATTATATGTTTTCATGTTTTTATTGAACACAACATGTAAACATTTATAGTGCAGGGTGGAAAAAGTATGTGAAACCCTAGGCTAATGACTTCTCCAAGAGCTAATTTGAGCCAGGAGTCAGCCAACCTGGGGTACAATCAATGTGATGAGATTGGATGTGTTGATTAAAGCTGGCCTGTCCAATAAAAAACACACACCAGTTTTGAGTTTGCTGTTCTGAAGAAGCGTTGTCTGATGTGAGCCATGCCTCACACAAAAGAGCTCTCAGAAGACCTACGATCAAGAATTGTTGACTTACATAAAGCTGGAAAGGGCTACAAAAGTATATCTAAAAGCCTTGATGTCCATGTGTCCACGGTAAGACAGATTGTCTACAAATGGAGAAATTTCAGCACTGTTGCTACACCCCCTAGGCGTGGTCGTCCTGTAAAGATGACTGCAAGAGCACAGCGCAGAATGATCAATGAGGTGAAGAAGAATCCTAGAGTGTCAGCTAAACACTTACAGAAATCTCTGGCACATGCTAACATTTTTGTTGACAAATCTACAATAAGGAAAACATTAAACAAGAATGGACTTCATGGGAGGACACCACGGAGGAAGCCACTGCTGTACAAAAAAAACATTGCAGCACGTTTGAAGTTTGCAAAAGAGCACCTGGATGTTCCACAGCACTACCGGCAAAACATTCTGTGGACAGATGAAACCAAAATTGAGTTGTTTGGAAAGAACACACAACGCTATGTGTGGAGAACAAAAGGCACAGCACACCAACATCAAAACCTCATCCCAACTGTGAAATATGGTGGAGGGGGCATCATGGTTTGGGGCTGCTTTGCTGCCTCAGGCCCTGGACGGATTACTGTCATCGATGGAAAAATGAATTCCAAAGTTTATCAAGACATTTTGCAGGAAAACTTAAGACCATCTGTCCGCCAACTGAAGCATAACAGAGGATGGACGATGCAACAGGACAACGACCCAAAGCATAGAAGTAAATCAACAACAGAATGGCTTCAACAGAAGAAAATACGCCTTCTGGAGTGGCCCAGTCAGAGTCCTGACCTCAACCCGATTGAGATGCTGTGGCATGACCTCAAGAGAGCGATTCACACCAGACATCCCATGAATATTGCTGAACTGAAACACTTTTGTAAAGAGGAATGGTCCAAAATTTCTCCTGACCGTTGTGCAGGTCTGATCTGCAACTATAGGAAACGTTTGGTTGAGGTTATTGCTGCCAAAGGAGGGTCAACCAGTTATTGAACCCAAAGGTTCACATACTTTTTCCACCCTGCACTATGAATGTTTACATGTTGTGTTCAATAAAAACATGAACACATATAATGTTTGTGCGGTATTAGTTTAAGCAGACTGTGTTTCTCTATTGTTGTGACTTAGATGAAGATCAGAACACATTTTATGACCAATTTATGAAGAAATCCAAGTAAGCCCAAAGGGTTCACATACTTTTTCTTTCAACTGTAGCTAGGAAACAATGGACTGGATTGTAGACTGTAAGAATACATCAACCATCATTTAAATGTATACATTGTTCCCTGCGACCATTATCACAACTGCAGCTCTAGCTTATCAAGGATTCATTTGGCAGATCATAAAAATCCATTTTTCTGCATTTGTTTTTACATAGTCTAATTTATTTATCTGTGAAGATGTATTATTACAGATTACATAGCTAACTTTGTTGTGAATTTGAAATGAACCTATATTCATTTCTTTGGTATGTTTTCAGCTGGATTTTATAAGTGATTGTTTAAAAGAAGCTGTTAAAATAGAAAGTTGTGGTATTTCGATTTTTTTTACTGATTGGCCATTGTTGTGATCACTGTCTTCTGTTACTAATGGGCACATTTCCGTGCAAGGTGTGGAACGCATTGAATGGGCACAATCTTCACAAGCTAGAAGCTGTCTCCAAAACAGAGGTCACTGGGATCATCTGTCACCATGACAACCAGCTTATAGCCACAGGATGGAGTCGACTCATCGCTCAATATAACATTGGATTTTCAAATGTAAGGGACACACACTTACGCACGCACTTTAATGGCCGCTTAATGTGCATTTTCAATTGTGGCTTTTGAGTATCTGATTTTATGCTCATACTTTGAGTTTTATGAGGACAGGACACATATGTCAAAGCAGATCTGTCCTTGGAGCCTGGTTGTCAACACAGTGAGGATATCCTAGCAATGGATCACTGTCCAAGTTTGGGAATTCTGGCTACTGGGAGCTATGATGGAGAAATTATTATGTGGAATATGTGTCTTCAAAGGTCCATCACAAGACTGCAGAGATCCCCACCGGATAAAATGGGATGCCAACAAAGGTTTTTAAGGAGACTTACTAATAGAAAAGGGAAATTAAGAAGTGTATTTAACAATATTCTGAATGTCATCCTCATTTAAAGAGTTTTTGAGCTTAGATTTTAAGAATGCTGTGATATAATTCATACAGATGGAAAAATGTATAAATTGTTCGTAAAGACATATTGCTGACTTGGTAAATTCCGTTTATATGTCAGCTGGCAAAGGAAAAATATGCTTTGATGTGTTTGTATGTGTATATAGGTTATATCCGCCTGTTCATAGGCTGCTGTTCCTGCAAAGACGAGCACAGAAAAATGTTTTGAAAAACAGTGCAGTGCTGCTTAGCTCACAGGCCGGATCTGTCTGCTGGTGGAGCATATATGGACCCAAGCACAAGCATGGTAAACATAATAACTGAGAGCACTTGATGATGACTTATACCACAAACAGTAATTTGGCCCATTTTAAATAGAAGACTCTTTAAATTACACCCTACCTCAGAGACAGTACTATCACATAATACGCCATTAAAATGTAACATTCCTAGAACTGTCTTTCTGGCGCTGTATGGTTCTATAAAGAGCATCCAAAAAAACAATTCTTTGTAGTGGAAAATGTTCTTTAGACTATAAGAACGTAAAAAAATGGTATATAACCTTTATTTTTAAGAGTGTACACCAATGCATTTGAAATAGTGGCCAAGGATCAGAAGCTAAAACAGAGCTTTGTATGCACAAAATGTTTTTCGTTGTTTGTGCCACAACAGGAGTTAACACTTGTTGATTCTTGGCCAGACTACAGTAAAACGCAATATAATACTTAAAACATTGGGTGATGTGAGCATAAGATTACATTTCTCGTTTCTTAATTCATGTCCCATAACAGTACAGTACAGTACAATGAAAGTATAGAAAGTAATTCTGAAAAAAGAACACTACAGTAAACTACAATATTAATGCTAATGTTTAAATTATCCATTATGAAAAGAGTGAATAGAGGAATAGGTAAGTGACTTTGTTCATTTGGTTTGATGCAGGGCAGTTCTATGTGCCTGGTGAATCTAATAAGAGTGTGACGGGTTTAAGTTCAGACCAGGAAAATGGTCTTCTTGTCACTGGAGACACCACCGGATCCATAAAAGTGTGGGACATCTCACAATATGCCTTATTGGCTGGAGATGAAGTAGGAACATTAGCATTCAACTCCTTTTTTAGCTATCAGAGATTGATATCTATATGTGGTGTTTCTTTAACCTGTCTCTCTAAGTCTTCAACAGAATTACCTCCACTGTTACACTCTTGGAGGGGCCATGAGGGGGCTTTAGAGAGCAGTGAGATTCTGGCATACGGCTCTCGACTCTTCGTGCTAACCGTATCATCTGACTGCAGGGCCTGTCTGTGGACCATCGATGGAGGTTATGTAGGGTGTTTTGGACAGGAAGAGAAGTGGGATATAAGCAACCCGGACACTTATCAAATGAGCAGGAATCTTGTATAACATTTGGCCCCAGGTTCTGTCCTGGAGGGCCGGTGTCCTGGAGAGTTTAGCTCCGACCCTAATCAAATACACCTAAAGCGGCTAATGAAGACAAAGCAGAAACTTACAGGCAGGTGTGTTTAGGGAGATTGGAACTAAACTCTTCAGGACACTGGCCCTCCAGGAACAAGTTTTGGGACCCCATGTTCTATAACATGTGATAGTATAATGATAGCATACTCAACTATATACTCAAAAAGATATTTTCAGAATACCCAGGACAGGACTGTTTTACCAAACAATATACTGAAATCTCTGCAACAATAACCAGCACCACATTTACCCCAGGCATACTTACTGGGAAGAATATCTCCAAATAATTCCGTATTTTTTCGTCCTCATGCCTTGTATGGCTTTCTTTCTTTTTGCTGAACACAAACAGTGTTTTTGCCTCTAGACTGCCATTAGTAATTCTCCAAAAAGCAATAGGATGAGAAGTTAATCCAAATTAGCAGCTCATATCCTGGCCCAGATGTGATTCTGGCAGCTGGTGTTGTGGATATTTGATGACTATACACATTTGGCAGAGCTGGCTTGGCAATGAACAGAGAGGCGTTAACAAATAAACCAACAGAGTGAATGTTTTGATGGTCTGATATAACTGCTGTTAAACTCTAGCATATGGTAGAAACAGAAGCTTTGTGGTGAGGGTTGAAAAGTCCTAAGAATCCATTATTGTGGTGTTTTCATTGTTGTTTTTACAATTGTCGGAAAGTCTCTAACCGTCACAGAAAATTATAAGTGTCTGGTTTGGTAAAAATCTCTCTTCAGATTTCCTTCTCCACATGAGCTGACTGACTTTGTGTAGACCTTCAGTGGGTAAAATCGGTCCTAAGGATTAGTTCACCCTTAGTTTTTGCTAATTCGTTTGATTTCATCAAACAATCGATTTTTATGAGGAACAGAAGCGAAAGCGATCACCATCTGCTGTATTTCATCTGTCTCGTAACAGACACCGCAATTACGTCAGCTTTGAATGTGAAATGCTGTTGGGTTCTCGTTACCGATTACGTCATTCTAATGGCGCTTTTCCACTGGATAGTACTGCACGGTACGGGGCGGCACAGCTCTCTTTTGGGGGGTTTTCCACTGGGTGTAGTACCTAGTACCCCACCTTTTTAGTATCACTTCGGTTGAGATTCCAAGCGTAATGTACCACTACCAAAATGTGACATGTTTACACACAGATCACTGATTGGCAGAAAGAATCTTTACCAGCTTCATTGGATTTGAAACACATGAATACGTATTTTAATATGTAATATTGGCATTTCGTTACATGCTTTGTGGAAATAATATAGAGATTGAAACCCTTAACGCAATGCTAAATGCTACATTAGCTTACCCTGTTGTGCCACCAAATGATCGTTGTCTCTTCTTTGCTGAAATATTTCCCAAAGTCTTTGGTATTTTAGCAGTATTTAGTTTTCCTGACATCCGCCATCGATATACTCCATTACTCCTGTGCTGTGTGTGTGTTTGTTGCATTTCCACAGCTGTGGATAAGCAAATTGAGCTGAAGTGAAGTGTGCTGTACCGAGCCGAGTCGTACTAAACCTGACGGTACCATGCAGTTGAAAAGCTCCATAATGTTTCGGTTTGTATGCAGACGTGTTGAATGTACATTCCCGGAGTTCCTTGTATAAAGTTATCGTATGGCTTGAGTTCAGAAAGATTGCAACGCGACTTGTTTTTAATACGTTTATAATGTTTTGTTCATTTTATGGAATAAATACATGTGACTGTACTTTTACTCGTGTATTGTGTTTATGGTTGACAAGTGGATAGGGTAAGGGGTGGGGGGTAAGGTGCTCTTAAAAGTCGTGGCCTAATGGTTAGAGGGTTGGACTCGTGACCAGAAGGTTGCTGGTTCGATCCTCAGGTCCAGCGGGTAACGATTGAGGTGTCCTTGAGCAAGGCACCTAACCCCTACTTGCTCCCCGGGCGCTGCAGCAATGGCTGCCCACTGCTCTGGGTGTATGTGTGTTCACCACTTGCTGTGCGTGTGTTCACTACTCTCTGGATGGGTTAAAAGCAGAGATAAATTTCGGATATGGGTCACCATATCTGACAAAAACAGGTCACTTTCACTTTCACTTTCAAAATATCATTGAACCCATAAACATTTATTAAACCATCAATACTTTTACAAATGCAAAAATATACAGTTGTGTTCAAAATTATTCAACCACCAATGCTGTAAATGGTTTTAGAGAATTTAGTGTACATTTGTAATTGTATTCAGAATGAAATCCTACAAGGACTTCTTAAAGAACCATATGCAACTAAAATGACATCAATTAGTTTTGTAATACAGTAGTAAATGTTTTTGTGAATTCTTCATTGACATAATTATTCAACCCCTTAAAGACTACCACTCTGAAGAACAGAGGTTCAATGAAGTGTTTTCAATCAGGTATTGAAAACACCTGTGGATATCAGGGAGCAGCAATAAAGCCTAATAAGCACCAATTAGGCAGCTTTAAAATGACTGTGATACTCAGCTCCTTCTAGACATTTACTGGTGTGGTTACAAACATGGTGAGGTCAAGAGAATGGTCCAGGAACACAAGAGAACAGGTGATTACTCTTCACAGGAAGGGCAATGGCTATAAGAAGATTGCAAAGATGTTAAACATACCAAGAGACACCATAGGAAGCATCATTCGCAAATTCAAGGCAAAGGGCACTGTTGAAACGCTACCTGGTCGTGGCAGAAAGAAGATGCTGACTTGACTGCTGTGCGCTACCTGAAGCGTAGAGTGGAGAAAAGTCCCCGTGTGACTGCTGAGGAACTGAGAAAAGATTTGTCAGATGTGGGTACTGAAGTTTCTGCTCAGACAATACGGCGCACCCTGCGTAATGAAGGCCTCCATGCCAGAACTCCCAGGCGCACCCCCTTTCTGTCCCCAAAGAATAAGAAGAGTCGACTGCAGTATGCCAAAAGTCATGTGGACAAACCACAGAAGTTTTGGGATAGTGTTCTGTGGACTGATGAAACAAAATTAGAACTGTTTGGGCCCATGGATCAACGCTATGTTTGGAGGAGGAAGAACAAGGCCTATGAAGAAAAGAACACCTTGCCTACTGTGAAGCATGGCGGGGGGTCAATCATGCTTTGGGGCTGTTTTGCTTCCGCAGGTACTGGGAAGCTTCAGCGTGTGCATATTGGATGACAATGTGATGCAGTCCGTCACAAACCTGAGGCTTGGAAGACGTTGGACCTTTCAACAGGACAATGATCCCAAGCATACCTCCAAGTCCACTAGAGCATGGTTGCAGATTAAAGGCTGGAACATTTTGAAGTGGCCATCGCTGTCACCAGACTTAAATCCGATTGAGAACCTCTGGTGGGACTTAAAGAAAGCAGTTGCAGTGCGCAAGCCTAAGAATGTGACTGAACTGGAGGCTTTTGCCCATGATGAATGGGCGAAGATACCCGTAGATCACTGCAAGACACTTGTGTCAAGCTATGCTTCACGTTTAAAAGCTGTTATAACTGTAAAAGGATGTTGTACTAAGTACTAAGATTGAATGTCACTTGGGGGTTGAATAAAACTGATAATGATGTGAGCTCAGAAAAGACATTTGTGGTTATTTCATTATAAATGTTATGTTATATTTGTCTGACCTACACATGCCTCTTTGACTTAATTGTAAGCAGGATGACTGAATGATCATAATCAATGTCAAACCGACCAAAACAATCAATTTCAGTGGGGGTTGAATAATTTTGAACACAACTGTATGTGTCTTTATCTGACACAAAACGGCATATGGGGCGTTAGACACACAAACCCACATGCACAGAAAACAAAATACACACGCACTGACATACGCACGCACACTCACACACACACAGCGTAGTTTTCACAGAGAAGCACACATTTACAGTTTTTCTTGATTGGATATTTCTTGAAATTATGCTTAATTTTCTCCAAATTCTTAACACAAATTCATAACTTCTCACCCAATTACCTCAACTTTTACAGGTCAAACTAAAATTTTAAAAACAAAAAAAATATATAAACCGGGTATGGAACACAATACAGAATACAATTTCATAAATAGTATATAAATAAACACAGCATCATATGCAACAAAATTGGGACAAATAAACTTGAAAATCACACTTTTGAGGGTGTACACGTGCCACAGTTTACAGGATACAGAATACAAGTTGGTATTTTGTTCTCTGAATTGTTTCATGAATTGGGTGTCAGCAATCAAGAAAAACTGTAAGATAACGGAGAAAGAAACACAAGTCAAATATTATATGGACTATAAACTCCTATATGTAATAAATAAATGAAGCAGAATGTTACAGTTATGTAATACATATTTTTGCATGAAAAGGTGAAGGTTTCATGGTGGGCATGGTCACATTGTTACTGAAGAGCAAGAGCCAGCTATCGTGAATTTGGCTTCAGCCAAAATTCACGATAGATAAATATATATTGCGTACTGTGTACAGTATTCACTGTATTCACAACCACAAATGCTTACAGCAACAAAACAATTGGTTTCAATCTTGCTTTTGTTTTACAGTGAATTTTCAACATCTCTCTGCCAATGTTTTTCAATCTTGTACAGAAATGTACCAAGGAGCTTATGAAAGAATACCTTTAGGTTTTGAATAACTGTGTGTATATGATATAACCAAAAATATAACATTATGGTAAAGGTGTTAACAACACAAGACAAATGTTTGCTTTTGAAATGTGTATGTGATATTTTTAATGTAGTTTTCATTTTGCAAGAGATGTGAGGCATTTTGCATGTGAAATTTTTGGATTTGTGTGTAAAGTTTTGAAAAAAAATAGTCAACCTTTTGAAAATGTGTTAGCAGTTGAAAAACTGTTAAGTGATATAACTGTAATAAATACAAAAACTTAAATTCTATAGTTGTTGTCAGCAGGCCCCCGGTCAGGCAAACAATGCAGAACAGTGGAGAGGGATCCCCCCTAAAGAATCTCTGGAGAACCCAGGCCCAACCAGGGGAACTAGTTATTAAATAATTTAGGCATATACTTTGGGACCAGGATTTGAAAAGACTATGGAACAGTTTTAATAAAATAGTAATGACATTGATTCATCCAATGCAACACTGCTAGTTAATGATTCATTCCATGTTTTGAAATAATGTGACCTCATGTCATGACATGGTCATGGCACATCCTCAGGGACTTGAAATTGATTTGGTAAATATCAGGAATTTGTGTGCTTTGTCAATCATTCATTCATGTCTTATGATGATGCACAAACACCCCCACAGATAACAAACAACTTCAATCAAAGGAGAGAAGGACAGCCTGGAGAACAGCCAAACACAAAACGTCTCATAGAAGTTGTATCTACTGGTGTGAAAGTTCATGGCAGGAATCTCTGACAGACCTCAGTGAGGGTGATTGTCAGCCAACAGGTAGATTGAAAACACTCGCGGATATACCGAGACCTTGATAGCCGTATTAGTCTAAAGACCTCTCATAGGTCATAGGTCTTTGCCAACAACTATAGTACATATATAAAGACTCGGTTGCAATTTTTTTAGAGTTTATTGGTCTTCAGTCATTTTAAACACTTGTACGTAAGCCATTTCTTGTTGAATTGTAACGATCCCTTGACAGCTCCAAAGTGACTCTAAAGTTGACCGTTAAGTGCAGACAAACAGAATCTGCGGTTTGCTGAGCTCATTTTCCTCTGCTTCCAACAAGTCCCCATCTTGCCAAAACAAACGATTAACTGAACCTCTCGAAAGAGCTGGGTGTGTTACTTAGTTCCTGCAGCTGTCTAGACACTCATATGAGTGAGTTACAGGACTGTTGATGCTCAGACGTCGTCCAGTCTCGATGTGTGGTATTGAACTTTCATAACAGCTGCTCGGGGGAATTTCCCCTAACTTCAAACAGTTCATCAAGAATAAGTCTAAATCTATAAACCTTCAAAGACAACATGCAATTAAAATTGACCCCATTTACTTTCTTGATAAATGCACTCACTGGAGTCATTTGAGATCATTCATCACTGCATGTTATAAAGAAAAATATTTCCTAATCTATTATTCAGAGTAAGAAATGGCTTCAAAGGTCTTTTCTGCTCATGTTAACACCCCTCATAAAAAATAAAAAAAAGGTTTCACTACAGTTTAAAAAAGCATTGTTGTGGACGGCTGGATCCTCCTCCCCCCCCTGGCGCCCGGCGATGGTTCCTCTGGCTGACGGCAGCCGGCAGCAAATCCCCCGTTTCCTGATCCTCCCCTTCAATGCGAATGGCAGCAGGCTCTGGCCCACAGGCAACGGCGCCGACTCCTCCGCTCCCTCTCGGACGGCAGCCACCCCACCTCGGCCCGGGAGAATGGCAGTGAGCTCTCCGTCCCAACCAATGCATCCTTGCTCCAGCACCAATGCCTCGGACATCGACTCGCGGAATTCCCTCGTCCGCGCTGTCCAAACTCCTCAGCACCGCGATCCCCCTCAGCAGTAAGGTCTCTCCTACAGCATGTCCCTCCTTTCTTCTGGGTTTCGGCACCAATGTAACACATTTCAAAGTACGGAAGAAGGAGGCGGGAACAGGTGAACGATAAAAAGCTTTTTAATCAAATAAATGAACAACAAAACAAATGTAAAATGCCAGCAGCCACCTCATAGTCGACTTCTGGCCACACAAACAAAATAAAACCAAACATAATATCCAGGCCTGGTCCTCTCTCGTCAGCAGTCCTGTCGCTCGTCCTCTCATGCTCCCGATCTCCTCTGTGAAAAAAGCAGGACTGGTGTGCGCACAGCTGATTCTCACTATCACTCATGCCACCAGCACTCGTTACAGGTACTTATAAGACAGTAGGTATCAGGGCAATGCCCCGGTTTTGAGTTCAAGCCTCACCTGGAGCAAAACTTTAATAATGTGAAAACTCTTCACAATGTCAAAGTTTTATCTAGTAACTAATATGTATTAGAACAGTCATAAAGTACAAATTAAAATCTATATTTTCCCAGCCTGGCTGTGGTGTAATTTGTCAGTGTGCGGTATTATATGACAGTACATGGCAGAGTGATGCTGAGGTTGTGAGTTCGAGCCTCACCTAGAGCTCAGTTTTATGGACAGGAAAAATCTTCACAATATCAAAACTTAATGTAGCAACCACCAGTCTAGTGAGACTGCAAATTCTACGTCTTGTGTAATTGTAAAAGGGCGAGTCACACACAAAATGTTTAACCCAAGGAGTGTTGTGGCGCAATCGGTCAGTTTGCGTTACTTATAAGAATGTACATAGCAGGGGAATGCCGAGGTTGTGAGTTTGTGCTTCACCTTGAGCATACTTTTTCATAAAGTGAAAACTCGCCACAATGTTAAAATTTAAAATATGTTTGAAACATATCAGTAACACAAACAGACCTGTGGCTACATGGTGCTGTTCATAGAACTTACTGAAAGTTTTGCTGAACTAGTTGAGGGTAAATTCAAAGAAAACGCCCTATGTTTTTTCATGAAAACAGCACCAGGGTTTAGTGTTCAACATTTGTTGAGTGTTTGTTGCCATGCACACCTCAACACTTGGGTTTTGCTTGGCCAGTTAAGCTATTTGGTGAGGTGGACTGAGAAGGCTAAGATGTTTTTCTCTTTAAAACTTTTAAAGGCCTCAGCCAGAGAAGAAATAAAAAATGAAGAGGAATTGATGGTAAGGGCGGCTGAAAGAGTGCATAAACATTCACATGTGCCAGGATCGGCTACTGACTGTCATGGCATGCTTGGGGAAGCGAGACAATGTTATGGCAACCACATCACATGTCAGACACATTTTAATGTCTCCACCACAGTGCAATAGGAGGACACAAAACGTTATACATTACATTTTCGTCTATTTTAAATGAAATAGTAGTAGTTGGCCATGTTTTGCTTAAAGAAATGCATAAAAGATAAAAAAAAATACTGTAAGTTACTAAAAACATTAAATATTTGACAATTGTTTAGTATTTAACGATAGAACAGTTGAACATCCGACAGTATTCAATGATGCAAAAGACAAAATGCTGATTTATAAGAAAAATATGCAATTTACGTGATTCATGTAATTTATAATTATCTGTCATTTCAGTATTTTACAGTATTTGGGATACATTTAAGAACAATTGTGTTTATATTGTAAATTAATAATCAAGCCTGCACTAAATAAAACATAAAAAAAACATCGCCCAGGTCTGTGTTGCTTTAAAGGGTGTTTATAAGTTGTGGTTAAAATAAAATAAAAATGATTTTTTAAATAAAATCTTTGCAAATAGTTAATGCATTAAACAATAAATTCCACAACCTTTGTATGGTCTGTGCTCTAAATCAAAGGGCCAGTTCACCTAAAATTGGGAGTAATAAAACTATCAATTATCAACTTGACAATTACAAAACATTTGCAATGCAAGGTTTATGTGTTTTTGTGACATTCCTGTGTGCAAATAATCGAACATAAAAATTGACGATTGTATTGGCGTATTGTATATATATATGTCGCTACGCCTGTGCACATAGTCTATCTGGGGCACAGTGGGACCCTAATTAAAATTCTGATTAGGGCCCTGTAAAGGCTTGGGCCAGCCCTGCAACTACAGTAAGTAATTTTGTTGATGCAGAAAGAAAGAGAAAAACTGAAACATTTTATAACCAGAAATTTAATGGAACCCTATTGAGGTGAAAACTGAGAAAAAGTTGTGACCTCAGGTTGTCCACACATCATCATCATTATATAAGATGCAACTTAATATTAAGTGAAATATTATTTCTTTCAATCGTTTTAAAATTCATACATCAAAAATGTAATTGACAAAATTAAACAACCACAAACAGCATTTTCAATTTAGCACATACCTTCCAGGAGGAATAGTTTAGAAAATCTAAGCTCTTCATATTTACTCACCCAGATTTATATGATTTATTTTTCTTGTTAATATAAGATTTTTTTATATGAACTTGAGATCAGTCTCTTGTTGTATTCCTCAAATGTGAGGCACTTTTGATAAAAGCATCTGTTAAATTAACAAATGTAAAATAGGCCTACTCTAATGGCTTATATACGCTACCAGAGAGGACTTGACATTCCAAAAAGCACATCCATCATAAAAGCAAAAAGTAATCAACTCAAGTGGCTTAACAAAGTGAGACAATAGGTGTTTATTGACATTTATGCATTTGGCAGACGCTTTTATCCAAAGCAACTTACATTGTGTTATCCTATACATTTATACATAGGTATTTGTGATCCCGTGGGATTGAACCACAACCTTGCTTTGTTAACACAATGCTTACCACTAAGCTACAGGAAAGCTTTATGAGACAGCAATTATTATTTGGAATTTTACCCAAACTGAAAATGGGCAAACATGTATTAGATCTTAATGTAAATATGGCAACACATATAACGTCTTATTATGTGTCTTGTGACAACTATTTGGATTAGTTTAATAAACGTTTTAATGATAGATGTGATGATATATACAGTTTATATAACAATAATATATTTATACAGTATATAAAATGTTTGTTTATCTGAAAGAAGTTAAATACTTTGTCTGGGGTAGTTAGAGGGTGAGTAAATTATGAGAGAATTTTCATTTGAACTATTGCTTTAACCTTTTGTATTTTGGCACATAGCTAGTGGAACATTCACCTTAACATGAGCAGAATACTGTGTTGTGATTTATTACTTGTTCCATCTATCCATTGACAAAGATTTGGCCAACCGCACACACAAATTTTTCTCAATAACCACAATGTTGAAATTTGACGGCTCACTATAACTCTTGTCTGGGAATGCAGAGACTCCTTCTCAGGGTGGAATGCATTCGTCTGATATTAAATGAGATACAGTGTGTGCATGTGCATGTGTGTGTTTTTTGGTATTCATTATTTATGCATCTTGCAAAGTTCATCAGTTCATGGATAAATGTGCAAGCTTTCTACTGGTTGAACAGAACTTTCCCAAAAGACAACTTCTAATGTGCTGTTATATAATTCTTCAAGAATTCTTGGAAGCTTTGGAGCTGCTCCGTATAAATTATCCACGACAGATAACAGAGTACAAGTTTACACAAAGTCTGAAGAAAGTGAAAAACAACATTATAAATCTGGGGACGTCGACAAAACGTAAAATCAGGCGGATTCCTTATTTCAGATCGATGAAATCAAATTTCTGAAGAATCATAATAAAGTGAAATAAATAACAGCAATAAACGTTAAGAAAACAAAGCTGAGAGGACTCCACAAGCTACCTACTGTAGATAAACACACCTTTCAGTTTTCAATCTCCCACATATACTGCCACTTGCTGGCATTCTGTCAATATTGAAGTCATGTAAGTAGTAATGGATGATGTGTTACTCAATTACATGTTGCCCTGTTCAGAGTTTTGAGACATCAACAACAGCTGCAATGACCATGTTGAAATTTCACTCAAAAAGATATATTTGTTTTTGACCGCAGAATTGAGTCAGGCTGTTTGATTTCAAAATAGCAGCATCTGGATTTTGGACCCATTCACCCTTCCACTGTTGGGAAAGACCTGTGTGTTGTAATGTTGTGGGTCTTAAAATACTGTTTAATCTGTTTATGAGTTTTAAGGTCTGTTTATGTTCCAAACACAATTGTTTTTAATTTACACAGGACCGATTTCGATCTCACAGGGATCCCACAAATCCACACATACACGGAAGCGTATCCAAACAAATGGCAGATGTTCTAGAACACCACAGCGGCGCAGATGCAATCTGGGAAATAGCTAGCGTGTTTCCCGTCCACCTCACAATCGGTTTCAATGAACGTACTCATTTCACTGCTCCACGGTTGCTAACACTTAAGGCGCAGAAAACCCCGACCTTTTAATTTCTCAACTGAAAACATACACTCACTTTATGTGTGTTGGCAGTCAGACATGCTTTCCATCACATTCCCTTTTCTCTTCTCTCTCTCTCTTTCTCTCTCTCTCTCCAGTCTGTGTGTGTGTTTATCTGCGTGCATGTATTTTGATTGGAGGCTGTGTCTACATGGGAAGTGGGAAGGTGCAGTTGGAATGTCGCCTAAAGGCAAGGGAGCTGCACTGCTTCCAGTCTTCAGTCCATGAGCCAAGGACGCAATACAACAAAGTGGCTTAGCGCAGAATCGTGAGACACACACAGCAAAGCAACCGCACAGTCTTAAATGGCTTGTGTGAGCTACTATGGAATAGCGCTCTGTTGAATGAAACAAGTGGAAAACACAACGCCCTTGTCTCAAAAGAAGGTGCAGGATCTGTTGATGAGCAGGAGCAAGTTTTGTGAGGTGGACGTTCATCTGGCACAATTTAGAGGAGAACATCCCAATCCAGCTGGGAGAAAACCATTGCGGTGCTCTTCGGTCTCTATCAGGGGACATGAGGAGAGATAGACTGCTGGTGGCTGTCACGTTGGTCACCCTACTGGCGGCTGATGTTCATTTTGTCCTAATTCCCAGATTGAAAACATGGTATCACCTGTCCAGAGATATCTGCACATGCAGGGGCGACAATGTCAGCTTGGGGAACCGTGTTCCAACAACTGATCTATGGCTGTCGAACCAGAGTTCTACTGTGGTTTCTGCAGAGCAAGAGTCCAAACTGGAAAGATTGTTCCGACACTCGCTGTACAACATCCGTCTTCCAGAACTGGGGCCTGATGATCTTATTTTGCAGCACGAGGAGCTTATGAATTACCACAAGAGAAAAATGACCCGATGGGAGAGGTAAGCAAAGTTTCTCAGACAAATTATTTTGTGACTCCGCTATGATGATCAAAGTTGAATACAGTTTGATCTCAGATCTCACTTTTGTCAAAAAAATTTAAGTAGGCTACTGTAACTTATATACTGTTTATTTAAGTAGTCTATAGTGTATATATACTAGCCTGGAATATACTGTAGTCTCCAATCATTTGTTTTAGCGGATGGAGTTTTTGTTATTTGCAATCTGATTACCTGTATCTTTATTCTGGGAAATGCTATATAGTACTTGTCAACATCGGTTAGGACATTCCGAATGTACATATTTATTTGAAGCTTTATTGAGCAAGCCAACTGATAAGACAGGCGCCCTGTCAAAGAAAATTTAGTGATTAAGTGTTGTGTTTGCCATGCATTTTATGAGAATTGAACTGACTTTGCACACATGAAATTGGTGACAGGTCACTATGGGTTACCTGGAGTAAGGTCTATTATTGGTAAAAAAAAAGTAGACAAGCTCAGAAAGAAAACATCTACAAATCTCTTTAGATGGCATAAATCTTAAATTATAAAGGTCAGTTGTGGTCTAGTGGTTAGAGAGCTGGACTCATAGCCAGAAGGTTGCTGGTTCAATTCTTAGTGCCACCAGGCAATGACTGAAGTGCCCCTGAGCAAGGCACCTTACCCCTCTTTGCTCTGCAGTGATAGCTGCCCACTGCACCATACTTGTAAGTCGCTTTGGATAACAGCATCTGCCAAATGAGTAAATGTAATAATAAAATCATTTTTTTAAATATATATTTTTACTTTTGCATAAATCCATGCTATAGTAGCCTATAGAAATATAAAAAGTGAGGCAATGTGGTGTTGGGATAGTTTGAGCTATTGTTATATTGGGACATTTTGTGTCAAATCAACAAAATTAGATTTTGTAGATTTGTAAAGGGGGGTAAAAAATCTACATAAAATTTGCAGTCAAATTACAAGCAGTGAAAAAATATGGCTGCATTGTTTTATTTTTACACAGAGATATATTGGTCTATTAAAGTATCTGGTGGCCGTCTTTGTTGTATTTCTATGGTAACAATAAAAATAAGAGAAAAGCACTTTCTGTTATTTTTCTAAAATAACTGTTAAGTATTAATATAATTCTTATTTTCGTTTATATTTTGGTTCCTAATATACTAGTCTTTTGTGATATAAAGTCTAAATTAAAATCTACATTTCATCATACAGTCCTAGAGGGGTGTCATAATGGCTACAAATAATGTTAGAAATACACTACTTATTCATCCCATAAAACCAATATTGTCAATATATTGACTTGAGAGTTTGCAGTGTTTGAATGCTATTTATACAGAGCAACCAATGATCAGTAATGTCCAACAGGCTGACCAAGATATTCAACACAAGTGTCTCCCACATAATCACTCACTTTAATTTTGTTTTCGACGTGGGTGATTGCCGGAGGCTCTATTGTAAGTTAAATCACAAGACAGATCTCTTTAGTTTCTATAAGAACTGATGAGACGATATGTGCACCTGTGTCCAGGTGTGAGTACTCACTGTGCACATTAGCAGTGGTGAGTGCAGTTACTATGGAAACAGCACACAGAGACTCACAAATTTTGTTTATTTTGGGTCTCTGCCACAGTAAACATATCTTTCCTTTAAATTTGATATTTGATTCATTCCTTTTTTATGTTTTCTGAAGCTGATGCTTGTAAAAGCCATGATCACAAGTTCAAGGGCAAATATTTGCAGAAAATAAGATCAGTATTATGAAGGGTGAAGATGTTACCATGAAATAATAATGACCTTATGTACTTTCGCACGTGTGTAATATTTCACCCAAAAAATATGTACTATAAATATTCCCTAGAAAAAAAAGAATTGCCAGTTTTGAACTCATGGGGACTGCTGGTTAAATATAATAAAGATAACAAATGATGATTAATAAAATTAATAACAAACATCAAACTGATTACTTGTGTGGCATTGCAGCAGTTAAATGGCTTGCAAATGGGATTTCACATTTAAATATTCAATTACATTTTCTGAGAATAAAAAAACACAAAGTATACTGTATATACTTTGTGTACAGAAAAGCTTTTCTGTTTTATTAAATTAATAATGTTTCAAATATATGAAGTAAAATATTTTGCCGGCAGATTGCAGAAGCTGTGGAATAAAATTGTGAAGTTCTTGGATCTCAAAGGCATCTACATGTGTAGACTTGTGCACACTTAGGGAATTGGAGCTAAGAATATCTCTTAGTTTGATGACTGTAAAGAGATAATACACCAAGGGTTCATTTTGAATAATCATTTTAGGAATATAATGATTTAATGAAGGGGCAGAATGGCTTATAATCAACTTAAATGTATTGGAAGGCAACCGCAGTGTTTAAAGAGACAAAAATCTCTTCAATCAGAATTTTGTCATTGCAAATGTTGAATATACTCATAAGATAAATGGTTAATCAGAATGAAAGACCACATCAACTTCATAACTTGTGTTCCACAGACTGAAAAAGTTCTACATTGAGGCGGCAGCTGCCTCAAACATCAGTATACCTGATCACCCTGTGACCTTTGACCCTGAGGCCAGTTGGCTAAGATTCCATTTGGGCATCAACCGATATGCACTATATTCAAGAGATGACAGCAGCATAGACAGACTTCTGGAGGACATGCAGACAGCCACTGTTATTAGTGCAGGTAATGTTTTCCTCTGAATCATCTTTAACAAACATATCTTGATATGAAAGTGCTTTGGTTTTATTTCAATGAATAAAATGAAATTCAATGAATAATACTCCATTACCAGGGAGCACACATAAAGTATTGACAAAGTGAATGCAATATTAGTCGCATTTGCCAAATGTGTAAAAATGTAAAAACAAAGGCACTACAGTCTCATCCCTTAAATTTCTTAAAAGAAGTAAATTTCATAAAAATGAAAAATTCCTTACACAAACCTATTGTTTGAGAAATGTCATAAATTCATCTAAAGACATGAAATCATATGTATACAGAAGGATGCCATGAGAAGAAATAGATAAGAAATTTCCATTTTTGGTTAGACTATTTCTTTAATATCCAGCTTGCTGGGTTTGAGACAGAGCCAATGATTTATGTTTAAAAACTTGCAATAGGGAACTCCACATTTGCTTGTGTGAACCACATGTAACTAAGACATTGGGCCTTAGGCACGAATAGCATGCAACTATTCCTTATTGTTCTTGATTTATAATTGACAAGGGGCTTATGTTGATTTAAAGTATAATGCAATATTTTTCACTGTGTCTGACAGATTACACTCAGGATGAGAAAGCTTTAAAGGGTGCATGTGACTGCTCTCAAGGTAACTACTTGATATTTTTACTCAACTTTACCTAAACCTAAAGTACTGTCACTCAAATAGACTCCCCCACAACAAATACATGACACCATTACACACAATACTGAAATAACTTGTGTAAAATGTAAGAAACATTCCAGTTTATAAATAAAATGTGGATGGTACATCGCTATTTAAATAATATATGAACTATAGTGGGGAGTGTCATTTTTACACAAATTATAACACAATTCATATTTTACATTAAGAGTAAACAATAAGAAACAATTTCATTGTGAATCGTTGCCTATCCCTATATAGTGCAATATGTAGCATTTCCCATACAGGATGTACTGTAGTAAAAAACGAGGAGCTGAACTATAGAATAATGTCACCAAAATTCTAGATTGTTTATTGGTGGAAGTGAGAAACTGTAAGTTTATATCTTCTAAATGCTAAATTTGTCAAATCTCATTTTGCATGACATATATCTCACCCTATAAAAACATCTCATAAATACACTGGCAGCTGGGGCACCAGAAAATATTTTAAATAACATTTTAACTTAAATAACATTTTTTTGCAGTATTTTTACTGTGATTTCACATTTTTACAGTTTTTTTATATGTGAAAAATCTGTCAAATAAAACGGTTAAATTCTGTTAAATTACTGTTTTTTTATATCATTGTAAATTCAGTTTTATACCAACTAAACTATACTAAGAGGCACAAAACTTACAAATTGATTTCAGGGGACATATTTTGACAAATGACAACAACATTTTTTGTTAAACGCTCTCTCATTTTGAGTTGCTTTGGATAAAAGCGAAGCATCTGCTAAATTAATGAGGTTATGTAAAGGTAAGGTAAATGTAATATTTTACATTAAAGCCACATTTAATAGATGTAATAAGCTAACTTACAGGCCTATGCAACAATTGTATTGTACTGTACATTTTTTAACAATACGTTTTCTATATCTTTCTGAATTTCTAAGTTCATGAACTTTCTTAAAACTTAAAATTCCATCTTCATTGTTCAATCTGTCACAAGAAACAGTAGCTCTCATGGTATACAACCATTTTCATAATAACCATGTGTATTCACATGTATCCAAACCTCATCATCATTGCCCTGTAGTTTAAATCCTTTGAAGGTAATGAGTAAGACTGGTACTTGCTATTATAAGGCGTGTGTAGAATAAATGGCATTTGGAGTACACCCCTTTCAGAAACAAACAACCCCCCAATCATAAAAGGCAACCAGTCTACATTATAGCATCGCTCCTCTAAACTCAAAACCACACATTCACCACCTGTCCATGAACTCAGACAAATGAACCAAATCCAAAATTTCCCTTTTAGATTTTTTGCCCCTAAAAAACATATGATGCAGTTGTTTTATGGTCCGACTTGAATCTTTTGTTGTTTTTCTGCTTTGCACCACGACTTGTGATATTTTGGAGTGTGGTTGAGTGTGTAAAGTATTGATATGATTTAGCCATAGAGAAGCTAAAAGAAGTTGGAACTGTGTGGTTTGGGGTTGGCAGCAGCCTTCCGTGGCTTCCCAGAACCTCAGACAAAGCAGAAAAAAAGCCCCTGGTGGAGCCTACTACAAGCACGAGTACATTTATGTAAAAAAAAACTATAACTAAACTATCGCAGTTGAAAACTTTTAGGGGAGCCAACTATAAATAACTAAATAAAATGAAAGAATAAATAAAGTAAAATAATATAAAAAAAAGCTAGTTCAAGAATCTAATGATAATTAATCTAAAGATTTTTCAATGTTTGTATATTGTATATACTGGTATTGCACAACACATTCTCATTCCTAACAATTTTATGAGGTGGCTGATTTATATGAATTTGTATTTTCATTGTACATTTTCACCCAATCTGCTTTTTTGCCAATGTTGGTTAGCTTTAGGGGTTGGGCTTCATTATTGCTTTTTTATTAATCATACATTTTTGTGCAATTTCCATATTCAATTCATATAAATGAGCCCCCTTGTAAAATACTTATGAAGTCACGAGTGTATTCTTTCTTTCTGAATGTCCAACCAGTGGTTAAGCCAAGCGGTCTTCACTTGAAGTTGGCACTGAAGCTCCAAGACTTTGGGAAAGCTATGTTTAAACCAATGAGGTACTGTAACATTGTGTTATGTCTTATTTTGATTCGTTTGGTTATGTGTCACTAAATACAGGCCTTTCATTTCAGACAGGAGCGACACGAGGAGACACCAGAGAACTTTTTCTATTTTGTTGACTTTCAGAGGCACAATGCAGAGATTGCAGCCTTTCACCTCGACAGGTGAGATGATAAAAACACTGATGAGAGTCATCATAGCAAATAGACAGATGAAGTTACAGTCAATCATTACGGGTAGGAATGAATTACCTTGTGAAGGATCTGATATGAGTAAACACAGAAGAAATCCCTGAGGCACCAGACATTTAAAGCACTGGGATATTGTATGTCATTGCTTGGGCCTGTTGAAACAATGAGTTTCTGCATGATAAGTCTCATCAAAGTGCATTTGGCGGGTCTGTTATGGCAGATTGTATGATGATGAAAACCTGGAGACTTATGTTGAAATTTCATTTATGAGTCATTGATGCATTCTGAAGCTTTCAAAACATGTATGTTTAAATTGTATTAATTGACATTTTACTAATTCATGTATTCAGATGCATTAGTCAGTGTATATTGTTAAATTATAGACCCCTATTGTATCCGTTAGCATTCTTATTATAATTCTGCCATTGCCTCTATGGCAGGCCATAGAACGGTACACAGGAAAGTTATGAAATTTGGCACATTGACAATCTTATATGTTACTGTGGCAAATTTGGAGTCTCTAACTAAAACCCTCTAGCGCCACCATTAGTCATTTTTCCCCCGCCTTTCGAAAGGCTTACTTCTTTTAACCTCCTACAGCATTTGTCTAATTTACACACAATTTGGTAAGTAACATCTAGAGACAGTGCTGAAAAAAAGCTGTTAAAAGATTTTCGATTGACCAAACCATTCTATCTTAGCCTGTTAATAAATTTGACACTGATCACACCAAAAAGGGATTTAATGCTGTCTCTTCACCAAACGTTTGTGTATCTGCATGAAACTTTGTATATAGTTTGGGCACAGCGCCACCTAGTGATCCAGAGATATAGAAAATTTTTGCTTATAACTTTTGAAAACTTTGGCGTGGTCTTGTATAATTCCTTCAGGCATGCCGAGTCAATCCGTACCCAGTATTCCTCAGTCGAATTTTGCCATAAAATTTAGTATTTCATGAACGCAATAGCATCTCGCTACGAAACTTGGTATGGTTCTTCATGTCCTTATTCTGAGAGGACCTGTAAAGTTTTACCCTAGTGGTCAAGAGATAGGAAATTTATGAAAATGCTTATAACATTTGAAAAATTCAACGTCATGTCATTTACATTACATGACTTGTTGGCTCTAGTCGACTTCTTTGATACCACCTTTGTCATATTTCACCATCCATCTTGACCGCCATATGGCATTTTATTGAAAACATGCTTTTTCCGAACTCCTCCTAGAAAATTCGTTAGATTTCCTCTAAATTTGTTATAGCATCTAGAGACACTCATTGACCCCGTAATTGCTGCTTGCAGCTATATTTAACTTAATTTGGCTGTTTATCAGCTACTGTAGGTGCTGCCACTGCAGAATTCAAACAGGGGGATGCAGTGGAAGAATATTTGTGTTGTTCTGCCATCATTTTTTTTACCTTTGAAGGGATAGGTTAGAGGCAGAACAAAATTAAACCATGTTTTACTCACCCTCAAGGCATCCTAGGTGTCTATGACTTTCTAGTTTCAGATGAATACAGTCGGAGTTGTAATACCATTTTTCTTGACTCTTCCAAAAGGAGAGAATGGAAGAGATTTTGAAACTTCACAAAGTGCATCCATTGATCAAAATCTGCTCAACAAGTTCATGAAGGCCTTTGGAAGCGAATCAATGCGTTTGTTTAACAGAAATATTCATATTTACAACTTTATAAACTGTTATATCTAACTATCGTTGGAAGATGGCATTCCGGCAAAATGACAAATGGCAATTTTTTGTACCATAATTTGTTCTGATATGATAAATTAAGTATCCTCTAAGAATCCATTAGAAATCATAGAAAATGCCTTCTAATTATACTGAAATTACCAAAATATTTATTTATATGGTGAAAATAAACACCACATTATCAATAAGATTCCATTTACAATCTGAAGCTAATATTTATCTCACTTAAATATATTTAACGATTGTTAAAACTTGGTAACTTTATCCGTCAGGAAGTATTAGGTTAATTTTTAATGTTACCTGAGTTAACAAGCCATAAAGTGTAACTTGTGTGCAGAGTGCTGGACTTCCGGAGAGTTCCACCTGTGTCTGGGAGATTGGTCAATGTGACCGGTGAAATCTTGTATATAACTCACAACGCGGACCTGCGCAATGTTTTCTTTACCTCTCCAGGTGTGAACTAGTATTCAAAAAGCCAAAATATTTGAATAAAAATGTGTATTAAATACTATTGTTGGCCTTTTGGTTTGACATCAGTGTATAAATTTAATTACTTTAATTTCTTTTTTTTCCTTGACCAGCCAACAACACGTGTTTCTTTGCCAAGTGTTTATACGTGTGCAAGTCAGAGTATGCTGTGTGTGGTCACCCGGATCTTCTTGAAGGGTCCATGTCTGCCTATCTACCAGGCTTGAGCATTGCTCCCCGGATCTCCATTCCCAACCCCTGGATACGCTCCTACAGCTTCACTGGCCGAGAGGAGTATGTGACTTTCATTTTTATGTCTATGTTGTTCTTGTTAATACAACCTATAGTTGGACAGCTTGTTTTGCGGGGGAAACAATTTCCAATCAGTATTTGAGTCCTTTTCATAGATTGAAGAATTATGGTTGAGTTTCAAAGCAAGTGTTTTCTTTAAAAAGACAGAAAAGTCACCACAAAATGTTTTTTCACCCTCATGTTATTCTCAACCTGTATGACTTTCTTTATGTGAACAATACAAAAGAAGATACTTTGAAGAATGTTGGTAACCCACAAACATTGCCATTTTTGGGTGAACTATCCCTTGGGTGTGAAGCAAAAATGCTGGGACTTGAAACATTTCAAGTCTTTTCTTTTTTCTTTTTTAGGTGGGAAGTCAATCCATTATACTGTAACACAATCAAAACACTTTATCCCTACAACTCTGGGAATAGACTTCTCAACATCATTGACATGGCAATATTTGACTTTCTCACAGGCATGTATGCACATTTTTTACTTTTCATTTGAAAAAAATCTACAGAATCAGGCCTAACATTCACATAATACCAATTCCACACCTGGCAAAAAAGTATAAGTGATTGGTTCTTCACCAAATAACAAAAAGTTACATCGCATGTATTAACATTAATGGAAAAGATCCTTTTACTTCCTGTTGTAGGAAACATGGACAGGCACCATTATGAGATTTTCACCAAGTTTGGGGATGAAGGATTCTTGCTTCACTTAGATAATGCCAGAGGGTATGTTCTCATCTGTGCTATGTTTTTAACATTTATATTATTAGTAAAGGTTTCATCATCTCCTTTTTTTCTTGCAGATTTGGACGATATTTCCACGATGAGATGTCAATTTTAGCACCATTGACGCAATGCTGTGTGTAAGCATCTTAAATTATTTTCCAAAAAAAAACAAGTTTACCTAAAAATGAAACTTTTCTTATCATTTACTCATGTCTTCCCAGATAAACCTTTCTTCAGCTGAACACACACACAAAATAGGATAGTCTCTATTTTACGCGCCCAAAATTCCATACTGTACCTCCATTTTAAAAGTAAATGCAATCTGAACATAAATAATAGGGGTTGTATACCACCAATATTCATATTTCAAACTTTTCTTGTCTTCAGATGGAGAAAGAAAGGATAAGAGATGATGATGATAGAATTGTTTATTTTTGGTTGAGCTATTCCATTAATCTTGCACTTTAAGGGATAATAATAATCATTTATTCACCCTCAAGTCATAAACCTATATGACTTTTCTTTCTTCGACAAAACCCACATTTTTTTTGAAGAACATTGGAAACCAAACAACACTGGAAGTCAGTGGGGACTTCCATTGTATGAACATTTCAAAAAAATATATTTTACAGATATTTATAATATATACAAGTTTAAAAAAAATATTTGTGGGTGAGCTATTCCTTTAACACCATTACTGTACATCCTACAGCATCAAGCGCTCTACACTACTGAGACTGAGACTTTTGGCAAGATCAGAGTACCGTCTAAGTGACGTAATGCGGGAATCCCTATCGCGAGATCCTCTCACCCCAGTTCTGACTGAGGCACATCTGGAGGCCTTGGATCGGCGATTGGAACATGTTCTTAGGACAGTGGGAAGATGTGTGAAGAAGCTGGGAGAAACACAAGTGGTGGTCACAGACTTTGTGGAATCACAGAGAGGAACAACTATCCACCCAGCAACAAATAACAGGTGACAGGAGAACAGTAAGAAGTGAGGATGTGAAGACAAAACAAGAATCCCCTGCGCAGAACCCCCCATAATTCCACAACACAAAATATCAGCGTACCCAAGTCAAGGAGACTTGATTGTTTTTGTAAAAAACTAGCATTCCTATGCATCTTAACGGCAGCTGCTGGGCTGGCACAGGACCACTGGAAGTATACAATATGAAACCTACCATGGTACTCTTGGACGCTCAATCTTGGAAAATAATCAAATGACACTTTTTGCATATATATTCGTTGATAGGCCAGAGGAGGCCAGCAAAATTAGACTATTCAAAGTAATGTCACCTTATAGTCTACTATAACATTCTTTGTTATTTCTTAAAAAGCTGTCAACAGAATAATATATTTTTAGTTGTCCAACAACATGAAAGTGGTAAATATACCTTATCCAAAAAAAAAAAAACATGATCCGTTGATCGAAACAAGTAAAATAAATCAAGGACTAAATCTTCTATTTCTTTGCTATTTACAGAGTCTATAAGGTAGAGACACATTTCATCTCAGAACAATAGTTTTTTAAGCAGTCCAGACATTCTCAAAAAAACATCCCACACAGCACCTTTAAGGGGATGCCCAGAGCTGGAGATGTTGAGACATGGATTAAGAATGTCAGATTGTGAATTCGGGTTGATCGTTGTCAGAAAAGAGTCATTTGGAAAAGCTGTCTGTGGTCAGGTGATGCAGGATTGGCATTGAAGACAATAAGATCACATTACATCAGAAAACGCATCATTTATTGTTCTTTAACTGCACTGTGGAAATGTTTCCTTTGATGATCCTTCTCTTTTTGTCAAGTTAGTAGCACTTTACAATAAGGTTATATTTGTGTACAATAAGTTAATGCTAACATGAACTAACAACAAACATACTTCTACAGCATTTATTCATATTAATTTATAATTTCAGCGTTACATTATTCAAGTCAAACGTTGTTAACATTATTTGTTAATGCAACATGAACTAAAATGTATTACTGTAGGCTATCAAAATTAACTAAAATTAACAAGGATTAATAAATGCTGAAAAATATTGTTCATTGTTAGCTCATGCATTTACTATTATTACCAAACAGCACCTTATTGTAAAGTGTTACCCACCAGTTTTAAACAAAGAGCCTAAGGAACACACAAATACATTTGCATGTCCCAGCAAGCAAAAAATGAAAGTCTGTAATAATAAATAAAAAGAACCAAAACCCGAACGAAAACTTGAATCAAATTTTTTTAAGTAAGTATGTAGTATGCCACTATTAACCTAATCCAAGACTTTCATTAAACACTGCCCCCTTGTGTGAAAACCTAAATACGAATACAAAAAACTTATTTTTAAGGGAAAGTGTTTAATTTAAAGCTGATGAATGAATAATGGAACCTTTGATTGCTTAAAGTCTTTGCCTTTGTCCATAAGGTTTATTTCTGTGTAGAACTCACAGGGAATCAATTGACATATTTGGGAAACACTGGAGTAAAAATCATCAGTGGTCCGCAACTCTTAAAACTGAATGTCACAAAACAAGCAGAACATTTGGGTTGTAAGGAAAAAATGTAACCCACGACAACAAAAGCAAGGCAAGCTCTATTCATCGGCTTCAAAACACAATCATTCAACAGTCTGTCCATTCACACAGATATAAAACAAAGTTATCTGAGCCAATTCAAATGACAATTAAATATGCAAAAAATTTGTTTCATAAACTAATACTGGGAATATTATATATATAAAGAGAATCAGACAATGACTATGTGATAGAGACCGTTTAACAGAAACATTGACAGTATCTTATTAACAAAACAAGTTTCCCATTTGTTTGCACTAAACTTCAATAAAAGTCTCATTCATGAAACAAGGTTGATTTTGTGTACATTGTTTAAAGAAATGCTGCATTTAATTCATTTTGTTTTTATTTATTATATAGAACTTATCAGACTCGGTTTTCAAACTGTACCACTAGAAAACCAGATACCCCAGCATTTACATGATTTTTAATCATTTCATTTTCAATTGAACATTAAAACTGCTACAAGCCTGTTAAAAATCGCCATAGAAACACCCACAAGAGAAAATAACAAATAAGGTAATTTCAAAATACGGCATGCGTCTAAATATGCAACTGTGTACTTGAAGGTATCATTTGTGGAAAAATAAGCATATTAAAAATAAAACTTGTATTTTTGGGCATATACTGACAAAAAGGTAAATACTGAAGCATTCAAACTGAAAACGATTCTCACTCAGTGATAGCCACATGCAATTTTAAAATACAAATGAAATATTATCAGTATCTCAGCAATGGTGCACCATTCACTGCTAGAAGCAAAATTCAAGTGAAGAACTGAGGCTCTGTCCAACGTTTGGCACTGGCTTTTTAGCAGAAAAAGAACAATTATCATTTCAATCACATAACTGTTATGCTTAATAGTTTTAAATATTTTTTTAAATTGTTGAGCCAGCTTCTCCTACTATAAAACCTAAATACATATATACTGCTTGGGAATGACCTGACATATTAACTACAAGCAGGAAAAAACACAAATATCAAGAAAGTGTGCTGGAATGATAACAACAAAAATTTCAATCCTACAGTTGTGACATATTTCTGACCGTTGTTTTCTCCCTTAAATAACATCATGTCTTTGTTTGAGGAGGTCTGTATAGGGCAAATTCGGCAGTAAGGCTTAAAGGAGCTGAATGACAATGTAACTACATAATTCTTTTCGTAGGCAGTTCGTCTCTTATAGAAAACTAGTCTTAAAAAACTAACTTCAGCACTGTATGGGTAAAGGAATTCACAATTGTTTTAAAATAACTTTACTATAAATATATTTTAACTCCTGCTTTTTATTCAGTTCAGTGCTGGAGTTCCAGGTAAAAATTCGGTGAAATAAAAGCTGTGATTGGATTGGACGAGCATATGTTTGATTGTCTCTCTTTTCATTTGGCTCTAAATGTCCAACAATGACAACGCTGTATAAGCTTTCGACTGATGTGACGGTCAAATGGGAAGCACAAGAAAATGAACAAGCTTGTGTATATGATGTGTACATTAAAAACTAAACTGTGTCGATGATGGACCCGACAGAGGTTGCAGGAGGGGGCCGTCTCAGACGGAGAGCGAGACGAAGCTGTTGTACTGCTGGATGTTGCGTTTTAGGATGTCCGAGCACGGCCCCAACACCCTCTCGAAACGAGGCCTGTCCAACTTGACACACTTCAGTGGCCCGCGGGCCACCACAGTGGCCGCACGGGGCCGGTTCATGAGCAGTGCGATCTCACCTAGAGAAAGAGAACGAGTGTGACAAACACAATTCAAAAATAAAAATGTTATTTCCCAAATAAATGTTTGGACAATTTTTTATTATATCAAATTATTTTGTGAGATTGAATCATTTGATCCAATTAATATATTTTGCATTCATGACATACCAAAGTAGTCCGATGGTCCTAACCGGCCGACCTCCACAAACTCTTCATATTCTGACCTCCGCTGCAGAACAGCAGCACATCCCTGAAAAGACAAAGAGTTGAACTTTAGAAAACAGAAGTCACAAACATTCACACACTTGCAGCCGGAGGGCAAAGCTCACTTCTAGGATGATGAAGAACTCATCCCCTGGTTCTCCTTGCACTACGATCTTCTGGGTGTCCTCAAACTGCACCGGCTCTAAAGCATCAGCCACAGTCAGACGCTCCCACTTATCCAGAGACTCTGTGATGATCAGACAAGATCATGTCACAGACACAAAAAACAGATTGAAACCCATCATATCTCAACTGGTTTCCATTAGAATTAACAAACTCTTCATCAATATTTACGCTCTCAGTAAGTATTACCTAAAATGGATACTTTGGTTAGGAACTCCTCATACATCTTCCTCTTCCTCAAAGTGCTGCCCTAAAATCAAAATCAACCCATATCAATGTTTTAGAATATGAGGTGAAATATTTCCTGGTATATAACTTCCTTTGATCTAAAGTAATGTGTTTGAGTGGTGTACCATCAGTATTCTCCTATAGCTGTCTCTGTCAATACCCCAGAGCTTTGCGTTGGTCTTGGCTCTGACAGTCGCTGCTCTTGGGGTCCCATAGATTAAAGCCAGTTCTCCAAAGCTGCCCCCTTCTCCAATACTGGTGACCCACTCGCTGTTAACATACACCTGTGAAGAGACAAATGATACACCATATATAGTCACTGGCCAAGATTGTTGACTTTAAATGCTAAAGAGGAACAAAACTGAAGTAACGGAGCTTACATCCACTTCGCCCTGGTCTATGACATAGAAATTATCGCCCTCATCACCTACAAAACAAGTGTGAATTTAGATTTACGATAAAAAAATAAAATAAAATTGGTTAAGTATTTTTGCAGTTCTACCTTGCTGGATAACAATCTCTCCTGCAATGTAGGTGACCGGGAACATTGCATCGAATATGTCGCTGTAAGTTAAAATATCAGATACATAACGTCAATACATAAAGTACTAGCCTACATAAAAAAACATCAAATATCTATAACAATAGATCACCTTCTTTCATTGTCATCCAAATGTGAGAAGAGCACATTCCTTTCAATAGCTTTGGCAAGCGCAGCCATAGTTTTGTAGTCCTTAGGGATAACCTTCACAGAGAAAACAGAATACATTAATACTCTCTCAAAACTCTACATTACAATTTGACATTATCACAGTGTCACAAACGGACCTTCCTAACATATGAAGCAGCGTCCTCCTCAGTGTAAACCTCAGCACTGATAGCTCCTCTCCGTCTGCGACCCTTCACCACGGGATTCATGGGAGGAGACACTTCATCCTCACGCGAGTCTGAGCGAGAACTGGCTTTCTGCTGGTTCAGGATCTGCTTCGCTTCCTCCTGTGAATTAAGAACACACACACGCACCTATTTTTAAAAAGTAGTACCACAGCACAGTATGAGTTTTGCTGGGATCTTTTGTTATAATGACTCTAATGTACATTTAAGTGCATACCTTTTCCAGTCTCTCAAAGGATTCTCGGAGGAAGGCCATGGGTCGTTCAGGTCTTGAGGTGCACAGTTGTACGATGCAGTCCTTCAGCAGCTGCTGGATGTTGTGTTTTTGCACGTATAACTCGCATTCTCGCAGACTCTTCTCCTCCTCGGTGATCGCACTGCCTGATGCCATGGTGAACACTAGATTTGACCTTTGATCTGCAGTGGGACAAAAATAGAGACCATTTACTAATAGTGACAAAGAGCTCAGTGAGATGGTGATGAACTGCAATCAAGATCTAAGTTTAAACACTGTGTACTATATTGCATAGACCATTTCATCTGACTTTGTGTTTGTTTCAGGGCAATTTTAGTTTACTAGATTTTAATGTTGCCTCAATAATAAAATAAATAAGTTTAAAGCACTAAAATTGTAGTAGTGAACAAAATATAAAAATGAATTAATCTTATATAGCCACATAAAAAATAAACCAATGAATTATAAAATGACAAAAGCATATATCAAAATTGCTAAAACTTTGACTAAAATAAAAATTAACTCAAATAACATAACTAAAATAAACCTGATTGAAATATTAATACAACTAAATAAAAATAAAATCAAAACTAAACTAAATTAACTCTGGTTTGTTTATCGGTCTGGCTAGTGCCTAATAATATAACTATTTATATTTTATTCTATTGATGTTAATATTAATGTACATTTTTATTTTATTGTGTAATAATTGTTGTTAATAAACAATTTGTTGAATTTGGTTGTATGTTAATTTAATAAAACAATTTGTTCAATGGGTCATGTTATTTTGCAGCATTTGAAGAAACTTTATGGGACATTGAAGTCCAGCGGTTGAACTTGGTACCGCAAAATCCTGATAAAATACTGACACAGACTGATAAAATATTGGAGAGACAAGTTTAGTTTTCTTTTGCTTGTTATCAGAAATAATCTATAGGCACTCTATTGTTTGCGAATGTGTACTGGAAGTTAAAGTGATAGTACACCCGAAAATGAAAATTCTGTCATAATGTACTCGCCCTCAGATTGTTCAAAACCTATACAAATACAAATCGGAATAAATGTCTTTGCTCTGATAAACACACAATATAACGATATTTGGAAAAATGGCAGTAACCAAACAGATCTCACCCTCATTGACACCCATCATATTTATTTTCACTACTATGGCAATAAATGGGGGATGAGACCTGTTAAAGGGCTAACGCGATAAACCGACAATAAATATCCAGTGATTTTTCCACAGCTTTTGAGTTAAGTACGGAAAATGCTGCTGCACCCGAAAGCCAGAGGGCGCTCTCGTAAGGAATCTCCAAATACGCACTGAAGAAGAAGACAATAACACGTTCTAGAATCTAGGAAATGCCTATAGACAACTTTTATCACTGTTACTCAAGCCTCATCAGGTATTTAAATGATAATAAAGTATGTTTATAACGATCATGTTTGACGGGTGTTGTTTTTTTTCAAATACACATTGTAAGCAATTTGGAACAATCTGAGGGCGAGTAAATTATGACAGAATTTTCATTTTCGGGTGTACTATCACTTTAGCTTCCACTACACATTCTCAAACAATAGAGTGCCTGTAGTTTATTTCTGATAACAAGCAAAAGACATTTATACAGATCTGGAACAATCTGATGGCGAGTAAATGATTACAGAATTTTCACTTTTGGTAGAACTATCCCTTTAAGGACAACCTACGAACGCGTGCATGCGTAGAAAGGTTGGTTCAAGTTGTTGCTTTGAACCCGTCTATAAAAGAAGTGCACGTGATGTTTTAACTAGTTAACTTATCTCTCAATTAATATTAAAGATGTTGGCACATAAATTGTAATACAATTAAACACTTAGTTAAAGGAACCTAAATTTAGGCCATTTCTCAATATGAGTTCTTCAGCTGTCTTGTGTTCTCGCTCTACGTCATCAATAACCGCCAAAGTCCAGTTCCAATACACAAGACCTGCATTCCATTTCGAAGGGCTCGTCCCTATGCCCTTCGAATGGTTTACCCTCTAGAGTGAAAGCTTTGAAGGGTTAAAGGGTGAGGGTACAAACAACTGTTTCTTAAATTGCCCTTCATCCCGCGCCCATAAGGAGGCGGCATCACCACGCAAAGAATCATGGGAGCCCGAAGTGAACATCAGTTGTACCCTTCGAAATCCTTCATTCTGAAGGGCCCTTTGAAGTGGCGAGTTATGAGCACTTCGGTTTGGAACGACCTTTCAATATGGCGGCCATGATTGTTTTCACTCCGAAGGGCAATATATCCAAGTTGAAACGCAGGGAAAAACACAAGAACAGAGAACACCCGGATGTGTTCTCGATATCAAGGATGCAACGAATGCAGCCTTGAGTGTGTATAGAACCCGCTAGAAGTCCCAGAAGTCACTGCGCCACGTCCATCCAAGTTTGTTCTTCCGAGGCTGCCTCGAGGGGGGTCTCCGTACGAACATAAATCCGTTCTTTGCGTTCTTGGAATTGAGAAACATCTTAGATGGAGTTTAGCATGATGCATTTCAGCGTTTAGTCCATTTCCTGTTTAAATACTGTACTAAAAAATAAAGGTTTGTTTGGATGTTATTGTTTGCAGCTAACTAATTTATTATTAAAAATAGACGCAAAAATCATTATGAAATTTCTAAAATCTTCTGAGCCATGTGGACTCCCATAGAGGATGGGGACAGGATTACTACATCATTTTAGTACTGGGATTTATGTCAGAAATAATCTGGAGATTATTTTAGTATCAGAACACCTGGACACTCTGATCCATTGAATGGACTATTTGAGATAAGTGTGACACATTATTTACAGACGAAAAACTTCTGTTGCACAATGTTGCACAATTAAAACCATGTTCAATATCAACGACATTATTAACACTTTACCAGCACAAACATTCATGCATTTACAATGGATCATAAATTATAACAGTTTTAATCCATTTTGACAGGACCAAGTGACCAAAATATACAACGTAACGAATAAGAAATAACGTAACTGACCGAACAACATACAGACAAAAACATAACGCGCTTTAAAATGTGTTTCATGGTGCAACACGGTGAACCTTCACAATACATAAAATATACATTCAATTTACACGAAGCAAAATACTGAAGGCAAATGCGTTGAGCATTTAATATGATATTTTGAATAAGGCGAGATATCTAATCGAAGGCCGTAACGTTGGTCGCCATCTTGATCTGTATCATAAACAAATGTCATTTACAGCATTTCCCGATAATCAAATATAATATTGCGTCACACCGCCCAAAAGATATCGCATATGACTTACCGTTTTCCGTTCCGAGCCTTACAAGGGGACTCGGTTTGTGCGTTATTCTGTTATTCAGTGACGGAACAGCAACTCTTTACTCCTGACAAGCGTTTGGATGTCAGCCCACCGGAAACACCAAAGTCTGCTATTGACGTCAATTCGCATGCTTCTCACATAGCAACCGTAACCCCGGGTAACCTTAAAGAGCCCGGTACACGTTAACCCGGGAACAGTACCAAACGCTCAATTTCTCTATCACACTTGTGTGAAATTCTATTTTAGTGCATACTTATCAATTTTAGTCTATTATGTAAGAGTTATTGTATGACAATCGATATTTGTATTGCTTATTTACACTTTATTTGTTATTGTTGTTTTGTATTACTAATGTGGCCACATTTTACATTGCAGTACACATAGATGTTTCTAGAGTTAGATGTTTAAATATATTTCAAAGTCAAGGATTAACAGATTTCATTGCAAACGCGTTTGAACTGTATTCTGTATAATAGACGTGTCTTTTATTTTGAAAACTATAGTAAAAGACCGGAAACTCATTCTGGTCATGCTCTTGCTACAGAAGTAGTGTTTGTTAGTGGAGGAGGTGTAATCTATTTAATTCATAAACAAGATACGTGTTTCTGTTTTAATTGCGAATATGGCCTGAATTTTTATGAGCGATTCGGGACCGGATTTGGTACGTATTTTATTTTTATTGCCTGGCAGTTGAGCATCCTCACCTGGCGCAGATTTACATGTGACTGTATAACGTTACCTGGCCTTTGAAGTAGCGGCATACACACGTCCCCTTTAGTTACTCGATATCAATAGCAACATACGCTTCAATACAGAATCTAAAAGCATTTTGATCGCCCTTTATTTGACCTCTTTTGTTCTAATGAACCTGCTGTTGCAATGGAAAGTGTGTCTTTAGATCAGCAGCAGACGTGCGTTGAAACCTGAGATCATACCCCGTCTCAGCGTTACAGTATGTCAGTCATAAGCATGACAGTGGAACCAGGTCAAGTGTGGGTTTCCATGGACCCCAAGTGTCGACATAATGGCAAACGCATCATGGACCCTGTCCGCATCCTTTCTTATCACCTGCATTCATTTTGTCTTGTGATAAAGTTTCTGCGTTTAACCTCATCGAGCCAGAGTGGCATTGTATTTTCGTTTTGTTTTTGTGGTACATACAGTAGTATATTAAAACTATATTTTTAGTTTTATAAGGTTTAACCAAACAATTATGCATGCTAATATTAGATAGACTGATTTTGACCAGTTGGACAAGCTTGACCTTACGTTCTAAATAGCTTTTGTTTTAAAATGCTTTTGACTTAGTTCTTAAATATTAATTGCTTAAAATGATAGTTCACCCAAAATAAAAAAATCATAATTTACATTCAAACCTGTATGACTTTCTTTCTTCCGCAAAACACAAAAGAAGATATTTTGAAGAAGGTTGGAAAGCGAGCAACAGTGGCAACCATTCAATTCTGTTGTATGGACACAAAACCAATGCAAGTGAATGGGTGCCAGCAACATTCTTCTAAATATCTTTATGGGTGAACTATCACTTTAAATGCTAGTTATCACAGACTGATGAAAACGGGCTATGTAGTATATTTTTTAGTTAATGTTAGTCTAATATTAAAAATGAATCAAAATAATATTTCAATTTTTTTTATCATTATTTTTTGGTTGGACTGTTTGGATAAATTTTCACCTAAAATGAGAAAAATAGAATGACCTTGGCGTGGTTGTGCTTTATATTTAACCTTCAGACATTTACAAGCATTTTCTCTCAAAATCCATGCAATGAGTAATGAACCATATTACATCACATGACATTTTTCAAAGCCATGCAAGCAAAAAGACAAATTTATCGTAAGCTCACATTTCCACCTTAAACGTTGGGATTACAAAACAGGTCAAGGTGTATAGATCTTATTTGAAAACCTTCTCAGGCCACGAGGGATCCCCACAGGACACAATAAAACAAAGGACAAATGCTGTAACTTATACTGTTACAAGATTAGAATACTCACTTTCATCATATGCTGTGGCCATATCAGATAGACGCTTATTATCCCCATGAGGAAATGTGTCCAGTGCCGGGTTACTCTGGTCGTGTGCCTTGAAGCTTTTCCTAATCTGGTTGTTGTTACATAAGGTGAACCGCCAAGACCTTGATAAAATATTTAGAGTGTTTTTTCCTGCCTTGGACATTAGTTGATAATCCTACCCAGTAGTTGTCCACCCCTTAGGAGGGTATTTTGAGCTCGCCACATTTGTTTTCCTAATCAAACTAATGCTTTTGTCCTTTAGAGAAGGTGTATGTTTGTGTTCTCTGTGGTCTTTAACATGGACACATGCTCTTGTGATGGCACAGAACAACTTTTTTGTGACGTTGGTCTATTTTGAACCCGATTTGTAAGAAAATCTAAATCTAAGGTTAGGTAAGAATTTTACTTAAACTTCCAAAATGCACACAAATATCCAGTCTTAAGTTACTTTAGGTGTTAAATTTGCTCTGGTATTAATTGCTAAACTGTTCCTATTTTTCTTCATTATCATCATTGACGTTGTCAATCGTGAGTTAGACCAGTATACCAACAGTGCTTCACTTTTGTAACTTATATTTGTAAAACAGCATTTTATTGTACTATTTTACAATTACATTTATGCATTTGAACAACATTTGTTTATTCAAAGCAACTTGCTGTGCATTTAAGCAATACGTTTTTATCAGTATTTGTGAAAACTGGAGGAAAACAGGTCAAAATTACAGAAAAGAGGCTCTTTATTTTGTCAGATGTCAAACGCTGCAAAGAAAACAAGTTCATATTGACGTTAAGCAACACAACAGTAATATTTAGGAAAAGTTCAAAAAAATATTTTTTATTCTGTTTGGCAGAACCATAAACTTGATTCAGAGTTTGTACTGTTGATTTCTAGCCTGTATGTTATGGATACATGTGTTATGCATAGGGGAACAACTCTCATTTTGTATGTTTGCAGGCGGGTGGGATGCGTAGCTGGAGGTGGTATCTATCCAGGGTCATGCGCCTCTTCCTGCGCTGGTTCAGGCTCTGTCCACAGCGAGGACGCAGAAAGCGCCAAAGCAGGGTACGAGACCTTTGGAACTACGGGAAAGTGATGCTCAAGTCCCTGTACTACAACATCCTGACCAATTCGGACACGGTGTTGGACTGTGCCTTTGAGCCCATCTACTGGGTGGTGGACAACCTGACCCGTTGGTTTGGTGTGGTAAGGAGACTAATATCTGTTAATATGATTTTGATTTCATTATGTATTTGCTTCCATCGTAAAGGATCTGGTGCAGAACCCACAGTGTTGAATCATTCCTAATGTGTTTACCTTTTATGTGAAGGTTTTTGTTTCTTTGGTCATCTCCTTGACCAGCTCCGTCGTGATTATCGTGTATGTCTGCATGCTCCCCGTCATCTTGAACACGTACCCCTTACACTGGATACTGTGGCACCTCTGTTACGGGCATTGGAATCTACTTATGGTGGTCTTCTATTATTACAAAGCCACAACCACACATCCGGGCGCCCCTCCACAGGTGACTCAGAATATTTTAGATTTGTATACTTTAAAGTTTAGATGGTTGGAGCATTGCTTAGAATTTGTTTCTTTTATATTTATGCCTTTTTTGCATGTGTGTGTGTGTTTTGTTTTAGGAAAAGAGCGATATTCCAACTGTTACTATTTGTAAAAAATGTATAATTCCCAAGCCAGCTAGAACGCATCACTGCAGCATCTGCAGCAGGTAAGACTTTATTTCTTTATCCACAGGGGACTCGAAAAGTTTAGTTACATTTTAAATTTGGGAATGTCATTGCATTAGATAAAATAGTATATCATATTGTTATATGTAAAGTATTATAATAAGTAACTGAAATATGTTCAGAGTTTGTTGGATGTAAGTCAGTTCCAATTCACACGGGTGTTTTAGCAGAGTAACCAAAGATGTATTTCATCATATTACATATGGACATGTTACACAATTATTGACAGCCAGAAAGTGTCCGGCTACTTTTGTCTTCATTTTAAACACTACATTGCATTCTGTGTTTTGTTTTATAATTGAAATCCCTCAAAAAAAAATTCAGTGCAAGATTCTGTATGTATCCAAATAGATTTTAGAGCCACTGTGTTTGGATGTGTGCTGTATATCAAACATTTTACCTTCTGTTCGTTGTTGTTTTCACAGATGTATTTTGAAAATGGACCACCACTGTCGTATCCTTCTGAAGGTGCTAAAATGTAAATGACGAGTTGTAAATGTTTTGATTTACTTTTATTTATTTATTCATTGTGGCCAGTTTTAAAAGTGAAAATATTTTGTGATTTTACTGTGTGGTTGTGGATCTTTACTGACCTCTTTACCAGCGTGGTTGAATAATTGTGTGGGTCATTTTAATCACCGTTACTTCTTCAGTTTCTGTATGTATATGACCATGGGCTGCATCTACTGCAGCATGAGTGCCAAAGAGATGTTTCTGGAGGCTTACAACGCCGTTGAGGTAAACAGATGTTCCTCGATAATATAAAGTGTGTTGGTAAACCTCTGGTTTGCTGTTGAGATGTGTTTTTTGGGCCTATTTACAAGATCTGATGGCTTTTTAATGGTAAACCCTTTGGTTCAACAAACCCTTTGCCTAGTGAATGATGCAATTGCATTAAATAATGTTTTTATCTTGTAACATTTCATTTTTTAATTATTGAATACAGGCAAGTCATTTAAACATTTTTTTATTTTAAAGAGCTATTATCAGACGCCTGCTCCTGAATACACCCATCAGGAACGAATGGTTCATAAAAGCCTTATTTATCTGTGGGTGCTCACAAGGTAACAACAATGATGTATTTTTACGAATAATTTAAAAACATCTATCCTTCCATTTAATGTTTCTTCCAAATCCCATCTTTTTGACCATTCTTACAGTACGGTGACTTTTGCTCTGGGAGCCCTGACATTGTGGCACGCGGTGCTGATAAGCAGAGGAGAGACCAGTGTGGAGAGACACATCAACCGAAAAGAGAGAAAGCGACTCAAGATGAAGGGCAAAGTAAGACTAATTCATAAGCTCTAAATATCAGTAGAAAGTTGATAGAAGAGCTTAATGCAAAGTCCTTTGTTATTTATTTCAAAATGTGTGTCCCACAGAGGCTGCATAGTTTTTTATACTTTCATACTATGTCGTTTATAGTTTTTTAACGTTTACATTATACATTTGGTTCATGCATTTACCCAGATTGAGCAGGTTATATACTAACTAGAAATTTAATGAGGTACATAACTGGGGATTTTAAGATCAAACTTTGGTTAATGGAGTGTCCAACAACAAGTTTATGTACAGAGAAGGTATAAAAACACTTATTTCGTAATAATAGGAGGTGATTCTTAGCTTACTTCTTGATTTACTCTCAAATGATTCGTTCCGCGGTTCATCTGTCTAATCCCCTCCTTTCAGCTAGCCTTGTGTGTTGTGATTGGTCAGATGGTCTAGTCTGCTGTGATTGGTCTACCGCGAATGAGGCTCACGAGCCACAGTGTTTGAAGAAGAAGAGTGAAGTTTTTGCGGGCAGTCCTAGCAAAACGTAGGCGGGGACTATATGTAGTGATGTAAATCCGCGGCGGTTCGCGAATCGGACTAGGGACGACTCGTTTGCGTGATTCAGAGTCGACTCCCTTTTTTCCAAGCCAATAACTTTGTTATTCATTCACCTTCGGATATACAACTTGGCAGACAGCTTACTTTTAAACACGGAAAGATTACACACTGCATGAAATGTCATTTTCATGATCTCATGTTATGTACGCTTTAATGTATGCTGTATTATTCCCAGGTGTTCCGTAATCCATACCACCATGGAACAATTAACAATTGGAAAATGTTTTTTGCTGTGGAAAAGCCGAGGTGAGATGTCGACCATTTGAATACATTCCCTTTAATTGTAAATGTAAAAGCAGTTTTGTGGTCGTGTGTTGTAACACACTTTTCCTTTCTAACAGTCACTGGCTAACACGAGTGCTGCTACCCTCCAGTCATCTTCCTCATGGGGACGGCCTGATGTGGGACTGTCCTAAATACAGAAACAACACAATGGCTATATAATTTCATCGACATATCCTGACCAGATATTTTCTCATCAGCTATGGGTCTGTTGGATGAGCGAGGCATCATGTCTGCACCGCCCAAAACGTACTGTTGGTTTATGGACTAATGGTGGAATTTTTTTAGGTGTATTTGTTATTAAATGTGTGTGTTTAAGTCCTAAGAGGATTTTTTTTAACAGGTGCCGAGTCAGTGGTAGTACTTGGTGCCAAAGAACTGTTGTGAGTGGATTTTAATGACTGTGAAACACTATTTATATTTTTTCATGTTTGTTTTCAATGGAGATTATACAGAATAATGGAAATCTTGAATTGGGTTATTCCTGGTACTCGCCGATACCAATGCCTGTATCATTTGCTGACACAATGAGACTAATAAAAATAGTATCACTTCATAATAACAAACAATTCCACGTTAAACACATTATGAAATAAAAAAAATGATGTGCTTGTCACAAACTTTCAAAGCAAATTTCAGTCAGTTTTGGAACATGATGTATTTTTTTACGAGTACTAGTACATGAGCTTAGTATGGATGCATCTCTAGACAAAAGAATGTATGTTAATTCTTGAGGCAAGTTGGTCGATGCATTTCTCTCAGCTAGGTTAGTTGGAGTCATTTGCTAATGTTTTCTAGCTAATGCATTTGACGTGATTTTAAAGTATTTCTGCGGTTTATACAGAAACAGCCCTGGACCACTAGTGAAATGGTTTTATTTTGCACCTTTTTCCTCATTCTGATTTATCATTGTGAAATTTGTGTACCGCTTTTGCTGTACTGACATCAGATTCTAAATAACTTGAAGGTTCAACTTTACCAGGATGATTCCTAAGAGCATCTTATTCTTGTATGAAATTATAAAAATTGTACCGCTTTTGCTTATCATAAATTTTTATTACATTTTTTTTATATCATTCAATTTTACATCCAGGTTTAAATGAAAAGATATTTCAGTGTGGACTCTGACTTCTTCATTATCAGCCATACTGGTGACCACCTAAAGTATGTTTTAACAATTTAAAGACTACAAAGACAGCATGTGAAAGCGAACAGATCTGTTATAATACAGCAATAAAACATAACAGGTGCAGTACAGGTACTTGCCCTTACCACAATTTCTATATTTTCTTTTTAACATAAACCATGTTTGACGTAAATCCACTTATGGCTTGCATTTTGTATTTGAAGGAATCCATTTAAATAACAAAACTCCCTCACACACCTTTACAAAAAAGTTTTATTGACAAGTTTGACATTAAAATATTGTTTAAGATTCTTGGCATCGAGTTTTGTCACTTAGATCTATATGTTAATCTTTTGAAAATGAAAAATGACAACCAAAGTTTCGGCAAGTATCACACATTATCTTAAAATACTGACATTAAGACATATTAACACACATTCACTGATCCCTGCATCCTTCCCCAAACAACATTTTTTCCACCCGCCATTCCCAAAACTGTAACACAGCATTGACAAACTTGGAATCTGAGGGGGTGTGTGTACAAAGAAACAGGTCAGTAGAATCAGATGTGCCATGTAAGAGCTTGCTGCTGGCAATCCATATATGCAAATTTCCTTTCTAAGGTCCTGATCCAGAATCACTTTTTGAAGGCCTGACTGTAGAAACAGTCTGCTAACTGCATCATTTTGGGTTCATCTTCAAGCAGTTTGTGGCTGCCTAGAGTTTGTTTAGCCATTGCTATGCCCAGGCAGGCCAAACACTGTGCACTTTAAAGTAGAAAGGATACTATAAAAAGGCTTTGGGCAAGTAAAATCAAAGGCTGTGAATGGTATTCTGTCCCCAGATGTCCAAAGGACCATCCAATGATGTTTAATCCAGTGGATAACAGAAGTTTATCTTCCACCAGGACTACCAAGCAAAAACCTGTGAAGAAGAAAGCAGATATTAGATAATGTAAGAACACATGGGACCTTAAAAACATAAATAAATTGCTCTTACCATTCTCCCCTGGCAGACACGGCCTCCTTTCTGACCAGCCTCTTAATGTCATCCAGTGGAAGAGCAAGAGCTTTTAGCACTCTAGCACGAAACGGCAAGATCTGAAATGGGTGGTAAACGTATATTATATATAAAAAAATATTTTAAAGCAGAACATGATTACAAGTCGATAAATGCATCTTTACCATATGTTCAGGCAAGTGAGACAGAGCATGGACACAACGGATGGACGCAATTTTCACTTTCTGTGGAGTGGAGCATAAGAATTAAACACTGGGTCAAATGCTGCTTTATAAAAATGGCATTTTTCAGAGCACATGAGGTCCTGTACCATAGCAGGGCTTGTGGTGAGGGCCAGCAGGCGGGTAAATAAAGCCTCCAGCTGGTTGTTGAGGGCAGCCGGGGGTTCCAACAAAACTGGCTGCAAACAGGACAGTGTAGACAACTGCACCCCCTGATCCGGACATGATAACGCCTCTAGCAGAAGTGGCAGCAGCTGTTCTCAGAACAGCACAGAAAACGGATTCAACACTTAACTAGTGCCACATTGGCAGTCCACATTTGCACCTATGGTTCTATGAGTGTGTACTCGTAGGCACTCACCGCCGGGAGCTCTGTGAGCTGAACTTGTCTTGGAAGGTTATTGACAATGTGAGACAGGGCCTTTAAATAACAAGACTTCTTTTCTGTCGAACAAAAGAATGCGTTTTAGATATTGTTCCGTTAAAGGAACATAGCAAACAGTTTATCTAGTACACTGATAGATAAAACAGAAAGTGGTTATCCAGCGGTACCCTGCTCTGCCGAGTTGAAGCCTTGAACCAGTTTGGAGGAGTTTTCGACAAAAAAACGTTGTCGGTACATGATGCGCAGGTCGGCGTGACAGTTGCGATTGAGTACGTCTGGCGAGTCGCTCATGAGAACACAGAAACCATCGGCCACCTTAGACCCTAATTCTGGGTCACTCAACAAAGCAAAGAGCTGAGAACAAATGCGACAGAGTGAGAAATAGATCATCCTAACCTGAACCCCGTAAAAATGAGTGTCAAGAATAATGTGAGCATGAAACAGAAATCTTTCACCTTGTCTGTCAGGACTGTTGATAGTGGATGGTATCGTAAGAGTAGGGCCTTAGCCACCTGCGCAAAAAATATACACATCCGTATTAAATGTATGTTTTCGGGCATTAACCATAAATGTTATTTTTGTGTTAAAATCAACCAGAAAATGTATTTCGTCTTAACTATAATATAATGCAGAACATTATTGATACTGGCTGAAAACTGTGTGTGCTTTGTGTTACCCCAAAATCCCAAATCTACCGGAAGCCTTCTCAATAATTAATAAACTTACAATGACGTTCAGTGTTTTGATTATATGTGGTTGTTTTTTTGCTAGTTGCCTTCTCGCTAACCCAAGAGCCCACGCCCAAGTCTCCATGATATTATGCTCACTAGACTGTGTCCATGTCATTTTTACGCGTTTGACGTGATTGTGTCCTTACCCATAGAAGTAATGTGAAGGCTTGCGTTCGTTGTGTGGAGGAAACGTTCTCCAACTCCACGCTGATCCTCTTTAACACTCTCTCCAGCACAGCGTCTAAAGCTTTACCTGAACACACAAACGCGATTTCACTCGTACAAATCCCTATGCAGATCAGGTAAATAAACTCCACGGCTCGAATAACTCATTCATTATTTCCAATGATGCGGATTGATTTAAGAAAAGCCTTCCATTAGGTAATGTAGCACAAAATGTAGGCCGTAGGATTTGGAAAGAAGATAATATCACTGTCTGTGTACCTGCCGGCCTCTTGTTGACCAAACCAGCGAAACATTTAGCAGCAAATTCGTAGGCGAACACGTGCGGACTTGTACAGCTCAGCTCTTCCAACTGGACAAGAAGCCTGTCAATCTCAGGGATGTCCACCTGATCAGATAAAGCATGCATCATGTACAGCATATAAATAAATATGTTATTTTATTACAAACAATAACTACTGGTCATAATTAATAAAGATTACGTTCATAAACTTAAATTCATTCCAGTTATTTTATAGCGCTTTTCACAATTTACACCCACACATTTTGTTGTGGGAAATGATTGATCTTTAGCTTTGGTGTAATATCAAACCTAATATTGTATTTTCTTTCACTGATGGTGTTTGGAACCTCCCTCATATGATTTGGGTGAACAGCAATACACATAAAAAAATCATTAATTTCCTTTTAAGCTTCTCAAAGAAACTCATTTCAGATCAAACAGAACTCACATTCCGTGGAAAAGAGCACACGCAGGCCATCAGAAGACACACCAGTTGAGACGGGTCTCTGGATTCTGCATGAATCTGGAAAAGCATACAGTTACTTGTATTTCTTTACCCAAAGATGCCGAAAGATGGGAGAACTTGCACATTGATGACCTGAGCGGCTAGACCACCAATTGCTCGAGAAGTCTTAAATCCTTCCAGACGAATTTGACAAGGTTTTCTAGAATTAATCCGGAGTAATAAAGCCTGGTCTGTGAGCTGTGCTTTAAAGGGAACCCCATCTACTTAACACTGGCATTGGCTATATAGATGTGAAATAAAACCTGTTCTTTTAATGTGATAGTTCACCCAGACTTTATTTTTTCTGCACAACACAAAAGAAGATATTTGAAAGAATGCTGGTACCAAACAGCAGCCACACCCATTCACTTCTATTGTATGGACACAAAACCAATGCAAGTGAATGGGTTCCAGATTCAACATTCTTCAAAATACCTTTTTTGTGTTCTGCAGAAGAAAGTCATACAGGTTTGAAATGACAAGAGGGTGAGTAAATGATGACAGAATTTTCAGTTTTTAGGTGAACTTTAAACGTTTCCCGTCAGTAGATTCAAATATGTCACTAAAGTCAGACATCAAACAGAAGACCGGCTATATAAGTGAACACGCACAGTAGGTGGCTGCATGTGCCCGTCACACAAGTTCGCCTTAATCGAGATACCTGCATCAATCAGAACTTTTTCTGTGACAAAGTTAAAGCCGGTTGAGTCCTAAAAAAGGACATTTTACATGAACAAAATCCATTTCATAATAGCTAAATGTCTGTATCGCTGCGGTCCTTCTGAAACCTCTTATCTACATATTTATTGACTTGATTTTTTGCAATAAATCATTATAATTAATCACCATTTATGTTTGTCAGTGTGTTTTTGCAAGTATCTTACCAATCTACCAAAATATCTAAATAAATGTGCTTGTCCACTTTGCCACATGTTTGAAGGGGTCATATGGCACGAATACGTGTTTTTCTGTGTCTTTGGTGTGATATAAGTTGCCCATGCATGTATTAGACACATAAAATTGCAAAAATGTCAGAAACAAAAGATGCATTCTATCTAAAAATGAATGCTCATCCAGACCTGCCTGAAACGCCTTGTGTAATCACACCCCATAAATCTACGTCAGTTGGTGGTATGATTTGACTATGACCGCCCAAATGTATACACAAGTAAGGTGGGCGTACCTGTCAGTTCAATTGCTTTGGAACCTGATGTTCCCAATATGGTAAGAGACGATACAATTTTGTCAAACACTTGCAGTATTCGACCAATCACTACGCACTGGTTAACTGGCCAATCATAGCACACCTCGCTTTTCAGAGCGATGAGCTTCATAAAAAATTCAGCTTGTTTCAGAGAGGCGGGGCAAAGAGAAGACACAAACATGCACGCTATGTTTAAAATACAGCATTTTAGAACCTTAAATCGTTTATACATTGCATTGCATTACATCTAAAACAAACGATAATATTAGTTTCAGCCGTGTCATATGACCCCTTTAAAAAAATTTAAAGTTGTGTTTTCCCACATCCTGAAATACAGCGGATTTGGACATCTGAGGTTTTGGAAGGACATGCAAGGATGTTTGTAGGCCTAGCACGTACTCATGTATCGTTTCTGACCAACAAAATAAAAATATCACCAAATAGTGTACTTATATCTTATCTTCTATTTTCTTTTCACATGCATTTTATTACATGACAATATCTACAGGAGAACTGTACAAAGATAATTTTTCAGTTCTGTTCACCTGTGCATGCGTGCAACCCATCGTTGAAAAACAATGGCCTTCGTAGATTAAAAAACGAAGCATGTAAAAAAGAAAACTTTGTAGTGTTACAATTAAGTAATGACAACATTTTATGTGCTTCTAATGATGTACTTTAGTAGAAGACAGATATAACGTATTAATGCACACAACTCTGGGATCGTTTTAATCCTCATACCTGCAGCATTTGGATTTGGGAGGGAAAGTCATTATCCGGCAGGAAGGACACATCTCCATTCAGGAATAGATTTACAGCCTGGGCAGCCATGTGGGATGCTAATCTATAAAACATCAGAATGGTTCGTGTTTGAATATTGATGTTTTCTGCATGTCAAAGTATGTGTTCGGAAAGTCCCAAAATGAAGTTAGTCACAAGGTGTCATCTCTGTGTTTTTAGTGTTACCAAACAGATCTGCGAAAAGATAACATGTTCCGGTATGTTATTCCAAACAGGGGGTTTACTTTCCCTTCGATCACTGTCTCTGGTTAAATTCACACCATTGGTTGAGCCAGAAGTTGAAGAAACTGCTCAAACTCACAGAAATGTTTAGATAGTGCCACAGAGCCACTATCTACACTTTGGGCAGGTTTTGTTACCCATCGTTTACTTCCTATCAACAGAATCCACTGCCACTAGAAGCACAGAAATTACACAATTAATTTTTTTATGTATTGGGGGGTGATTTTTTACTTACTCTGTTTTTAATCCAGCACAGGCTGTGCTTATGACAGGAACTATCGCAGACAAAACGGCTTCATCTGTCAGTGGACTACTGTCACCTGTTGAAACAAAAATAGCGTTGCCAAACAACTACAAGCACAGAATATCTGTCAAAAATACAGTGGACAAATCAGAGTCCCTACTCTGCAGAACTGCTTTCAGAACCAATCCGAAGAGTCGAGGAATAATGATGTCATTGAAGAATTGACCAATCTCCTCAGTGTCGCGTGTGTGTTGTGCTATCTTCTCCAAACTGATGCATACAGAGATCACTTCCTCCACAGAGAAACCGCAGCTACCTAAAAGATAAGCAATACTTTCATCACTATTTCAATATATTACGAACAGTATGCATTATAATATAAAAAAACACACTTATACTAAACAATAAATGAATCGTAGTATAATTGATTCACGCCGATTCTACTGTGTATTTTAGCGAGAATAGACTGAAAACATTTATTTTAAAATGTGACTATAAATTTATTAAATAAAATGAATGAACATATACCTGCATGGGCTGAAGCCACAACCTGCAGCAGCACGGGGGCGCTCTCGGTCACCACGCTGGCTTGAGACGACACGGATGCTAATGCCATCACGCATCGCTGACGCACAGCTCCATTAGACTGAGACAAGCGATCACTGACAGTCGCTGGATCTGCAAGAAGTCATTCTTGAAGATTAAGTGTGCAACGAGGGGATTAGCTATTGAGTTTTCAATACTAAGACATAATGGGAGAGCCCCACCTGAGAAGATCTCTTCCTTCAACCGAGGAATCATCCTAGAGATGAAAGTTTTGGGATGTAGATGAGCCAGAGAGCCTGAACACTCCACCACTGCCAAACTGTGAGAGAGACAGAAATATCATTGTGAGCCAAATGTCTAAGATATTGGTGATCATTTCTGGGTGATAACTACCTCAGTTTACTATCCTCTTCTTCTATACTGAGTCTTGTCAAATGATCAACAGCTTTCTCAACATCTGGCGGTGTAAACAAGCCTGTGAGGAGCAAAACAAGAGTGACATCACAACCATGAGAATATGAGTTTCAACGGCTATTTGTTATTCAGCAACCTAGCTTCCCTAATCATGGATAACATGGCTATAGATATAAGATGGATATAGTTGTATTCTTTTCTGTGTGAAGTGTTTTACAATGGTCACATTGTATTGTGGACTGTACTTTATAAACCTATATGAATAGTCCATATAATAGAAGATAATAGAAGCAGGGTGGCTGCATGTAGAAAACGCATGTCAGTGGAAACAATACTGTTTGTTGTGGTTTTGTTGTGTTTCCTCTCACCAGGCTGCTGTCCCAGTGCAGCAAGCACACGTGTGGCTGTGACCTGAAGACCAACGCTAGACTCCGTCAGCGCAGAGAACACCACACTAGCCAAAGACTGTTGAAATGGCACCAAAACACTCTCCTCTGCATTCATGCGGCGCAGAAAGAGAAAGAAAGCATTTTACTTATACTTACTTTGAAACTTGTAGTGGCATAACTGTTCGAGCAGATTATACAGGATTATACATGAGCCCAAACTGTACTGACTCACTACCAGCCTGAAGGGGTAAATGTGTTTTAACTTGGTAGAAGTTTGAGCGTGTCGTTTTCTCACCTCCCTCTGCAGGCCGGCTCAGCGGGGTGGGCAGAACGAAACCCTGTATAACCTCCAGAAGGGTGCGCCGTTGGGCACACTATATAAAGATGACAAAACAATATTAAACAAGGCTTTTTGTAAAAACATTTAAACAAAGCACTGAGTCAACGTATAATGTTTGATTTCTGTAGAAACCTTTCAAAAATGTAAACAGTTATATATAAATATAGCTGCAAGCAGCAATTATGGGGTCAATTGGAAAAAGTAGTAGTCCTGTCAGATCATGAATTTTTGAAAATAAGACTTAAAAATCACACGTAAAATCACTAGAAACACAAAGAAATTCCTTATAACTTTTGACCACTAGGAGGCGCTGTTGTAAAAGGTGAACAAGATATTAGCGATACAGCTAACTTCGGGGCTTGACCCCTAATAACATATAAACGCAGATAATTATTTAACATTTTAAATTGGTTATTAAAATTCTGTTGGTTGTATTTTGTTCATACGTTTGTGTAGTGAAACAGAAACTTAGAAAACCATATCCTTCTATCTTAGTTTTTTTTTATCACCTCTTAGATCCAGGTAGGTTTCTTCGAAAACGCATCACTTTGATTCATCTTAAAATATTTACCCCCAAAAAACTGATAAAATGGATACGTTCTAGATTAAGAGATTCTGTCCTTTTTTCAAAGGTGTGTAACAGCGCCTCCTTCTGTAAAACAAGACAAACCCTGATTGCGTAATAACTTGTCACTGGCGGGGAAAACGTTACAAAGAAACAAGCACAATATCAGTGTTCAAAACTGAGAAAATAGTAAATAGTCAGAATTTGAGCATCTTTCGACTCTGTATTCACAAATACTTTGTAAACATCAGATTTCATAATAAAACATGCGTGTATTAATGAATTCCAATCAGTCTTATGTCCTACATGAATTACATAGCAAAACTTGCAAATTACGTATCTACAGGAATTCTGTGGAATCGTCTGGATTCCATTCTCAAGTTTGACACATCATATTGCATAAATGCATGAAAGACTAATAGGCTATATAACTAACAATAAATTAACCCCTGTCCACCAAAGCGTTTTTAGTTGAAATAATGCCTGGTGCTCTTCTCAAAATAACCAGGTGGTGGGGCTTGAGAGCACTTTGGATGCACTGCACGTTTTTCTGGAGTTACGTCGGTTGCTATGATTAGTAATATCTGCGGTAGTAACATGTTGCGAGTATCTTATTTTGAACATGATTAATCAATATAAAAATGCAATAACCAGCAATGTGAACTTTCCCTTTGTTGTGTTATACAAGTGTGATGGTTGGTCAATGTACGGTTTGTCCCGCCTCTCCTTCACTGGGATTGGACAGCTTTGTTAAAAGGGATAGTGACGAGGTCTGCATTTTAACCAAAGACAAAGAGTAAAAAAGAAAACAAGACAGGGCTAAGGAACTTATTTAATAAAATTATGATCAACTTTTCCTGTGTTTAGGTGCTATAATCAGATCTCCGGTGCATTTAGCAACCCAGAAAACGTGAAAAATAAGAACTCTGTAAGTTTGTTTTGGTGTGCCATTCCCTGCCAGCATGCGAGAAATCGAGCCGCTCAGATTTGGCTCCGGTTGTGATGTCCAAAGTGGATTTTATTATGATGTTACCATCCCTTATTCTACACATATCCACCCACCACGCTCCGCCATTGCTGTTTTCACACGCGACAGTGGTGTACGTGGGTGATGCCATTGCTAAAGTTCGTGAACAACAAGAAATGTAGTCGCTGCACAGAGTCCAAACTAGGAAGATTTATTTTGTTTTTAGTGGAAACCCATCAGAAACCATAAGTAAAAACCTGCTTGTTTGCGTGAATCACTTCAAGCCAAAGTGCTTTTTCAACCTGGGTCAGTACAAACAGGATTAGCGAAGTTGTTCCTCAAGAGAGATCGAGGCCGACTGAACGAGACAAAACTACCGGTGTGAGTAATATTTATCAACAGTCTAAATTGACGTAAATGTACCATGTATATATATATATAGGAAGATACCGTTAGCATATGATAGCGAGTCATGTCAGTCATGGGCTAAATAGAGCATTCAAAGCCCGTGTTAAACTTACTGTATATAAGTGCAGATGGACACCGAGTTGAGCTGTATGAATGTTAATACATTATATGTGCTTTAATATGTTTAGATTCGGCAAACTGTTTGTTTTGCTAATGAACAGGGGTGCACACTGCAGGTTAGTTTCGTTTCGGCACAGTTTCGGATTTCTGGTTTATCTATTAACTGCCTGGAGGCAATAAGTTGGATGTCTAAATTTCCAAAATAATTCTCGGAGCAAAATAAATACTGTAAATATCAACAGCACAGACTTTATTTAAATATATATTATCCCTTTTGAGTCAAATTTGAGGTCATGTTTTAATCAAATAAATTTTGGATAGAAAAAATAATCTTTGAAGATCGTCATGTTGTCTTATTGTATTTTTTTCTTAACTTACATTTACATCTAGTCAAAATGTTAAATGGATCCAATTCATGTTCAGTAAAATAAATTGAATGCAGAAAAACTAGTTAGAATTGTGTAGTACTGTATGCAATTGACCCATATCGGAATTGGCCAGTAGTTGTTTGTTAAAATCGGTCTCGGCTGTGTTTACCTCTGTCCTGTTGTTATATTGCTCCAGGAGGGCAGGTATGACGGCCGAGGTCACTATCAGACTCGCTCTGTATGAGGCCCCATTGGCGGCCTGCAGGAGTTTGGCACTGGGCCACACAAGTTTAAGGTCTGGCTCACAGAGATGGTGCTGACAGTCTGAGAAGATGAGACATACACCAGATGTGATGGATTAAACAAGCCCAGGCAGCATGGATATATGACGGTATAAGTTATGAGGCCGATAAGTCACTCCCATAGCTTCTGTTCAATTCATTATTGGGCGAAAAGTAATACTTGTGGAAAAATGGATTCCCTGCTGTCAACCATTCTTGCATATAATCTACATAAACTACACTACTTTGCGATTAGATGGTGGTTAAATGAAACCAACTTCGACTAAATAACAATATAACACATTTGTACCTTTAAGTACGAGGTTCAGAAAGACCTGCAGAGCATCCTCCGAGTCTGAATCGAGCACGGAACGAGAAAGACAGGATGTGATCGTGCCGAGAGCGGATAGGCCGGCTGATTCCACCCTCTCGCTGGCTGTCTGGAACACCTAAACAAGATATAAATCAAAGATCAAACAAGACTGTGAGGGCTGGAATCTGTGAGTTGTTCTTATGCAGACTCGTTTTTTCCCAATTTTTGTAAAAAACTGGAACCATGATTTTTATGATACTGGTTTCATTCAAGGAATCAGATGTTGTGAAATGCATACTGTTGCTTATTTGATCTTTTGACATATTGACCCTAAAAATAAAACTTTAAGCAAAAACAGCTTAAATTTAAACAAAGCTGAGATCTTTCAGAGATGAAATGGATGAATACACATGTCCTCAGGTACTACATTAGTTAACAGATAAAGAGAACATAAGACTGGGTCACACACTGCAATACCCACGTTTTTGGGTGAACTGTCACTTTAACGAAGTCGAAAAAAGGTGTATTGTATATTGTGAAAGAATTTTTTTCTAATCCCATTGGTAGAGCTGCCAGCAAATGACCTCTAACTGCTTTAAGAAACTTCTCTCCTAGTGCTTAGCTTTCTGATAGTATATATAGTATATAATAATTTCTTAAAAGTCAAGTGTTTTCTGTCCATTTTGATGCACAAAATGACCCGACATTCTTGATAATCAAAGTTCTTGATTTTGAAGAACTAATTCTAGCCACCTTATAATAAGGATCTATCTGCATTCTGAGCAGTTTTGAGATCTTGAGATTAAAAGATTTTGCATTTCATTAACTCATGTCAAAAATTTAGAAAACTAATAAAAGACATCTCGGTGTAAAAAAGTCACAGAAGAAAAATGACACATTTAGTGTTAGGAGTTATGATATGTTAAGTGTGAAAACGTGGAAAATAAAAATATTTCAAGTGTTAAATGTGTCTAAATAACTTAAATCTGAAATGAATATTTGAACAAAAGGGTACCTGAATCTTTTTGTTTTATCATTATTGTGTTGATGGATAATTTTTGGCATTTGTGTGTAAACGTGATGTTGTAACACAAAATTCTGGGAAAGTATTCAAATAAATGCTGAAATAATTTAAATTCAAACGATGAAACATTTTATTTGTTAATTATTTTCTTTGGTCATTTTAGACCCACATTTTGCATAAGAATAGGTTTTAATAGCTTGTGCATCAAAGGGTTAATTGACATACAAAAAGTTGCATACAACCCTGAATGTTGTCAAGCTTTAACAATAATGAGTTTTATGTAAAACAAAAATTCTATTGAAAATTGTAATGTTTTGGAAAAAATCTGTTCTTTGAATTTGAATATTGTGATGCTTTTGCATTGAGTGTAGTTTTGAATTGTGAGAAGGGCTGTAAATGTTATAAATGTTATGTGATTTATGCACAGCTTTTGAGTGAAGTACGGGAAAATGCTGCTGCTTCCGAAAGCGACAGGGCACTCTCCTACGGAAACTCCAAATATGCACTGCAAAAGTAGACCATAAAACTATCTAGAATCAAGGAAATGCATATAGACAGCTTTTTATCACTGTTACTCAAGCCTCAGCAGGTATTTTTATGATAATAAAGTATATTTATAATGATCATGTTTGCCGGGTGTTGCTTTTTCAAATGCACATTATAAGCGACTCTGCACTGCTTTTAGATCAAGCAGCATTTCCTATTGATTGCGATTAATAATTGTGCAGCCATAATTGTGAGGTGAGTGTTTTACCCTGTTAATCCAGTGTATGAAGTTTAGTGGCATCTAGCGGTGAGGTAAATAGATCCTCCAAAAAAATTACACACGGGTCCTTTAACATCTGAAAAACAGCTGTTCCACTGGTGCAGACATAACACTATATAAATATGCTACGACAATGTTTCAATTTACAGCCCAACCAACCAGTGTTGTGCAAACAAGAGATTTGTTACTCAAACAGCGAGTCATTTTTAATGAACCTGTAAAAAGACTAAAAAAACAGAGGCATCAGCTTAAACCAGACAACTGATTTAGTGAGTGTCATTAGAATTTTTTTATTTACTGACTGTTTTTTCATAAGGACAAAAACATAATGTAAGTACACTCACCTAAAGGATTATTAGGAACACCATACTAATACTGTGTTTGACCCCCTTTCGCCTTCAGAACTGCCTTAATTCTACGCAGCATTGATTCAACAAGGTGCTGAAAGCATTCTTTAGAAATGTTGGCCCATATTGATAGAAAAGCATCTTGCAGTTGATGGAGATTTGTGGGATGCACGAAGCTCCCGTTCCACCACATCCCAAAGATGCTCTATTGGGTTGAGATCTGGTGACTGTGGGGGCCATTTTAGTACAGTGAACTCATTGTCATGTTCAAGAAACCAATTTGAAATGATTGGAGCTTTGTGACATGGTGCATTATCCTGCTGGAAGTAGCCATCAGAGGATGGGTACATGATGGTCATAAAGGGATGGACATGGTCAGAAACAATGCTGAGGTAGGCCGTGGCATTTAAACGATGCCCAATTGGCACTAAGGGGCCTAAAGTGTGCCAAGAAAACATCCCCCACACCATTACACCACCACCATAATTGCATTAATGAGAAATTGAACAGGTGTTCCTAATAATCCTTTAGGTGAGTGTATGTTCGAGATTAACATGGGTGGCCCAACTTTGAAAATTTTTAAGCACTGTTGCTTTTAAAATGCATATTAACACCATTCATTCCTCACAGGAAAATTTGCCACATGGGCATTATACCGAGAAATGTATTAGCGTAAACTGTTTGATTTGAAGTTTTTTTTCTTCTGTGTCAAAGTGGAGTACTAGTTGAGTATTTGCGATTTATTACTGCCAAAGTAATGCAGAATGAACATCACGTAAGCATCCCAACACACTTAAAATAAAAAAAATCTGAGACAAAGTGTGAGGAAAAGCAAATTATGGTGTACAGAGTTAACAAAATTGTGGAAAGCATCTGGCACTTCCTGTGTCATTCACTTTACCTCCCTCCGTATTGCGCTCCAAAGGCCAGGAAGGAATTCTGCCAACTCTTTATGGCTATATGTCTGACCACAGGCAGCCTAAAACAAAAAAGAATAATGACAGATTTTATTGTTAGTAGCAAAAAAAAAAATTTTTCAGCCGACCCGTTGAGCCGGAGCACCTTTCCAAAAAATTTTCCACCATCAAGCAAATTTTCAAACAAAACAGCAAACAACAGCTTAATTTGCATGGTCTAGAAAGTGTACGGTCTGCATTGCAGCTGTACCAGCGTCTGCAGGGAGTCCACTTTGGCACTCTGAACATCTGAATCCAGCTTCTCAATAATCAGTGGTAATAGAAACTGTAAAAGGATGCAAAACACAAACAAAAACACAAAAAGGTCACTGAACTATTTAAATACGCATATGCAATTTCCAACGTATGACGTGTTTTCCATTTGCATAATTCCAAAAGGAGACTCCAGAGAAAGCGTCCTACCTCAGAAAACCGGGGTGTCCCGGTGAGAACAGCACGTAGACACAGAACAAGATCCTCGTGTGTGATTCCAAAAGGATCATTGGGTGGCTGACCAGAAACAGAGAAACAAAGTTTGAAGTCCAGTTATTCATATCTTCTATATCACAAATTTGTTTTTGTATTATTACACAGTTTTCAGAACTTGTGGTGATATAAGAACAACATCGGGTCAAATGGTGACATATTAGATTCGTACTTACAGGACTGAAGTCAATCGGAAAATAGCAGGATGTCACTTCAAACAGTTCCTCTACGAATTTACCTAAGAAAAACACAGATTCTTAAATCACTCAATGAATGACTTTCGAAAACTCAATTAAAACTAACATTTATGTATTTAGTCACAATTGATACAAACAACACAATTGATGAAGCTCACCCAAAAATGTCTCACACAAAGCTTTTTTATAGGACCTAAGAGTCCTATACAAGTACACAACTAATACACAACTATCCTGAAAAGTTGCCTCTGGACCTTGTGGTTACTATATGTCAGGAACAGAGGTTGCGTTAACTGAACATTTTAAGTCATTGATAGATTGTTTTTACCAGTGAAGGAACAATCTTAGTTCGAGTCTCTTACCGAGTAGGGATGGGTACCGAAACCCGGTACTTAATCGGTCCCGGGGCTAAATTATAAAAGACCGAAGTATCGATAAGCTCTGATGTTAACGGTTCTGCTGTCGGTACTGGAGAAATTAAGAAAAAACATTTCCTATTTATCATTGCTAAATAAACGTTAACTAGCATATTTTAACTGACCAACCATTTCTAATTTGCGATAATATTAAAGACATTTACCTGCATTTTCATTATTTGCAATCTTGCACGTGAAATGTCCGTCTGTCCCACACTACACAGAGCTCACACGCACACAACACGAGAGCTTGCAAGCACACAAAACCAAAGCTCGTGCTTAATAGAGTGACGATGGCGGAGAGAATCAAACGGTCTAAAGTGTGGCTACATTTCACTTGACTGGATGCAGACAATGCTCGTTGCAACAACTGCAACAAGATTTTTGCTTGTAAGAGCGGAAACACACGCAATCTGGCAAAACATCTTTCAAAAGTGCATTATGTGCAGACAGAGAAATGCATAGTTTTCTACTGCCTAGCTACTAGTTCATCATCCACGTCCTCAGGTACGTATACTAGCCAAGCAGTCTTCCTAAATAACACCGACATAAACTTTGCATAAGGTTTCTTTAAATTAGTATGTAATAATTTAATAAACACACATCACATTAAAAAATAGCCTACATATAAATCTTTAGAGTATTTTTTCTGCAGTTGCCTAATTAAATCTTAAACATTTAAAATGGATGAATAATAATAAATTATGCTTAAGAAATTATAAAGCAGAGCTTACCTAAAAATGTATTTGTAGTGATGAAATACATAAACTTTTTTTGTGTGTGTACGTTGCAAGAGGTTCCAAACCTGTTTAACTTTTAAGCCCAAACAGAGTTAACTACATTATGTGAATGTAAAGATGCAGTTACAGTGAACCAATCCAATTGTGGTTATTATTAAACAACAAAAACAAACTTAGGCCCACATGCATTTTGTTTTAATTCTCTATGAATAATAGGCGGGTATCAGTCATCTTTTACCTGCATTAAGATATGTTAGGTCAGTAAAGAATGTTTTAAATAGTGAAAACAACTCCAGCTTTAGTTTTGTCTTTCATAAAAAAACACAACAAAAAGTACCGATATGAGTGCCATAAAGTACTGGATCGATAAGTGGTATCGATAAAAGTAGTAATACCGTTAAAACCTTAACAATACCCATCCCTACCTGTAAGTGTGACTATTTATTTTTGTATTAACTTCAAGAAATATTTGTGTACCTTATGTCTGTGTTTAGCTAATGCATATGACTCTAACATTAACATGTACTGTTATTTAGGAGTATTACAGTTTGTTTATCCAGCTATGACCTCGCCTAATTTAAGTGTTTAATCTATTATCGTATATCTATTATCTACTATCGTCTTCAGATGTTTCTTCGTCAGACCTCGGGCTCACACTGATAATGTAAAATCCCCGCCATCTCTTTCTATACACTGTATATAATATTCAACAACCGTAATCCAGCAATGATGGTAGGCGTTCCATTTGCGACACATGATGAATACGTTCGACCAATCACAGCAGACTAACGTATTGATGATAGGCGTTCGGTTTGCGGCACATGCTGAACGTGTTTGATCAATCACAACAGACTACACCATCTGACCAATCACATGGCACTAGGTTTACGGATAGGAGGGGATTAGACTGATGAATCGTGGAACAAATCATTTGAGAGTCAGTCAAGAAGTAAGGTATGAATAACTGCAATATTATTGCGAAATAGTAGTGTTTTTACATCTATTATGATCATTATCTTGTTGTTGGACACTCCATAAACCAAAGCAAGACCTTAAAAATTATACGTTACTAACTCTTTAAGACTGCATTTAACTGAAACGGTCTGCTTTCCCGAGAGTGCACTGGACTGGCTAATTTTAGATTTTTAAATAGCGGATATACCACATCTGCAGATTTATCCGATGTCTTTATACTATCCACTGTCGTCCATGATGAACAGTTTGTATTTGATCACCAGTCAAGGAGACCGAGCACAGCATGCTCTACAAACATCAATACGTCTCCGAATCTCCCCAAGGAAAATCATAGGGACTAATGATGATGACAGGATATATTACTTCAATAGCTTAGAAATGCTATAAACACGTAATATTGATATCTTTACTATATTTGTAATAGGAAACCTTCACTAACCAAGATCATAACCCTTGTTAATGATGTTTCTGGCCACCTGGAACGCCAGCAGAAGGTTTCGTGGATCTCTTTCTCCATCAACCGACTGCACAAATCCAAACACAAAGTCTGCCCCCAAGCCCTTCAGTTCTGTGAAAGAAGACTATCGTAAATAAAACAGCTTGGCAACCATTTGGCAGTTCTTTAAGCGTGAGAATTAGGTATGTCATATCTGACAGGCTTACCCTGCTCTCTGGACTCCATTAGATTGATAAGGATGTTGTACACACATGATCGCTCAGCCACCATCAGTGACTGATGTTAAGAAATAGGTTAGAAAAAAATATGTTTTTTACCTGTTTACAGTCCTATAACAGCAAATAAAGCTTTCAAACAAAGCTTAATGTTTTCTATCACTGTGTAAAAAGACAACACTAGGGTGTTGTCCGAGGTTATCTCACCATTACTTCCTGTATGAACTAATGTGGTTGCTGGGTTTATTTTAGGTGGTTATTTACTGTCCAAATTTTCTATAACAGGCTGGGTGGTCCCTATGTATGGTTTTGGTTTCTCAATGTACATATTTTTATAAATTGTTTATTGCATTCCTGGTAAAAATATTTAGGCTACTAGAAAATGAATAGCATAACTCTCCACCACAAGCTGTGTGATGAGTGTAAAGGGATACTTCACCCAAAAATGAAAATTTTGTCATTATTTACTCACCTTTGAGTTGTTCCAAATCTGTACAAGTTTCTTTGTTATGATGAACACAGAGAAATATATTTGGAAGAATGCTTATAACCAAACAGATTGTGTCCCCCATTGACTACCATGGTAGGAAAAAATACAACGTTAGTAAAAAGTGCCCCAGAACTGTTTGCTGTCCTACATTTTTCAAAATGTCTTCTCTAGTGTTCAACAGAAAAAAAGTATTTTTTCCTACTACGGGAGTCAATGGGGGGGGGGGGGGGGTCGTCTAGTTATAATCATTCTTTCGAATATCTTTCTCTGTGTTTGTCAGAACAAAGAAATGTATACAGATTAGTGTTGTCACGATACTGGAATTTCTAACTTCGATACGATACCTTGAAAAATATCGATACTCGATACCATTTTCGATACCACAGAGAAAAAAACTGCCACAACATTAAGGTGGTAATTTTTTTAGTATTATTATTTAAAGATAAATATAACATGTATAATGTATTATAAAGAGTTATTAAAGGGTAAAATGCATTATAATTCTTCATAATGTGTGTTGTAACGCATTGTGTACTGTTGCAGGTCGGGTCTCATCTTATTTCTGGTGCTACAAGAGAATGCCAAACTTTAATAAACATTTTTTTTTGACCACACTTTTAAAATGAACTGAACTATGTTACTAATCTGAGAACTTAAGTTAATAGTAATAGATATTTGTTACATGAATAAACAATGAAAAATACTTCCTAAACATGTATTAATCTTAGTTAAAAGTTAATTTAAACTAACATTTACTAATACATGTACTAATTAAAATCCAAAGTTCAATCTGTTAATATTTTTTTTCATTGGACCAGAGGAAACATGATCAGTTGTATTTAATTACATTCTGTCATCAAAGATTAAAATATACTGTAGCAAATGCATTGCTCATCGTTCATAAATGCTGGTTAATACATAACATTATTTGATGAACATATTTTAATGCCGGATTCACATATCACCGATCCACACACGCAAACTTGCGTGCATCACAGCCGAAAACAATGCTCACTGGATCGACATGAAGACAAATTACAGAATTGAAGTAATCCTTTTTTTAATTAAGTTGATTAAGTACAAGTTAATTTACATTTGACCACAGTTAAAGTATTTAAAGATTCACAGTTAAAGATTCCTCAGTCGGACTTTACGAATTACGGTGAAACAACGAGACAACACTCATATTGCTATATTAGAGGTGTTAGCGCCTTTTGTTAGCACTGCTCTGTAGCGACTCTTGCATATTGGCTTGTTTGTGTCCTTCGGCTTTCCATTTTCATTTGCTTCATATCCAAAATATTTCCAGATAGCACTCCTGCTGTGTTCTTTATCAATCAAAGCCGTCGGAGGCGCCGCACACGCCATATTTATATTCACTTCACTTTTGCTATTTAACCAGAGCGAATGAGACGAGACACGTGACAGGCACTGCGGTCACGTGTGGTGTTTGTCAACGCGCCTTTGGAGATAAGTGAAAGTGACAGCTCGGCTAGGATCGGTGTATCGATACTTCGGGAAATTAGTATTGGTATCGTTCAGATATTTCAGTATCGATATTTATCGAAATATCGATATTTTTGACAACACTAATACAGATTTGGAACAACTTGAAGGTGAGTAAATGATGACCGAATTTTCATTTTTGTGTGAAGAATCCCTTTAAGTAAATGTGTCTAAGCAAGCATTACTAATTTATTATTTACCTGAACATGAACATCCTGGAAGATGGAGCGCAAAATGGAAACAGCCGATCCAGGTGGCAGAACGGAGCATTTTGTCTGTGCAAAAGATTGTCAAGTTCAGAAGTTTAGTTTAAAAGTTTACAAATAAACTCAAATTTCAAGGCTGTCAGAAGGCATTACTGTGCTCCGTCTAATATTCAAATGACATTTACATGTATGCATTTGGTAGGCGCTTAAATCAACAGTGCATCATACATTTGTAGTATGTGTGTGTTCCCTGAGATCAAAGCCATTGAGTTAATAACACAATGCTCTACCAAATGATTTAACGTTTCCTGTTTACAGCAGGAGCAAGCTTTACTATAAGGTCCACAGACATGCATGCTCTAAATCAACAGGTACTGAAACTTACCAAAGCCTTAAGCCCCTGAAGAACATGTGGTGTGATTACATGGTGATCCTTCAGTCTGATTTCATAAAAAGCTATCAGGACCTCCACTGCAAACAACACATGCACGTGAGATATGACACACAAGTCTTTGCAAGCCCTCCTTCAACAATATGATAGATTTTGTCAATGCAGCAGTGTTTGAAAAATGGATATTTGGAAAAGAACGAGGATGTGTATGCCAAAACAAAGAACTGAATATTGTATTTTAAATAAACTACATCATTATTCAAATAAAACTATTTCAAGCAGCTGACCATTCAAATGTTCTGTATAATAAATCATTCACACCACCACAGAATATTATACAACAGAAAGGTCTTACCCTCACTCTGGGACAAGATGCTGAAACATTCTAGTAGAACCTGGGACAGGAGTTGGACTCCACGGCCACGAGTCTGATGCTGAGAGCTGGTCAGGCACAGTCTAAATGAATTCAAATAATGGTAAAGTAGATTTACAACAACTTTTATTTATTGACTGCTGTGAAATGCAAAAATATTGAACATCATCTTCTTTATTCAATACAGTTATTACTAGTAATACCATGGTTTTGAATAATAAAGTACAACCGAAGAGCAGACTCAGATCTCGAAATAAAGAAATCCAAACTTTACCCCAATGCCTCAACCAACTTGAGTACTGTAAACTGTCCAGCCTTGACACCTTAAAGAAAAAGTACAAATATAAAATTTTAAAAGACTAACACTAAAAACAGGCAAACACCAAAGACAAAGGTCACAACAGGGCAGGGAGAAACACTCAAGAGTCCACTGTCAGGTTCACATTTTTGAAACACTGCTAGCAGCCTAGCAAGGCAAGCAAACAATTCTTAAATAAATGTATCGAAATGATGACAACTGCTGATTTGGGTCTCTAGTAAATCAAAGTGAGATGCAATTCTGCCATCGGTTTGATCTGTATGTTTAGCAGTTAGTGAGTACGATAAAGGATGTGGCGCGCGGTTAGCCTACACGCATTCATGTCACGCTAAAGAGACACAGCATCACACACATGCGGCGTTCACAATGGCTCCACAAAGAGCCATACTGAAGTCATAGCCGAAAATGGCAAGAAAATGAGAAGACGAGAGAGACACAAGCATAAGCTACCTGCAGCGGTTTCTGTAGCTTTGCTGTCAACCTGTCCTGTCACGAATTCTTCTATCAAACCCAACAGCACGCTACTATCCGCAGCCATCCTGCACAGGGCTTCGCACTGAACTGTGCGCATGCGCACTAAAGCGCTTTGCTGAGCTGGACGTCTGTGTAAAAACAATTCAAAAAACCTTATACTGAAAGACTAGTTATATTGGACTTTATTGGGTATACATACATTTGAAGAGTTTGGTTCCAAAATGAGATGAAAAAAAAAAAAAATTTTTTGGTATTGTGGCTTAAATCAAAACAAACCAACTGCAGTTTGATTGATATTAATTGGAATGCACCATAAAAAATAAAATAATAACGCAGTTATCTCATTTTGGAACCAAATTTATGGTTTCTAGTGAGTTATATCACTAGTGGCGGCATTGGCAATTCGGGCCGGGTTGGGCAAAGCGTGACGTCGTAATGCATTACATATTATTAAATACATTTCGTATTGAATTGACTTCTGAATATTTTACGTATCACTTGAGTTCAGTTAAATATTTTTGATATAATACAATTATACTTAAAAAGTTAATCATCTTGGGCTTTCATAACCCATAAAAAGAGAGTAGTGTCAACTCTGTTGCCTCCAATTGAACAGTTTTTTCACAGCAATGGCGGTTCATGGGCTATCAACAGATCCCAGAAGTTAATATTAACGCATTGGACTGCGGCTAAACAGACCGACGGTAAACGATTAACACATTTAAAGACGTTAGTCATTTAATTAATAAAAAATCGATAGGAAATAAAGCACTAAAAGAATAAACATAACTTCCCGGAACTATCTGAAGGCTCCATGAATCACGTGACACGCGAAAAATTTGAAGTTCCGTTGGCGCAACTCTCTCTCTGCAAAATGGCTCTCGTCACCCCCTAGCTCGTAAGGGAGGGGCTTTGGTGGAGTCACGTGGCCAGAGCTCGCATGCGCGGTACGCCTAGTAATGTTAACTAGTGGTAATGGTAACATCAGATGTGGTAACGTAGATTAGCGAGTAATGGAGAATTAAGGTAGGTTTGCCACGTACACATAATACGGCAATGTATCATAAAGCCAGAAAGTAATAGTTCATGGATCTTAAATTGTAGTTTCATTAATATTATTTTCTTTTAGAGCGAACTTGTGGATTCGGGATAACGCTAGAGCTCTGGCTAACGTTAACGTTAGTTGCTTTAAGTTAACGTTAGCTCGCGGGATAAAGCCAGAAACAACTCGCGCAAGTCTCGTCCAGAGAACTGATAGAGCGTCGCGAGCTGTAAAATTGTCCCCCGTCTAGATTTTTGTTTAAAGTTGCAGTTCGTTCGTTTTGTTATTTTAAACTTAGAATTTTTGAGTCAAGGAAGCCACTTAAAGTTGTTTTGAGACGACCTGTAACCCGCTCTGATGCCATCTCAAGGTGAGGTGGTTAAGGAAAAGCTGGTGCCACTAACCAGCTAACATCGCTCCGATAAACACCAAACTACTGCGTGTTTCGTTGGACTGAAGACACCAAACGCACGTACATGATTTCGCCGGACTGAAGGGAATAATTGTAGTTGCAGTGTTAAAATGTGGCCCGTGTTTAATTGACAATCATGGGAGGATGCGTGGGGAGAGAACGAGCGGAGTCACGCGGACACGGCGCGAGGGGGCAGAGGAAACGTGGAGGTGAGACATAAACACACATTACCAAACTAGGTTTAAGGATGTATGCTTAAGACTTATGTGATGCTGTTTTGCATGCTTGTTTTCTCTGTGTGTCTCTGTAATCTTAGTATATGCAAATTTCAAGTGCCTTGATTAGTTTGACGTTCTTTAAGGTTTTAGGACCACGTGGAAGTACATGAATATACATGGGAATATTGTATTGTGATCTCGTGTTATGGTTGTTTAGTGGTGCTGTACTTTTCGTTTGGGATTTTTGTTTTGTGTGGTTTAATATGCAAATTAAAGGTGTGTTGACTTAAACCTAATATGTGAACGACACACAACACTTTTTCATTTGTTGGTTAAGTTCCACTGGTAGATAAAGGTATTGTGTCATATGGTGTAAACAAAAATTCTTTCAATTTACTCACCTTCTTTCATCCTAGACTTGAAAGAATACAAAGTGTTTTCATATCTAAAACAACATTCACTTTGTTTTTACGGGTCTAGAATACTCCTACAAGTTGGTCTTTGAAACAATAAGGCTTTTAAACATTATCAGCTTTCTTCATAGTACATAACTATTGTTTACCACTCTAACATGTTTACACGTTGCAGTCACACAATCTGCAGTGGTCTTGGGGCATGCCCATGCATGCTTTCTCCCAATGTGCATTTGCCATACCAAGCTATAGTGAAAAATGCGGAAGATCGGCAAACAATTCAGTGACATCACCAGCAACAATGACATGCTTTTATCTGTCAGTGAAAGTTCCAGTATTGATAATAGTAGAGCATGCTGCTTATCTGTAATTGCAGCTCGGTGTGTGCACTTTTAACAATAGATAAGATATTCAGCAGTGCTTTAGGTCACATGACCAATGCCAGCTAAAACAGGAAGACATCTCTCTTGGCTGTCTTTGAACCACAGCAAACTTGAGAAGCTCATCAGAACGTAAGCTGTCTGTCGGCCGTTGTGTTCAAAATGTCCGGCTTTTATACAGCATACTAAAATAGTTCTTTATTGTAAATTGGACGGATGTTATGTGTTTCACATCAGCGGTGAGGAAAAGAGAACATCTCAATTTCCTTTTGGTAGTGGTGAAACAGGGTGGGGGAGGAGAATGTGTCCTTGCTTGTACTGGGTGGGGGGATGAAACGAGAAAGTTACACGATAGGAATGCAACGTTATTGGGCACCCTCTTGGAGTTCTTCTCTTCAACACCGAGCTGCAAGAATTTGCATATGGTTTGATTAGAGATCATATTATATGATGCACTTTAACCGTCACATCATGCAATACACATCCTCATTGTTATGGAATAAGTCATGATCATCATAAAATGAATCAAGGACTTCTGAGGCTGTCAAACGATTAATCATATCCAGAATTAAAGTTTGTGTTTACGTTTTTTATTACGGGATGCGTTCAATAGTTTTTCAGAACCGCTTTTGACTTGTGGAGTTCTTCATATTGCCATTTGAACTTTTATTTGACCAAAGCTCGAATCGTAAACAGTCATTTGTCTTCATTTCTTTACCTGTCATTTTTCTGCCTTCAGCTACTTTAAAGTGATATTTCAACCTCCTGTATTTTCAAACCTGTATGACTTTCTTTTTTCCGCAGAACAGATTTTTTATTTTAAGAATGTTAACTGGCACCCATTAATTTGCATTGGTTGTGTCCATGCAATAGAATTGAATGGGTTCCGGCGCTGTTCAGTTGAATGCACTTCTCATAATATATGAACCTTGTGCCATTTTAAAGTAATTTGTTGTTAATAATACTCAAATACCATTCTGCATTATTGTTGCTAGATTGAAGGGTTTTTGGTGGAACAGAACGGAGTAAATCCCACATTGTGTCCTGATCACTTATTACACCTAAGCTGCCCATGCTATAAATAATATGTTTTGATGCAAGGTGACCTTTTAAATACTTGGCCGCAGTGAGAGCTGAATCTACATGGGATGGGAAGCCACTGAGTCACACGTGTTCCCCGGCAAAAAACACACAAAAACACCAGCCCACCCATTCTCTGTTATTCTGTTTAAGTTTTAGTTTTAGTAATACAGAAATGTAGTGCTCTCACACATGGTGTTTAAGTCCCTTACCCTACGCATTAAAATTGGGCACACAACCTTCCCATCTCAAGAAAGGCATAGGTTTTAACAAAGCTATACTTTTAAAATGAAAGGAAATGTGTCCCACTACACCTTTTAAAAAGTTGAAACATTTCAGCTCAGCTAGGTTGTTCTAATAGAGACCAAATGTGCATCATAATGCTTGCTAGTCGGGTTATTTATCTGGCAGTGATCTAGACTTGTTAAACCTTAATAAGATTTGTGTTTTGTTCTTTAGTCTCGTATTAGAACTCTTCCGACAATACAAACAGACGTGATGGTAGATGTATTGCATTCTGTTGCTACCAGACGGCAAAAAAAAGACAATTAAAAGAAAGTGTATGCTTTACTGTTTGGATCTTAAACCAACATTACAAATAGAGTCAGACACAATAACATGTCCAGTAAGTAGATCTTTTTGTCATAAACATTTACTCAAGAAATGCATATATTTTGGCTTTCCAATTTCAGTTGTACTGTCTGTTATCATCAATGTGTTGGGCTCAACATATCATTGTTTATTCAAAACAAGAGTCCTGTTTGACAAGATAAGGTGGTCCAGTGATTTAGAGTTTGGGATTGTCCTCAGGGTTAAGTGAACTATTTGTAGGTGTGGGAAGGTAGTATTTACAGATAACGGGAGGTCAGTATTTACAGACAGATCATAAACGCACAACCTTTACTCAGTTGTGTACATGACGCTCTCTCTCTCATCTGTTTACAATAACACTATTCAGCAATAAAAATGTTTCACAGTGATTTCCACCACATCTTAAATGAGATATTTTGTTAAACCGTAACTTTTCCATGGTGGTAATAAAACACTTTTGTGATAAAAACCTGGCTAAAATCATTGCTAGCATTTTCACATATTTAACATCTTTTTGTATAATTCACACATGATTAACAATAAGAGCAGCAATGCAATTGAGAAAGTTATTTCAGTATTTATAACAAGTGATTTACTTTACACATGCTTTTGTCCACCTGGTTAAATGTAAAGTATTCATTCCAATTGTTCTATGAAACTGTAACATTTTAAAGCAATAAATGTCCAATCTTGTTTTTTACACCACTGCTTGATGTCTGCTTTCTGCCATTTAAAATGTAGTTAGAAGACGTACTGATGGAAAATACAAATGGAAAGTCTTTGTCAGCATACCTTTTGGTGATGTCATAGGTGAAGTGCTGTCATTGTGAGAGTAAATGTTTTATTTGTCTGTACTGATTAAAAGCGACCTTATTGGAATAGTAAAATCCTGGCCAAATGGTCAGAAGTAATTTGGTGTTGCCTTTGATCCTGACTTTTCAAGGCTGCCCAGACAAAGTTTTTAGTGCGTTAGTAACTTTCCACTTTGCCGTTATTCCAAGAGCATTGTCATCCACATCTCACATTGTGGTTGTAATTCATACATCATTTACATCCAAAGGTCGTAATGAGCCCCTCAAGAAAGACAAGCCAAAGTGGAAGAGCGACTACCCCATGACGGAGGGCCAGCTTCGCAGTAAGAGAGATGAATTTTGGGACACGGCTCCAGCGTTTGAGGGACGCAAGGAGATCTGGGATGCCCTGAAAGCTGCTGCTGTGGCTTTGGAGTGTAATGATCAAGAGCTCGCTCAGGCTATAGTGGATGGAGCCAACATCACATTACCACATGGTGAGCGTCAGTACACTAGCATGTCAGTTTAATGGCTGATTTGGTGTAGCGAAACTGCTCTACATTTATTCCATTACCGTATAACAACAGTGTTTTTTTGCATTTGAGAAATTTCACCTAAAAATGAAAATTGTCAATTTCCTTATTCTTCTATAGCATTGGTTGTCAACAGGGGGGCCCCTGCTGACTTTCAAGGGGGCCTCAGGATAACTAATAATATAAAATGAGCATTGAAATACAGTTTAACACAACTAAAAAACAAGATATTTCTCATTATTTGTTCATTTTTATATAAAAAAAACTTTGGAGTCTTTGTGGGTAGCAGCGGGTCCTTGGAGTCAAACAGATTGAGAACCCATGTTCTATACCCCATACCTCTCAGTATTTAGGGATTCAGCCATTTGACAGGTATCGCCTGGATATCGTCGAAACCAACCCATCCATTAGCCTAAGCTATGATGTAAATCCGTTGAGCGACATGCTTTAAAGACAGAGGTTATGAAAAGATCAGCTGTGATGAATGAATTGATCATGATATATAGGTATGTTCAACCTAATGCAGCGCTTCGTGGACCGAACGGTGTGACATCGTAAGAGCAGACTGCTCACTATTTACTCCTCTACCACTTTGATGTTATATATGCAGATCTGTGCAGTGCCACATGAAGTTTATTATTCAAGCATCCACAATTTTTTCTCGACGACGTTAATTGGGTATCAGCAGCGGTGAATTCATTTGCTCTGTTTTTTCCGTACAATGCAGGGCTCCAGCCAAAAATATCAACAATGGAGCCAATTGCTCCTTTAGGGGAAAAATGCCACCAAATTATTATTTTAAGAGCCACAGCATGAACTTAAATAACATACTTTATCTTGTTGTAGGTACATCTTCCCTCTCATAGGTTTTGCTCGCATAATGTTTTTTTCCAAGTTGTTTTCCTTCATAAGCAGGGCCCTACGGAATCTGCAGACTTTTTTGTTAATTCTGTCCTAAAATTTGGGAACTATCTGCAGAATTTTTTAATGCCTTTACATTTGTACACAAATATTTTACATGTTTATAAAGGTTTAAAATGGTCTTAAAAGGCTGCGTGTCTATTAGGGCTGCAACAACGAATCGATTAAATCGATAAAAATCGATTACTAAAAGAGTTGGCAACGAATTTCATTATCGATTCGTTGTGTCGCGCGACGCGGAGACGTTTGATTATATTAAAAAAAAACTTTATTTGAGCGCGGAGCGGAGTGAACACACTCGGTCTCTCTCGCGCACTGATGCTAGCAGAGTTCGGCGCCTCATACACAGGGCGGAGCAAAAATTTAAAAAAAATAGCGGAGGAAAGATACATGGCGGAGGCTGAGAAATCCGCACGACCAAAGTCATCAAAGGTGTGGGAGCATTTCACACTAAATAAACAGAAAAAGTGTGTTAACTGCTAAATATGCAAACTTGACATGGCGGGAGCATCACGGCAATGATCCAGCACCTGAAACGCAAACATGTTGTAGTCTTTGATGAGAAGGAAGGGAGTTCAACAGCAGGTTAAGTCATTACAGAATCCTACTTTTGTTCCGTTTTGAAGTGAAGAACGTAATGTCCCTGGTGCGGATGTTTACTCGTTATCCAGCTTGACAAACATGACAAGTTAGCGTTAGCTCGTTAATAACAGAAGTAAAGCAGGGGTGGTATAGTTACTTTGCACTTTGCATTGCAAGACTAAAGACACGTTTTTATTCAAAAAAGCTTTTCTTAATTAGTAATTTTGTCTCGTTTCCAGTCCAAATATCTAAACAGTCTTAAATCCAGATTACTTGACAAGAAAAATGGCCTGAGAAAATTAGGTGATGCTTAAAATTTCTGTTTGAGATTATATCTCATTAAGATTATTTTTCTTACCCCATTGGCAGATAATTTTGCTTGTTAATAATTTTGAGGTGTTTTTTCAGAAAACAAGACATCATTTCTTAAGCTATTTCATGTGTCTAGTAAATGTATCTTGATTTAAGATTTTTTTTTATATTTGGACTGACAACAGGACAAAACTACTAAATTAGAAAAGCAATTTTTGCAGTGTATATTCTGTGCTTTGTCCCATATAGGTTATTATTGACAAATATATGTGTGTGTGTTGTACTTTTTAATTTAATTTACAAGTTATTTTATAGCACATGGTCATCTTAAGCTGTGTTTAAATGTGGTGTATAAATGAACCTTACACTTACTACAATGATGGTAATAATTGAATGAATAAGCTTCAAGTGAACTTGAGAGAGAGAGAGCGAGAGAGAATGTGTGTGTGTGAGAGTTTGTGCATCTGCTAGTGTGTGATTCTGCAGTGTAGTTTAGAGAACAAGTTCTGACATTCAAACAAATCCTGTTAAATTTTCTGATTTGTATTGTTCTTTATTTTTTTATAAATTATTAATTGTTCTGGCAGCTCAGGTGGCAGTTTATTTAAAAAATAATTTTGGCAAACATGTCTTTGTTTTTTGTGTTAGTCAACACTATTATTTTATTATTATTATAACAGCTCAGGGATGATCAAGGAGCAACATGTTCGTGCACTTTCTGAAGATTTTAGTTCTGTTTTTGAATAAAGGGTTGAAAATGAATGCTTTTCTTGTTTTTGGTTTTTATCCGATTCATCGATTAATCGAAAAAATAATCAATAGATTAATCGATTATTAAAATAATCGTTAGTTGCAGCCCTAGTGTCTATGCATTTAAGTGCAGATGACAGCAGATTTTATTTTACATTTTTTTAGTTGTTATAAATACACCAGACCAAATTACTCAGAATTTATTTGTACTTACGGAAAATGTGCATGTTAAGACCATATTTATATATTATATTCTTTATATACTGTAAGAAAAAGTATAGCCTACATTTTATTGCGTATAGATTCCAATTAGGAATCGAAAGGTTAGGAATCCGAAACCGGACACTAAAGTTTCAATTCCTCTTACCAATTCCTGTGTGCATATTTTCAGGAATGTGCACATGTTAACTTGTGATCAGCTGATATCTCCTTAAGAAAATGAACTAGATTTTTACTATAGTAACCATAGTTTGACTATAGTATTTTAAGAAAGGATAGTAACCATAAATTAACCATAGTTTAATTATAGTAACTACAGTTTAACCATGATGCATTTAAACTATGGTACTACAAATTGTCAAAAATCTGACAAAACACGTTTGCTATATGTTTATGTACACAAAACAGTGCTCGTAGATATATATTTACTTTAGCAAACCAGTCAATAAGCAGGCTAAATGACCATATAGGTTGATATCTAAGTGTTTTACTTCAACTGGGAACAGGGAATCAATAAGAATCATAATCTTTAAGTGGAATCTGAGTTGGAATCAGAATCTCTAAAATTCTAACGATACCAAACCCCAGTTATTATGCTAATTTTAGTTTGTAATAATGGAAAAGAAATTTGCATGTCCACAACACAACGAAAAAATTACTTGAAATAAATCTTAACAAGAGAATTCGCCTATTGTTGATTCTGTGATCTGATTTGAAATGATCCAGCGGTGTCTTTTAACAGATACGTTCCCTGAACTTCTCCATGGTTTATGTTGTTTTAAACGTCTCAAATAACACATTGTTTCTCTTCACGCTCAGAATCGATGGCATAAAATATTTATAAAATGACAATAATAAAGACTATCGCAATTATTTCTCATGCAATTAATCGCAAAACAAAAACTTGCAATCGTGACAGCCCTACCTGTCAATAACAAGCACAAAATCCAAAGAATTCCAGGGAGTATTCTATGGAGATCGGCGAGCTAAAGTATAGTCCAGCTGTCCGTGCACTGCTCGCATGATGTAATTTCAACATAAGGAGGGTCCGAGGTAATGCATGCGCAAAAATGCATGCGCAGAAAAATGTGGAATCGGCCGAGTCCACTCTGTGACGTACTGTGGATGTGTCGAACTCTTACTTGTTGAACTTGTGCGCGAAACGGATGCGGAAAGTCAAGTATACACTGGCCTTTATTCTGTGCTGCCTCTTCGAGCATTGGTACGCTGAGTGTGGAAAAACTGAGAGCAGAGCGCTGGCGCTGAGAAAGCCCAGCTGATGGTGTAAAAGGTCACTCGCACTGCTCCTGCTTCTAGGGGACCTCAAAGCGGCGTCGGTTCGGCATGGGAGTGGGGCGCTCTGATGAGGAGGCCGAGGACCGCAGCCTCTAGCATCTGCTACTAGAGCACCTCTTCGGGTCGGGAAGTGAAGTTTACCTACACAGCTCTCTCTCGCTGTCATCCATTACACTGCCATTTTTTTTCAAATGCTGCTCCTCCTGTTCCGAACACTTTCAAAATGAGTAGATTTGCATGGTCAGCATTGGTGATCTCTGCAAAAAACAGTAATATTTCCAAAGAACTCTCTTTTGTGTATGATGATTTTTGTCCGAGGATGCTTCAATTCGTGAAAGTGACTGCCCTTTAGCACATTCTGAATCGATCTTGAGGGACCAAATGATTCCCACTCCTACTGCAATGAAAGCATATGGTCACCAGGCCCTGTCAAGTTAAAAATAACACTTTAAAGGCACCAAAACCCTATGATATTTGAGCCTTAGGAAAGTATTCTGCAACTTTATAATAGCTTAAAGGATTATTTCAACCAAACACAAGGATCATTATATACCCTTATGTGGTTTAAACCCCATTTAACTTTTTTGTTCTTCTAAAATGCGTAGCTTGAACTGCATGAACTACATAGAATGCATCAGTGCTTTTGCCCTTTTATAAATTAACTACAGGATGTGGAATGCGGGCGAACATTAGGGGTTTAATGTACGATTTTCTCATTGTCATTTCTAAATGAAAGGGAAGAGGAAGTTGGATTGAATCGCATTGTCTTTCAATGCTGTTGTTAAAAATTCTTACAAGGTGCAGACAGGAAATATTTTGAGAAATATGAATTACCATTGTTATAGATATAGCTTTTTTTTCTTCCAACCACTCCAGGAACCCTGACCGAGTGTTATGATGAACTCGGCAACCGGTACCAGCTACCAGTATACTGCCTGGCACCACCAGTTAATCTGATTACAGAAAGAAGCGAGGAAGACCCGTCGGACAACCCTGAGCCCCAGACAACACAGAAGAAAGAGTTCCAGTTAAAGGTACGCCTCTCCACCGGCAAAGACCTCCGCTTGAACGCCAGCATGTCCGACACCATCGGCCTTCTCAAAAAACAACTTCACGCTCAGGAGGACATTGATGTGACCCACCAACGCTGGTTTTTCTCTGGGAAGCTCCTCACAGACAAGACCCGCCTCCAGGACACCAAGATCCTGAAGGACTTTGTAATCCAGGTCATTGTGACCCAGCCGTTAACAGCAAACCACTAAGGTGTAGCTGATGATTTGACAAAGACAGGACCAAACCACAGCGTTAAACACAAAACGTTTTGCACATAAATGAATAGACTTCAAGAAAAAAGGGAGAGACTCTGTGGTCTTTGTCTACCATCAAGAGTTAAATTGAATTATTTGTTGAATTGTTGCTCAACCCTGCTGTTTAAAACGACTTCCTGGTGGAGAAACTCCATGATTCAAAGCTAGACGCTCATCGAGTCGTCCTCAAATCGAGACATCTGGAAAAACAAATAAACCGACCTCACGAGTTGCATCTGTGCTAGCTTGAGCAGAAGTGCCAACTTGAATAGCTGCAATGTCAAGTTTGGTAGAAAAGCACAGTGCTTTCAGTACCTTGACTATCTATAACCTGCAAGGTTTACTGTATCTACACGGTCCTCTGAAAGTGATCTCACGGTGTAAGATAATTTAAGTCAAGCTTCATTTTGCACACTTTAAAAAGTATCCTAGCATAGTTGTGCCTTGAAAGAAGAGTTCTTAAATGCTGTTTTTATTTTGCTAATAGAGACATTTTCAGCCTGGAGATGGCATTTAAAAAAGGTGTGGCTATTTGTATCTGATGACTTTGAACACAATCCAGTACTTGCTATGCAATCTCAAAGCAGGGGAAAAGATGCTGATATCGATCAGCAGATATATCTGATGTAGCTAATCTAAAACCACAAACGTTTTTCAATGTATGCTATCGCAAGACCCGTCACAGGAGACGCTGCTTAAACCGCTCATTGTGTTTTGTGTTCATTCATTTCACAAGACGCATTAAACTAACAGGGATGTTGTATATTTAGTAGGGATGCACAGATACTTTTTTTGCCGATACCGATTTTACCAAATCTTCCGATACCATTATTATTATAACCGATATAAGTCAATTGCATAGGACTTTACAGTACTAGCTAGTTTTTTCTGTATTAAATTTTACTGAACATTAATTGGATCCATTTAACATTTTAAGAGAGGAACAGTTCAAGATAAAAATAGAATGAGACAACATGACAATCTTCAGAGGTGATTTTTGCTATCCAATATTTATTTTATTAACAACATTAACTCATATTTGACTGAACATTTAACATTTCTTTAATAAAAATGTTGTCATTTAATTTTCCTCACAGAAAAACGTTGGATTATTCGGACGTTCAATTTATTGCCTATTTTTTAATGAAATATAGCAGCATTTATCGGGAATAGTTTATCAATGTTGTTCATTCTCTTTTTAAAACCGCTGTGCCCTTATAATCTTCATTTTAAATCTGAAAATGCACTTCCGCCCTAAAGTAACCATCCATCTTAATGACGTTTGTTAGATGGCTTGGGCGGATCATCTGTTAACTCCTCCCCTTCAACTGTCAATCTGCTGCCAGTTCCATTTCTAAAGCTCGGCATCTCAGTTGTTTTATACATCCAATCAAATCGGAGCGAAAAGCGCAATCCATGCCCACAATTTTTCTAATTTAAAAATCCATTTCATTCGGAAATGCATCAAAAAACGGAAGTAAAACAACCGCAACTTTAAATTATTTTCAATGCTCGCACCAATTTAACATGTATACCATTTTAATGCTTTAAATAAATTTCTAAATACAGTTGAAGGAAGTCATGTGTATGAAGTTGGACATAACATTTGGCCTTTATTGCATATGTTTACAATGTGCATTGGTTTTAAAATGCATTTCATAAGCTTGTTATCTTGTTTATGACGGACTCATCTTGGCTGTTTATTGTAGGTCCATAACATTTTGTGCATTTTTAATCAGTTCCAATTTATTTTCTATTTTAATCAACAGAATTTGTTTATATAGCACAACTTTTACTGAACCCAGAACATCCATTTAAGTCCCCTAAAGCACACGTGAAAACATTAAAGCATCAAGCACAAGAACCCCAATCCTTTATCATGACGGAATGGCACTAAACCTCACAGTTATGTTTTAATCGGTCATGATTTACATGCTCTGTAAATAATGCAACAGTACTATATCGGGAATTCCTTAAAATATATATGCTTTTTTTCCTTAGATAGGTTACAGTGTAAGATCTGTTTGACCTCTGGCTATTGTAATAAACACGTCGAGAGCGGACTGCACTTCACTTAGTCATCAGAATCTGACACCTTTATGCTGTGACGAGTCCAAATAAATATACTATAGTTGCTGCCGAGAGCACTGTTAGACTATAAGAACCTACCTGCAATACGCTACTGTGAAAAGACGCTACTTCAATGGCAGTTTAAATTTATTTTTGTGTGTAATCTACCCCACAAACAACAGTAAGATTTAACCATGTACTCCGTAGAGCTGTTATGTCTCTAGCTGGTCTGTTTCTCATTAAAATCTTTTTTTTGTCATTTTATAGAAATAGGAAATGTGATGGCTTCATTTGTGTGTCATTAATGTTTCTAATTATGAATGACACTATGTCAGTAGACTTCAAAAAGGTTACAGCAATCTATTCAATAGAGGGACATTTTTTTATTTTAGAGAATAACACAATAACAATAATTTACCCTCCTCTAATCCACATGTGTTAATGACAGTGAGGAGGGACATCAAATGCTGTTATTTTTGCTTTTCGCTGTGTTTTTTTGGAAAAGAATTCAAGTCGTTTTGGGGATTGTTTAAATGGGTTTTTCCGGGTTGTGTGTAAGTGTATGTCATGTATTACTGATACATTTTAGGTTCTTGCTTTTCAATCTGAATCATGGTGTGTCTCGTGACGTTTACATGAAGGATGTGTAAACTGAAAGACTGTGGAAGCTGCTAGCAAGCAATAGCTGTCAACCCACAACGGTGGGACAAATTCAGGAGACTCTGCTTTGGACATTTGTCTATCAAATCCCAGATGGTAAGAAGCCATTATACTTAACCCAATCCTGTATGTATCCCACCCTATGGCTTCAGGCAACACACACAAACTTTATTCCTTGGAATGGAATTAACGTGAATTTCTTTATGGTTAAATATCTGTATATTAAGAGATTTTGAATAAGTTCTTATGTGTGCTTAAAACCTTTTTTCCGAAAGTTATGTACATTTACAAGGTAATTTGTTTTTCAAATGTTTTATTGTCAAATAAAATGAACAGCTGAGAAAGCAAACATATGTTTGTCAGTAAACTGCTAATCTTTTCAAATTGCTCTGTTTTGTACAACAAATATGCAAGTTTGAGAACCAGAGGAGATTTTATAGGTCTTGGATCTGTAATTTGTAGTTGTTAGTTTGACCCAAGCCATAGCCAAGTAAGCGTTGCTATAATCTTCAAGTCTGTAAAGGTTTTTATGCTGTCTGTGAGGTTTTTATGCTGACATCAACCATGTAATATGTGTCTGTACGTGTGTTGACCACAGTCAGCACTGCCACCAATTGGTGGGAATTTGTCCTCCTTAGTGTAAAAAAGTTTTTGGAGATAAACATTTAGAAATCATGCCGTGATATACATTTTAATCATTAACAGAGGAAATTTTATGTGACTGTTGTTCAAATGCAGACACGTGATGTGCACACTCTTGAACACGCACCACCAATTAAAATATCTTCTGCATCGGTGAGTAGATGCTTTGGATTAAGATGACTTCATATAAATGTTGATAATTAAACATTTGTATTTTTGATGAGATATGAAAATCCCTATACAGCCCTGGCATCAGCCGCAAAGATGTTGTTGGAGATAAATGCCAAAAATAGAAAATAACTAAAGACGGGCATAAATCTTTAACATATTAGTTTATAGCTAGCAGTAATTATTGTCTATTTGCCTTCGGTTGTAAATAAATGAGCATGTAAAAAAACAGAAAAAAAACTTGTCTTGTTTACAAAATTTCCACTTTAAAAAAAAATGTCATTACAGAAAAAGACTGCACATTTACACAAAAAATTGGAAAAACATGAAATATTATGGTAAAGTTATTTTTTTACGGTATATTTTTGGCTTCCCTAGCTTCTGGAAAAATCTTTTACAATATTTTTTTTGAAATACGGTTAAAACAATCCAAATTAAAGCAAAAAACAGAAAATTTACAAGAAAAACAGAAAAGAACATGTAATGTAAACATTTTTTTAACTAAATATTAGTCTTTTTCAGTTTTTCACTGGATTTTCTTACAGTGTAGAAAAGTGCATTTTGATGGATGTTCTTGTGTTAATAAGGCCTGTTATATGTACGAGTGATGAGGGAGAAACGATGGCTTTCTGGGAAAGATGAGATGTTGCTGGAATCCTTGCAGAGACTGCAGATTCTGCTTTTTGTCTACCTTGGTTTTTCTGTCTGGTTTCTGTGAACAATCTGAGAACCCTCATTCTCTCACTTCGACCTTCATGCTGACCTGGCAGCCCACTCAAAAGCACCAAGTGAAATGAGCCATTACTCCAACAGCCCACACGATGGCAGCATTTGCAAAGAAATTCAAGTTTCGTTTTCATTCTGGTTTCATTTAAGTGGTCAAAACAGCTTAGATTCAATATGATGCCCTTTCACCCTTATTTTTGCATTACACACCCTTTGCAACAGACAAAATATGCAGATCTACATCATCTTGTGTCCCTGTAGTCTCCTCACGTTGTTTCTCTTGTGATTCCAGAGAGTTGTGCAATATGTTTATAACAGGTTGAACGTTGAATATTACCACATGGTTTTTATGACGTGACCTCACTCAACTGTTAAATCCTCTTCAAGATTGGAAGAGATAAAAGCATTCCTAGAAATATCTGTAAAGAAATTGGCGAAAGTGGAAGTTTGTGTATTCACTTAAAGGGATCCTCCACCCAAAGCTGTAAATTCTGTCATGAATTGACAAGTTGTTCCAATATTGTTTTTCAGAAAATTGAGTGTAACATTCAAGCGCAAACTTTCAAATCAAAAGGTGTTTTAAGATCATGAGAAACTTTTCATTTAAGTGACCCTAAACTTTCAAATGGTAGTGTATAAGCACATCTAAGCATTTCTTTTTGTGTTTAATGTGTTTACATAGAGTTCAAAATACCACTAAAATGTCTCAAGATCAGGTTCACTGAAAATAAACCTCTTACTATGTTGTGGTTCCTTACATAACGGATGTCGCTGTTTTCCCAGTCCAAAGTTTCCTAGGTGGTAAAATTCGGGTTAAGGAAGGGGGGCTCTTTTCTTTCAAATCTGCCTCTCTGGCAGTGTAACAGAAAATACCAGCTTCAGGCGAAAAGTCCCTATGATTGCGGGAATGATGAGTAATGAGATAAATGCGTTTGCAAAGCAGCAAAAATAGAGGAGATGAGGAATTGCACTTTGTAACAGTTTGCTAGATCTGAATAACACATTCATAAACTCCTGAGCCTTCACCATGGTCTTCTACACACTGAGCAAATACACATTCATGGTAGTGAAAGCCTGGGAAAAGGCCTCCATTGATGCTATCTCACAAGGAACCGTGTGTTCTTGTATTTCCCGCTCTAAGCAGCTCTGTAAGGCCAATGTTTTCCCGTCTCTATCGGCTATTGCAGACTGAAGTTTGGCTTGAAGGACTGATTTACTAGATTTATTAAAAACTTAAATATTGAGTGCCATCAGTTTAAAGTACACTGTAAAAAAAAAACGTACTTTTACAGAATTTTTCTGTCTTATTTGACAGTTTTTTTCCGTATTTTTGAAAAACAGGAAAAAAATGTCTAATTACAGAAATAAACTGTGGATTTGTTTTGTTTTACGGATTTTCCCTGTATTTTTGAAATACGGGGAAAAAATGTCAAATTACAGAAATAGACTGTGAATTTTTTTTACAGTTTTTTTCTGTATATTTAAAATATGGTTAAAACATAAAGAATGGAAACTCTACAATGTTTATTTAAAAAAGTATCTATTTTTACAAATAATTTTCATCATACAGCCTACAAATAAAACGGACATGTGACCTGGTGTGACATTAATTGTTGAATATTATTGATGTTAAAAAAAAGAGTATCCCGTGAGCCAGCGCCAATGATAAAAGCTGCATGATTAAAAAAACACAAAGCTGTCTCTTATTAAACACAAAAGAACGAAATGAATGCTCTGCTGTTCAAATAGAAATGCGTCCATGACGCGACATTTTTTTAAAGTACTTTGTCTGAAAGAGCTGATGAGTCCGTTTTAAATCTGAAATCATCAATTGAGTTCGTGGCGTGCATCAGAATCAGACATCACTACTGTGACTGAACAATATTATTCCGCTTGTTAAAGTAGTTCTGCTGCGTTCAGTGTTTTGTCATGCATTTAATTTCATAATTTAGTACGATAACATCATATAATACATTATTTCTTTAAGTAGCCTACGCGCATATTTAAATGACAGCTATGAAGATTTTATATTTTTTAAATGTTAGAAAGATACACCCTCACAAAGCACACAGTGGAGCAGCTGCGCAGTGCGCGTGACCGTGACAGGACCTCGCCTCAGAATTACCGCCAGTTTTTGGATTAGAGGCGAAGCAGGTAAGATGTATATTTCTAATTATATTAATACGTGTAAGTTATAGCTTTTCATTTTTTAAATCTATTAATATTCACCACATTTGGGAGCAGACCAGTTATCGTTTGACCGGTAACCTTAAAAAATGTTTTATCTTACAAAGTAGGCCTCAGTTGATGGTAATGTTATTGTGTATTTTTTTCTCTTTGGGTGATTTTAACCAAGTCCTACTTTATGATTTGTTAGTTTTGTGGTTTAGTGCGTTCTATTGCATTTTAAGAGTTTGAAAATGATTTTGAGTAAAGTTTACTGTTAAATGTAAACGCTTTCTACACATAGTAACTGTTAATGTATACGTTACCCAAATAATTTAGCTTCAAAATCTGGTAACGTAACAAGTTAAATGAAAGTAAATGGAGGAGCCTGATAAAAAGTGCTCGTTTAACGTACACAAAAAGAAGTCTGACGCATTTAGAGGGTTTTGCATCCGACCTCTTCATTTTGTTACTGGGTAACGTTGACTTCTTCCTAACTTGCCAAATTAGCCGTTGACGAATATTGGATTCTTTAGACTACATTGAGAATTTCGGATGATTATAGATATCTGCGGATGTCGCCTAAATAGCGTTTAATTCTTTGGTACGTTTAATATTTTGGACATCTCTTGGCATATTTCTTTCTTTTTTTGTAGATCTCTTAACACTTATATGTTTGTTTTTATTCCTGCAGATAATTTGCGTGAGCTGCCAAAATCAAGATCATTGTGAAAAGGTTAGGCTCACCGTTTGAATATGTTTGCAAGCTACTCCTGTTATAGCTGTGATGTTTCTGTAAAGATCTTAAAAGGTAATGTACAACATCAAGGGCTTCACAAAAATGAGGCACATTACCTTTATCCATGTTGCATAGCATTGCCTGATGAAGTGGACTGTACTGGACTTCCACGTACACCCTGTATAATTGTGTGTTGTATGTTTAAAAATGACAAAGTGAAGCTATATTTAATATTTGTTGGTTTTCCTTTTCTATTTTTTCACAGTGTTATAGATCCCTTTTTTTCTTCATGTTACAACAGGATGTTCTCCTTTGACTGCCGAGTAATTCGTTGTCTGTGGACCAGGTCATTGTTAACAGCCACATCACCATGTTCAGTGATGCTGTCAGGTTGATGTTCGCCTCATACTACTGCCTGAACATTTCCTATCCAGCTGACCAAGGAGCAACATTGGAATTTGTGGAGAGGTAAGACGGAAGCTAATATCACTTAATATCCAAGCACATACCTTACACACCATCATCACATACTCTCACTCTCAAACATACACTCACTCTCAAACATACACTCACTCTCAAACACTCACATCTTCACATAAACTCACTCTCAAACACACACATCCTTACACACAGTACATTCACTCTCAAACATACACTCACATCCTCACATATCCTCACATAAACACACTCTCAAACACACACATCCTTACATATCCTCACATAAACTCACTCTCAAACACACTCATCCTCACATATCCTCACATTAACACACTCTCAAACACACACATCCTTACATATCCTCACATAAACACACTCTCAAACACACACATCCTTACATATCCTCACATAAACTCACTCTCAAACACACACATCCTTACATATCCTCACATAAACACACTCTCAAACACACACATCCTTACATATCCTCACATAAACTCACTCTCAAACACACACATCCTTACATATCCTCACATAAACTCACTCTCAAACACACACATCCTTACATATCCTCACATAAACTCACTCTCAAACACACACATCCTTACATATCCTCACATAAACTCACTCTCAAACACACACATCCTTACATATCCTCACATAAACACACTCTCAAACACACACATCCTTACATATCCTCACATAAACACACTCTCAAACACACACATCCTTACATATCCTCACATAAACTCACTCTCAAACACACACATCCTCGCATACATTCACTCTCAAACACACACATCCTTACATGCATTCATTCTCAAACATACACTCACTCTCAAACACACACATCCTCACATACATTCACTCTCAAACACACACATCCTTACATACATTCATTCTCAAACATACACTCACTCTCAAACACACACATCCTCGCATACATTCACTCTCAAACATACACTCACTCTCAAACACACACATCCTCACATACACTCGCTGTTACCCAACCATTCCCTGTGCAAATCCCCACCATGCTGCTAGTTTTATTGCTAATATATTAAAGGTATAGTTCACCTTCAATTTGCAAATTCTGTCATATACACACCCTTTTTTCATCTCAAACCTTTGTCACTCTCTCTCTTCCTCAAAACACAAAAGAAGAAAATGTTGGTCCCCGTTGACTTGCATTGGTTTTGTGTCTATATAACAGAAGTCAATGGGGAAAAAAGGTTTTTGGTAACCAACATTTTTCAAAATATCTTTTGTGTTTCGCAGAAGAATAAAAATCACACAGGTTTAAATGACAACAGGGTGAGTACATACAGCATTTTCATTTGAAGGTAAACTATTACTTTGAGAATTATGTAACAGTTTTTTTTTATTCAACAGATGCCTTTTCAAGATAAACCCAGAGAAGGGATCAAAAATTGAAAAGAGAACATCAAGAAACCATAGGCGGTCAGTCAAAAGGTTATTTCTCTGTTTAGTAAAATTGCAGACTATGAATGGATGGAGTAAAAATACTCCCCATTATACTCCCCAATTATCTTCTCTTAAAATTATTGGCTGTGTCACTGACTTGAACTACATTTGATTCTGTTGTTTAAAATTTCCCGTTTTCATTCATGTAGTTGTATGCAAGTTTACAACATTTGTAATTAAGGCCGAAAAGTTTGTGATCCATGTTATTTTTGTCCTCTGATGAGTGTATTTTAATAGTTGAGCATCAGTTTTATTGCATGAATTGTATAAACCTGTCCATGATTTTGATCTCTTGTACTGCTTCGTTGTTTTACTTATGTTATCAGTGAGATTTTGGTGAGTGGTAGCTTTTACAGACAAGTTTGAGATTATTGTTATTATTCTCCTGCAAGAAATAAAAGCGAGTCTGTTTAACAAGATTCATCATGTTTTGTCAGGAAATATTCCACACATCTCATGCAAAATTTTACTGCGGGTAAAACAGTAACGATTACATCTCACAGAAGGTCTGTACACAAATCATGTGTATTCATAATAATATGTGTATTTATAATTCAAACACAAAATTAATTTTTAATTACTTAACAAGTCTTTGCGTTTATGTCTTTGTGGCTATGTGCGCATCCAGGATACTTCCACGGCAGAAACTAGTGCCTTTGGAAAGCGATTCCCTGCTTCATACAGGAACTTTTATATTGGTATACTCATGCATTGGATCAAACTTTCTATGGGTCCATTATTGTTTAAAAACAAGAAGTTTTTTATTAAGACCTGAAAACCTCAACTTGAGGCTTATTATTTGAATCTGTGATTTTATTTGTGCTTTTATGGTACTTTTTCTACATCTTCAATCTTTAGATTTTAAATTGAACGTTTAGAAGCTCAAGAAGTATAAAAATATATTTTGTAGAAATTAGGTTAAAACTGTAAAATCTTGTGTAAAATTACAGATAAAAACTGTAAAATCGGGTGTAAAATTACAGATAAAAACTGTAAAATCGGGTGTGAAATTACAGATTAAAACTGTATTAATAACTACAGAAAAAAACTGTAAAATCTGGTGTAAAATTACAGATATAAACTGTCAAATCTGGTGTAAAATTACAGATAAAAACTGTAAAAGCGGGTATGAAATTACAGATAAAAACTGTAAAATCTTGTGTGAATTTACAGATTAAAACTGTTTTTATAACTACAGAAAAAAACTGTAATTTTAAGTAACGGAGATTTTCTGTAGCTTTTACGGAATTTTTCCGGCGCCCCAGCTGCCGGAAAATTTCCGTTTTTTTACGGGTTTTTTTTTTACAGTGTAAGGTATGCACTTTCCTACAAACACATTTATTTAGTTCAGAGTTCTATAGAAACGTGTTTGCTGACTCAGTGTGTTCAGTCAGATTTTGGATAAATGAACTGGACTTTTTTCAGTTTCCATGTTGGAAATGTTGAATTTTTTCTTCTTGCTTTAGAGCATAAGTCTAGTTTTCAGCTAAAGGGAAACTAGTGTCACCATAAAGTTATAACATTAGTAAATACATACTCTAATAAAAATTTAATATAAAAATAGTCAATATAATAGACAGTATCTGTTAACTAATGTTAAATGTGCTCTGTGTAATTTTTTGGAGAATCTTTTAACAGAAATGCAATATAATATACATATGTCTTCAGAAGTGTATAAAGACCTTACATAATGAAGTGATATGTTTTTATTACCTTAGAATGAGCTTTTTCTATCTATATACACCACAGGTCCCCTTGCATGGAATGCACCATGTTGTTTCTACAGTAGCCCTAAATGGACAAGCTACATTACAGAGCGAGTTTTGTAAATATGTTATCTCCTTAGGCAAAGAAGTGAAAATGTGACGACATCTTAGGCCGTGTTAAAACTTGACTTCTTTTCTGACAACAAAAAGTTGAGTAAGAAAAACACTACGTTTGGTTACAAACAGCAGCTGAACGCCATGACCTCGGAGGCAGCGACTGTGCATGAAGACAGCCCAGAGAAGCAGACTGGCAGCGTAATGGAACTATTTGAATTACAAACAGAGAGCATCTTCGCATTAACTGATCACATATTTTAAAACTACAGTAATAATTTATAGCTAGAAATGCAATCAGAAGTTGTTGAAATTAAAATTAAACTTACATTTATACAAAACTATGCTTCAACAGGCATTTCATTTTTTCGAGCTTGAGCCTTCTCGACCAATCACGTTCATCACATGTTGTCGTGGAAAAGACAGGTCTCTGCTATTGGTTAGTTGTTAGAAAGGAGCTTGTTGTAGGGCGTTTTTTTCCGATATGTTGTACTTTATTCGACCTCAAAAGATTCTCTGGGCTGCATAAAAAAGTCGCAGAAGCTTACGTTTTAAAACGCACTCAGGACGTTTTTTTTAAAGTGGCTTACTCCATAGGATTATAATGTAAAACAGCTTAAAAAAACGAAGTCAAGTCTGAACACCACCTTAGCCCTGTTTCAGGCTTCGAAAGGGAGGGGTGAAGTGAGCCATTGGTTGCAATTGACAACCTCACCACTGGATGCCGCTAAATTTCATCCACTGGACCTTTAACATAACTAACTTTTGATTTGAAATATTATATTAATAAATTCTTCAGAAGTATTTGGTCATCACTAGTTTATGTAAAATAATACACTAACTTATGTTACAAACTAGGTGTTAACCAGAAATCGTATAATAAAACGGAACAAACCATACAGTTTATATGCATATTAGGAAAGGGAAATAAATTGATTTTAAAAGAAAATAAATTAAATAATTAAGGTTTTTCAAAGCAAACTATCCAAATTTTAGAGATGTGCATATATTCATATAACTTACAAATATATAACTATTAAAAATATAACACAGAATACATTAAATACTGTCCTGAGGCAAAACTAGTTTAAAATCTCCAGCACAGAGTGCATGTCGAAATAACAGTTATTAAGGCAACCAATAAAATTTATTCTTATCAGATGCCACCATTTCTTTCTCATCCATGACCTAAAATATATACAAGAAATTGCATTCCGCTAGGGCAGAAAATGTATATGGCGAGCTGCACCAAATCAGAAATGGACAACAGCTGCTTTAAAAGCTCCCTCTGTTTGCTGTAACAGAGCTATTCCGTTTCCTCTTTGGAAATTATGACTATCCTCCCACCCACACTTAACTAAACCTTATGCATGTGCTTGAAACGATAGCCAATAGCCCGCTGCATCTGTAATGGGCACATGTGTGTGGCTGGCAGAGAATGTTTTGCAAGAGTTTGCAGTAATGTAGCCTTGATTTCCCCGCTATTTTCAAGCCTCCTTTATGAGGACTTCCAAAGACTCTTTCTCATTCTGGAACTGCTTGAGAATTCCACATGCATGGCTCATATCTTTCCAGAGAATCAAATATTTGGGATAAAAAATCGCCTGGTTTCATGTTCCTGCCCCGAAAACAATTCTGTTAAATTCCAGTATAAGATTGTTTAACTGTCTTGCTGGATAGGAGGGAAATATGGGCATTTGCTCACCAGGGCTCAAAGTCTGAGACAATGTTTGTACGCTAACCCACGTTTCCATCTCTTTCATATCTGGGCAGACTTATGGTAAATATGTTGACCAGTTAGAAGAGAAAAGGGAATTTAGTGTCGCAGTGGTAGACAAGACAGAGCAGAATGCACAAACAAAGATGAAACCAAATCTGGCATGCAAATGAAAACACTGATTCTCATAGTTTTGCATAATAATATAGAAATCTTTTATTTAAATGCTTTCGGGTGGATGCTATGGCAATGCTATTGTGTTTGAGGTGATTAACTAACTCTTTTATTAACTTAACTGTAGTAGAGTAGGCGGGGCAAGACCGTGGTTCGAGTCCGGTGAGTAATTGTTAAAGGGCGCCAGCTGTGCGCACACCGGGCTCGAATCCCGTAGGAGATTGGGAGCATAAAAGGAACGAGCGACCGGACCGTCGAAGATAGAGGACCGGGCCCGAACTTGTGTTTATATTTCGTTTTATGTTGTATTGTATTGTTGTTTGCCGGCTGTCGTCCGTGAGGGGCCGCAGGCTATTATATTACTTTATTAAATGTTTATTTTATTGTCTTCCGGTTTTCGCCTGCTTCCTTCCCTTTTATTGAGATTTGTTACATTGGTGCCGAAACCCGGGAGGAAGGAGAGACATGCTGTCGGTGAGTACTCACCGCCGAGTGGCCTCGCGGTGCCGGAGAGTTCGGGCAGCGCGGACGAAGAGCGTCCGCCAGTGGCTGCCCGAAGCGGTGGCTCTGGGGAACGGAAGTGCACAGTGCGGCCACCGTCAAATCTTCGGTGGGACGACGACCTTTGCTGCCGCGCCCCTGGGTCGAGGTGGGGTGGCTGTCGTCCAAGCTGTCCGTCCGCCCGAGGGGGAGGAGCATGGGGCGGGAGAGCCGAGGACGGCCACCGCCTGCCAGAGGCCGGAGCCTGCGTCCGTCCACCCAAGGGGGAGGAGCAGGGGACGGGGAACTCGCCCCGAATCCCAGATAAAGGAGGAGCCACCGCCGGCCGCCAGGGGGCGGACGGTCGAGCCGTCCACCGAAGCCCCAGGGCCACCGCAAGGCACCACGAAGGAGAGTACCCGGCTGGTTGAGGAACGAGCGGCAGCATGTCAGTGAACCGGACTATTATTATTTTTTTTCCTCTCTCCCCTCTCTCTTTCCGGTCGCTCCCGTCTCCGTTGTCTCGTCTCGTTGCTGCATACCCCCCACCCCACCCCCCCCCGAGGGAGGGGGAGGGAGCATGCACAGTCGCGGGGGTGCCCCCCGGCCTGTGAGGGGTGATGGGGGTATGTAGTAGAGTAGGCGGGGCAACACCGGGCTCGAATCCCGTAGGAGATTGGGAGCATAAAAGGAACGAGCGACCGGACCGTCGAGGAGAGAGGACCGGGCCCGAACTTGTGTTTATATTTCGTTTTATGTTGTATTGTAGTATTGTTTGCCGGCGGTCGTCCGTGAGGGGCCGCCGGCTATTATATTACTTTATTAAATGTTTATTTTATTGTCTTCCGGTTCTCGCCTCCTTTCTTCCCTTTTATTGAGATTTGTTACATTAACGTAACTTTTTTTATGATGTGGCTAATTTTGGCTAATTTGTATGATTGTATCTCGTTCGTACATTTTAGTGCAGTTTGCTTTCGCGCCACAGACGTTTTTTTCTAGTATTGTTTGTTTTTGTATGATTCACAATGTACAAATTCATACAAATGAGCCACCTCGTAAAATAGTTACGAATTCCTGAGAGATCAGGTTGGTGGTTCCTTACTGGCCCAAGTCTCTATTCGGGATTCTAGAAATGGTTTGGGTCCTCAAACAGTGAGGAGTTTTGTGATCAACTGCAAGATAAGATACATTTTAATTTTGAACAACCCGTAAACATCCCTTATAAAAATGAACCATCGTTTTACTATAGTAAACATGCCTTTAGAAACCACAAATTACTATTACCATAGTTTATACCAATGAAATTAAAGTAAAACTATGGTCCAACAAATAATACATAGTTACAAACTTTGTGTTTACAAAATCATTGTTTATGTTGTACAGAGTTACAAAACTTGTTGATCAGATTAATTCACCAGGAACATTCATTATTCGATTAATCACAACTGATCATGAGATTAGTCTCAAAAGAGCTTTTAAAAGCTTATGAAGTGAACAACAGATTTGGCACTTCACCTTCAATTGGAATACAGACATTTTATTAGGCGGAGGGAGAGAGAGAGAGAGAGAGAGAGATTGGCATCTTGCCCCCAGGGCCCCAGAGATCTCATCTTGCAGGGGATCAAGCATTCTGTCTCTTTGGTCTGAGATGTCTGAGAGAGAGAGAGATGTCTGTGTGGTTTACAAACCTACTAAACCAGATTAAATGCATTCAATGTACTGTACGCCACAAGCTGGTCTTCCTCCTATAGGTCTAAGCTGGGACAAAATGTGTCAAAGTTTGTGTGCCACAATCACTGAAGACACATTGTCAGAATAAAAGCTCTCACTATACTTTTGGTACCAATATGCACCTTTGGGGTAATAACATGCACTCTTTAGGTGCACTAGTGTATTTTTTGAAAGGACACCGCCCCTGAGATTTTGTATTTGTTTTTTAATCTTAAAACAAATAATTAGTTGAGCTGTTTTAATCCCAACCAGTTAAGCACAGCACCACCGGCTCAGTCAATGGTTTGAGTGTGAAGTGGGATTTAAATTCCCAATAAACGGGAAGTTACGTCATTTGAGATGGATAGTCATTTCAGGGCGGAAGTGCATTTTCAGATTTTAACTGAAGATTATGACGGTACATGAATTTTAAAAAGAAATGATCCACATTGATAAGCTATTTACTATAAATGCTGCAATATTTCATGAAAAAAAATTGTCATTTTTAATTTCACTGGGACTTTATTGTTTGCCTGACCACTGGTGGATGAGGGAGCGAGTGTTTTAAGCACACCAAACCCTTATAATTTTGTCAAAGGATTTGTAAAAATTATATTTACAACATAGATTACTATCAAGAGTGATTTATATACCATTTGTGCATGCATGTCATTATTTTGAAACAACAGCAAATGCATTATACTTCTTTTTTTATATAAGTTCAATGCAGAGCCACACACATTTCCATGCACAACACTTATTGTGCGCAAATCTGCCTTTTCTTATCCTTTTACTTATGTTTAACTTTCTTCAAAACGTCTTCTTTTGTGTTCTGATGAGGAAAGAAAGTCATACGGGTTTGAAATGACAAGAGGGTGAGTAAATGATGATAGAATATTCATAGTTTGGGGATCACTTTAACCATTTCAATTACCTAAAACATTTCTCTGGTCCACTGGCTTAAATAAGCGATGAAGAAGAATGTTCTGAAAACAATTGTAGGAAATTTCCCATGGGAGAAACTTTTTGATGTGGGCTATACAGACTTGGATACTTTTGCCCTTTAATGAGTAAGTGCTTGGTTGTGTAAGTGCGCCTGGTGTTGACGTACTACATACACAATTATTCTGTTGTCTTTGATGTTGTCTAAAATAATGGAGTCAACATATTTAAAATATATATTTACTGCATTATCAAGTATGTTCTCTAAGCATAACTCCAAATGTTATGTCAAATTAATTACTAAAATAATTTGAAAAAAATGATGACGTTAATTTAACATACAGAAAAATATAAAAATGAAAAAGTTATGCTAATTGAAAGTAAACTAAAATACAAAAATGCATATAAAGCATAACATGGTGCCAAAAACATACAGATAGAGACATACAGCTTAGATGATTTTGAAATGTTAATGGTTTTATTGTCTTCTTTTCTTCCCTCCCGCTTTTAACCACTGGTTTTTACATCCACTTTGTTCTTCAATCTAAATTTTCTCATGCACACGCACGCTGCCGTTCTGGGATCAGATTTCTTTGCTGTTTCGAACATTCTTTCCCATCAAACCCAAAAACCTTGGGACCGACCTCAGACTGGTGTTGAGGTTCACATCTGGGGAAGGCCAGACCTCTCCTCCTCTCACCAGCAGGAGTCAGCGTAATCTCTCCAAGTCAAGTCAAGACAAGAGAGCAAGACCCCGCCACACATCTCGCCCCCAGGGCCCCGGCGGTCTGGCGCTGCCAGTAAAAGGGAAGAAGAGGAGGGGTAGAGAGAGCGGGAGCAGAGGAGGGGGCAGAGGAGGGTGCCACGTTTGCATGATAGCCCAGAAGCCACGCAACAGAACCCTGCCCTCACATGCATTTCCTGCCAGATGATGCAAACCAGTTTACTCAGCTTATTTTAGCAGTTTTATCAAACGATCACTATTTGCTTACATAAATGTGTTAATGCTGTGACAGACTAACCACCTGTCCGGGGGGGGGGGGGGTATTTCTCCTCCTTCTGCCCTTAAAGTGATAGTTCATCACAAAATAATAATTCTGTCATCATTTACTCACCCTTCCTGTATGAGTATCCTTTTTCCTCAGAACAAGAATACATTTTGAAGAATGTTGTTAAAGGGATACTTCACCCAAAAATGAAAATTCTGTCATCATTTACTCACGTTCGAGTTGTTCCGAATCTGTATACATTTCATTGTTCTGATCAGCACAGAGAAAGATATTCGGAAGAATGCTTTTTACTAAACAGATCTTACCCCCATTGATCCCCATTGTAGGAAAACATAAAAAAAAATTAACACAAAAGAAGACATTTTGAAGAATGTAGGACAGCAAACAGCTCTGGGGTACTTTTGACTGCCTTTGTATTTTTTCCTACCATATCTGTTTGGTTAAAAGCACTCCAAATATCTTTCTTTCTGCTCATCAGAACAAAGAAATGTTTACAGATTTGGAACAAATCCAGGGAGAGTAAATGATGACAGTATTTTAGTTTTGGGTCAAATATCCCTTTAACTGGCAACCATTCACTTGAAATGCTTTTGTGTCCATACAACAGAAGTTAATGGGTGCCATCTTTTATGTTCTGCGGAAGAAAGAAAGTCATACAGGTTTGAAATGACAAGAGGGTGAGTAAATGATGACAGAACTTTCAGTTTTGGGTGAACTAACACTTTAATAGTCTGGAATAGTCAATAAATACTGCAACCTTGCACTTAATGTCCTTATAAACATGTATTGAAAATAATTTATTATGGTATTGTGTTATATGCTCATTAACAAATAAATATTGAAATATATTCCAGACTATTAAAGTGATAGTTTACCCGAAAATGAAAGAATAATATTCACACTTTTCAGTTTTCCAATATTTTGTATTGTTTAACTTGAATCTGGCAACTCTCGAGCCTCTACGCAGACTGTTTAAAGTGTTAAAAGATATTTTAAATACACACTTTTATTGAGCGTAAGAGGAATTATTCACAGGAGAAAGCAGAGACTTAAATATTTTCACAAGATCATGAAACAGCCCAGACATTATGCAAATGTCTGTGTAACATGTGACAGTTAATTGAAAGTCAGACTTTAGTCATGTCAAAGACCTATGCTTGTCCTCTGTGCTCCGTCTGTCCTGGCAAATTACTTTGGCTAACCAAAAAACATCTGTGTCTTTGTGTGTTACCTTGGAGACAAGGCTATCCAAATAGTCGGAATAAGGAGTGCAGGAGTGGCGCAAGCAAAATCGGTCAGGGAAGTTCATACGGGGCTGCAATGTGAGAATGGCTTCAAAAACCCTGAGAATCAGCACATTCCATCGGGCCGGGGTTTTTGAGCAGAAAAATATATCTGACTGTCGGTGGACGCGGTCAGGCCGTGCATAAACAAGGAAGGAGGGGTTGGGGGGGGTTGTTGCCTGTGACCACAGCTGTAGGAGGAGAAAGAGAGTAAGACCACCATCTTGAACATCAAGAGACGATTTCACCTCAGTGAATTTGTGACAAACCAAGAAAAACAACCTCATCATGGTTTGCTATTGTGCCTTGAAACTAATTTAAGGTTTCTAAATCACCAGGAAGCTTTCTTCATTTGTCAATTATATCACTTTAAAGCAACACTTTGTAGTTTTTTTTACCTTAAAACAACGTCTCAAAAATAATATCAGTAGAAGAACAACTCTTAACTGGATGAATTCTGTTCACGCTGCTATCTGAGCAGCCTCATAGTGGCTACAACCACACTCTGTAAGTGGTGTGTTTGGGTCGGTAGACATAGCCCCGCCCATCCCCATCCTGCAGAAGAGTGCGAAAAGGATTCTCCATTCGCTGGTTTCATCAGTTTAGTCAACAAATTCATGTGTATGGAGTGGCTCAGAAATGCCGTATTTTTGTATGAATAACCCCAGAAGCGAGTATTTTAAGAATTCATCGCCCCAAAATCAATGGGTTTTTGGTAAATCACCTGAAATGAGGTCTGTAGCAAACAAAACCACTAAATATTTTCACGTTTTAATCTATGACATAAAACACACCAGTTATAACCCGCTTGTGATTTTTTAAACCTTTTAAAAGCGACTACTTCCTTTGGTGGGGACAAGAGACGTCATCACGCATTTAAATTTTAAAAAATAATGCACAAATGTAAAAAACCTTTATTGGGGATTCATTCACAGAGTAAATACTTACCAGGGAACACGTTTTGAAAGAAGTTTGAGAAATATGTTGGAGGCTTGGTGGTGGTGACGTTGATATTGAGCGACAAGTGTACTCTGTTTATTGCATCGTGTTAGCTTTTTGATTCTGCCGATTGTATTTAGGCTTCAAATGTTGTGTTAATCTGTAAAGATTATCTTGATAGACCAAACGTGTTAACATCATGAACATTTGTTAGTCACAGATCTTATTTTGAGCGATCTTCCAATCGTCTATGGGAAAACTGCATAGGCTTTCAGTTGAGGGAACCAGTGCAGTGCTTTCTTCTGGGTTAGCCTACAAAAATACGTCATCTCGGAGTCGTTCAATTGTGCTGCCCGCGGGGAAGCTTCTACGGTGACATTATTTACGACACTGGTAACAGACAATTGCCCTTAACAACTATATAGGGGAGCCGTTAGCAAAAGTTCAGTAGTGTGGCTTTATTACCTTGTGGTCATGTCTTGAACTGTTGTGTGACCCAGTACAACTCTTTCTTTTTTAAATAATGAGTATGCAATAGCTTCCGTTATTCAAAATTTAAGTAACAGACAATGCTGATAAATCACTGGGTTGTTATGCGAAAACTATCAGGGATTAAATATTTGAGTGTGTGTGAGGTCTGTGTTAAGAAAAGCAGTCATCATATTATTGTGCAATTTGTATAATGCAGATTTTTTTAGAACAACCTTTCCCACATATGATCTGATTCAGCATGTGGGAGGCGAAATAAGATGTCACAGCAGTTCTATAGGCTTAATTGAAGCAGTTTCTGGTGCTAACTTTGGTGTCTTGGTGCAACAATTACAAAAATAAACTTGACCGGTTATCCACAAGCTGGTCTGCAATATGATATGTTTGCATGAAGTATCAACTGCAACGATAAAACATTACAAGTAATGAAACTGATTGCATCTATTACTCATATATGCTATTATTTTAATTTGTGAAAGTGTCTATTCCTATTCTAGAGATTTTTGTTTGTTGTGTAATCTCATTCTTTATTCATTAAATCAGTCTGGTTATCCACCTGTGATGTCTCAGTTATCTGCCTACACAGCACACGTGACCGGTCCAACCCCATTCCTATTGTTCCCATAAGTCCACAGCAGAACATACCTCCCATTGTTGACCCTCTTCCTTCCGTGGGTGGTACCTTGCAACCCAATCCATTTTGTGCAGGAGATTGATGCTTCCACCATCTGTCCCTGCTATGACCTTTTGTCATTTTGTTATTTCACAAAAATGATATGAAGAGTTTATTTGCAAAAAAACTGTTAGTTAGCTGTATTTTTTTAGCTTTAATATATAATATATTTAATAATATATACTTGAAGTTATATATACTTTATTCAAAAGAACTAAACTGCAATTTGGTTAATATTAATTAGAACGCAGAATAAAAACATGATTTGATCATGTAAAAAAGAAAACAATATTTTAAGGTATTTTTCTAGTACGCCAGCTTTTTACAGTATAGTGTCATATACTGTCTAGTTTTTATGTTTGGGGCAAATTCAACTGTAGTAGTAATTGTATTTTATTTTCAAATATTACAAGTATTATCCAAACCAGCTTACATTTCTTCTATTCCTCCGTGAATAAACCAGATATGATAATAACACAGAAAATAGCAACCTCGATGTAGATTTTAGTTCCAAAATGAGAAAATAATAATTTTATTGTGTTACTTAGCTGTATTTTTTTGTTATTATGCCTTAAATCAAAACAAACCCACTGCAGTTTGATTTATATTAGTTGGAATGCACAATAAAAAAAAATGAATTTTTTTTTATTCAACGGAGTTATCTCATTTTGGAACCAAACTCTTCAAATACTGATGACTCTTTTTCGCCAAACTTTCAGTTAAATATTCAACGATTAGAAATATCCATTACTTTAATACTGATGAAATAGCCATTAATTGAAGATGGCATCAAGTATAAAAATGTGGCAGAAAGAAGTAAACCCGTCCCTAAATGGCTTTGTGTGTTCACATTATAAGGTGTGTTAAACCAATTACTATTGCAAAAGCTATTGAATATACAAAACACACAAATCAATTTTAAATATTTCTTAAAAGAAGGATTGAATGTTTAATTCCCTCCAAAAGACCAAAGCCTCAATAACTAGACAAATTGTGATAAAAGCTTGAAAGTCAACCTTTATTAATAATGTGAAAAGTAAACTTTTATGAGCCTTTCAATAGATGCTTCAGTATTGTTGTTAATGTACTTACAACATCGTAACACAATATAATTTTGAATTTATAATTCTGGTATCAAAGTTTTTTTCTGTGGAATAGTACAAATCACAATGTTTCAGATAATTGCCACAAGCAAACAAAACAAAAGTACAGACATAGCCAATAGCATCATACTCAATTATTGCCATTAATAGATCTGAATGTCCATTTAAAGCCGAATTGAATGAGTCTTGTGTGTGAGGTGAAAATATTTGCTTGTTCACAGCTGAGCACTTTCGCTTTTTAAGGACAAAATTAAATGAATGGGAAAACAAAATGCATGCACCGATTTTGTCATTAAAACAAGTATAAACAGTGCTACTTTATCATACTTGATGAAGTATAAAAAAGGTTTTAAAACAAACAGAAGGCACTAGTTGTTATCTGAGACCGATTCTTTTTTTCTTTTTGTATTTTTGGCTTCATACACAGTATCCTGTTTTATCAGAGGACACCTTGTCGTATTCAAGTACCTTCGTTCAGGTGTGGGGATAATAAATTAGATGCTGTGAACTGCCCTGCAGTTGCAATATGTTTGATGATGAAATGTATAGGAAACAAGATGAATATTAACATACAGTACAAGTGTGGAATACAACAAAACATGACTAGAACTGACCTGACTTTGCATATGCTTAGGTTCAACATGTACAACAAATAAACCAACAAACATATAAACAGAATCTCCAAAAACCTGTCTGGGTCATATTTTAGGCCAAAATCAAAAAGAAATAGATTCATGTTTTGCTTTAAAAAAATGGAGCATGTTGTTGAGACCATTAGGAGATTTGTTTTGTGTCATTATATTTATGACCACTAAGAATATTCTCTCCTATCCCCTTAAACCATAACGTCAAAATGTCACCTTCATTAATTTGGTAACAATAATGTAAACAAAAGCTATTTAAATGTAGTAAAACTATTTATACATCATGGTGGAATTTATTGTACAGATGTTTTTGCTGACGTTCCTTTAATGCAATTTCACCCAGGAATAAAATCTAGACCAATTGTGGCACTTTCTTAAATCTGTCAAACTTCCATCATTCTGAATTGTTTGAGACATTTCCTACACAATAGTTTTATCTCAAATGACTTACTTATACATTTCATGAACTGTGATATAAAAAAATGTCAAAACCCAACCTTTGCACATTCATTACTTGCATTCTCACATCTTACATTTTGACGTGCAACAAAATTCCTCTTTGGTCACATTGTCTCTGACAAGAGACTCACCTGAGAGAGAGCGTGTAACCCAACAACTTTGTGAGAAAAAAAAAAACAAGTATAAGGCATAGGATGCTATACAATATAACATAGCATCTAATACTGGTTATTTTAGACTTGTTTGGATCTCTGGACGATATCAGAAGCTCGTAGAATTTTTGAAACACTTTTTTGCATGTTCAACTGAACATATTATTTTAAAACAAATTGGGTCCTTTAAGCTGTCCAGCCAACATACAATGAAGTATTACAGTCATTGTAAATGTAAAAAGGTCTTAATCTTTACTCGTCTGCTTATGGAAAACTCAGTAGTTGAATTTTTGTCACGTCAGTAACTTACTTTTGCTTTTATTACATTTTTTTTGCTGTCCAGCAACAAACTACACACTGCATCTTAATGTAACCTGACTGATAAATACCATGTGCATATTTTGCTATCCTTTGGCGAGAGAAGAGATTCATTTGGCTGTATAGATGGATGCAGTGGACAGGCATGCTGCATCTTTATCTCATGGTCTGCCATCGAGGCTGGGCGGGGGGCGTGCCGGAGGGGGGCAGGGGGGTCCTGGGGGGACTCGTGCAGGTGGCGGACCTGGTGGAGTCTGAGCCAAAGGCGGTCCTCTCGGGGGTGGACTGTTTGGAGGTGGGGTGACAGGGCTAGGAACGGGGCGATAGTCTGGCGGGGGTGGAGGTGGGCTTTGAGCTTGTGGTGGGGCTTTGGCCGCCTCCTCTTTCACTCGTGTAAAGTTGATGCATCGGCCCTGAGGGGAAAACGAGAAGAAAAAGAGCGTTTCACATCAGTGAGGTAACCCTCTATGTTGAACGTGGACGCGTTCCAATACACAAGAATTCAATTTGTCGTATTTTCCAGAAAGTTGCTGTGGTAATGACACCCAAATCTTTCTCTCACAGCTTAACTAATTTCTTTCTCTCTCTCTATCCCGCACATACACGCACACACACAAACACAAACACACCCACGAGCACACATATTGGCTGAAGCTCTGCGAAAACCACAGATGAAATCACACTGAATTGTAAATTACAGATCATGGAAAGTCCTCTATAACCCCGACTCCTGCTGTGGAGAGTCTGTCTGGACAGAACATTTTTTTAACAGAAAAGGCATTGAAATTTATATGAATTTCCTTACATTTAATAAATATATATCATTTCTTATATTTCTTTCATTATTTATTCAACATTTACCCACTGCTCACTATGAACGTTTGCATCTTCTCCAATAGTTTTACTTCCATGTTCCTTTAAAAGTGTTTGGAACCATCTGCGCACCATTTATATTCTTGAGCGAAAAGAATGCTTGTTTTCATCAATGGTGCTCCACCATAGAAACAACTTCTTTTCTGGATGATGTCATCAAGCCCTAGCTACCCACTTATAACCATCCCAACTATTCCCAAGAGATAAACTCAAGGCACTCAAGTTGGTCTGTTTTCCAAAAACATAAGTTACATTTTACATTACAGAAGTAAAAATGGGCAAAATATCTCATTTCATATTTACCCACCTTAAAATGTACATTACAGAACTGATGAGGTAGATGTTTTGAATCTGCTTGTTTTCAATGCCCCCCCCCCAAAAAAAGCTTAGGTAAATGACCCACTGCTGGAGCCATAAAGCAGTCTGAAGTGAGTCTTGAGACGATCTTTAAAGCATTTGATGTGGCCGTTTTGTTGAAACAGTTTCGTTTATGACCTCATACTCCAACCTCCAAAAGAGTGAGTGTGTGAGGGGGCGGATGTGGGGGTTTTGTTGTAGTAGGGGGTGGTCAAACCAAAAAAACTGTCATTAAACCCCGGAGTTCTGACCCGCTAGGATTCACGTCAGAGTGGCTGAAACAGCCTGTGGAAAACTGATCCCAGTGCATTGTGGGACTGAATGTAGAAACATGATGAAGATGGCATAGCCAAAGCGGAGATGAGAAAACCAGACTGAGGATAGATAATAATACACTATAGAAGACAGCCAAACATACACACACACACATATTCTGTACTGCTGAGCTCAAACCTAACCAAAGGAATTCAAACGAAACAACCTCCTCCTATTAAAAAGAACACTAGGAATCCACAGCGCCGTACAGCCACAGGAAACTACAGCAGGAATGGAATAGTTTTATTTTTAAAATGGAGGAAAATTGCATCACTTGAGGGGGTAAAACGTGGAAAAGAGCAGCCATGACATTTTCAGCAACTTCTGTAGATGTTGCTAGTTTAACCAGTTAACATTATCCCACAAGGAAAGTTACAGTATAAGCAATGCTGGATAACGTTTATGCTCTAATAATGGAACTTTATACAGGAACTGATGCCTGCATCGTTTGTTTCCATGCTTAAAAAAAGAGAAAGTGAGAGAAAAGTCTGTCTGGGCATTTTTATGTCCTCTCGTCACAAACCACAAAGCAGTCGAGAGGGCCACAGCATTACAGGCTAAAGAGACAAGAACCGTTCCACTGCAACCTTTCGCTTAAGGGTTATTAAAACCAACTGGGTTAAAAATTTGAGACGAGGACCATCTGGGTTTGTGTGCGCTTATGAATACGTCATGTGTCATTTAAAATTAGCATGAAACCGAATAGTCAGAAGGTCCAGCATCACACTTCCTTTGTTGCTAAATTTGGCAGCGGAAGAGATTTTTAAAAACACAGAATTACAGAAAAAACACGTTTTAACATCTCAGCACAGACTTTGCTAGAGATCCAGTAAATCTGGAATTTATTTATTATCTGCATCGTCCGATCATTTTTAATCTGATGATTTTTTTTTCTGTTTAGCCACCCTGCAGGCGGTTAGCATTTTGTTCTTAAAATGGCCACTCAGATGTAAAGCCAGTGTTTATTCATATTAAGATATCATATGTTGAGCTGCATATAAATAACGTAATACAATGTGTGGACCTTTTCTGTTTTAATGCTAAGCTACAAGTTACTAACTAAGCACATACAGTAATACACAACAATTGTTCAATTAATTTACGTACACTTAACAAAGTTGTCCAAACGATCTGCGTTCACACAGATCCGCAAAAACAACTAAAAACACTGCATTACATATAACATATCTGTATTCTGCACACATGCTGCTCATGCCTATAGACATTATTTTATCGGACCCAAGCATCAGGCCCGAAGTTAACTTCCGGTCTGTGTTTGTTATAGCAGTATGGCTAGTTTTTAATAATATAACAATTTATATTATATTAAAATATATAATAATATTAATAAATATTAAAATTGCATTGTGTATTAATTGTACAAAAATAAAAATAGGTGGCAACCCCCAGTTCCCCTCCATCTGGTCTGTTCGCGATAACGGTGCCCCAGACAGCCAGTCCGATCCTGGTTCGTCAATACTGGTAAAAACACAGTTTTAACATGCTAGCTAATGTAATTGACAGTTACATCTGGGACACAAAAGTGCACCTGCACAGTAACGTTTGTTTATGTTGTTGCTATTAAAACCCCTGTTGACCCTACACGTAATATCCACGAACATGACATCATCGCTTTCACAATTGAGTGTTTTTGGGGTTTACATGAAAACAATAATGGCATATTTATGGTCTAGCCTCCTAAGCCTCTTTGTTTCACCAACTTGTGTGTTATGTTATATCGGGCGCTAATTGGCCAATCGGCCACAGTTCTACAGTATGGGTATCAGCATCAGCCATTAAAAAAACATTTTAGTGGACTACTTGATCTAACATTAGAGAAAACTCCTCCACATGAGAGTCTAGCCTGCGATTTGGCATGACCATGTGGTTTCTTTGAAAAAGCAAAGTTACTTTTAAAATGCTGTCTGGAAAGTGTCTACATTCATGTTGTATTTCTTTTCTATGACTACTGATTTGATGCAGGTGGCGAGCCGTGCCTATGATGTTTCTTGGCATACGTCAGGGGTCTGGGTTGACAAACGAAAGGTAAAGAAATGTCTGGCCAAGCATGATGTAGCCAGGGCGAAGTAGAAGGTGGAATAAATCAAAAATCCACAGATCAAAACTTAGCCTACTAAATTTTCACAGTATTATTTTGAAGAGAAGATAATGGATCAATTGAGGTTGTTTGGTAATTTAGTCTTGGATACTTACATGATCTCCTGGTTGAGGTCTCATAAGTGAAACTTGGTCATATCCACGGCGGAAGAGAGCCAGAATTGCATCAAGTTTACCCTGAACATAAAAAATGAGTTATTAAACACTGCACTTAAAACTAAGATTGCAAAGATTATTACATGCTTTAAAAACGAACAAGGGATGGTGTGAAAATGACCAAACAATTTTACCCTAATGGGAGAATACCACTTCCTGTCTTGAGCTTGTTTTCTGCCCTCTGATCTTCTGGGCTTGGGTTCAAATGGTTCAAACTCTTGCTCGGGCATCTTTATCACAGCATTCTTAGGTTTTTCGAGTTTAGCACCTTCCTCAGTAGATCCCTTCCCTCCCCATCGAACCTGGACCAAATGACACAAACATTAAGTAATCTTATCTAAGAAAAGCTCAATTCAGACCAAGGAATCTTAATCAGCGCCAAAAGCATGTTTTTCATTTTTTTCCTTAGATGTTTTCATGACATCTAGGTCAGTTGCAGAAGTTTGAACTGATATTGTTTGACATCTGGAAGTATCGTGCTGCACGCTTCGGTCTCCACACGCTTCTACAAAAATCGACATCCCCCGTAAATATGCAGTCAGACATTTGGGTGGAAGGATCTTCCAAACCACATCAACTAAATCCCTGTCTACATCAAAGAAATTCGTAAATTCACAACCGGCCCCTTGACTTACAACTGTCAATGTTCTTACTCTTTGTCTAACACAAACAGCTTTGTCTGGTTAAGGTTAATTTCAGGATAAAACAAGTCTGTGCATGAGAGGTATTTGAAAAAATAATAGTTAAGAAATGGCAAAAGTTGTCCAGACCTTTCAAAAAAAATTAAAAAGCTGAAAAAAAAAAAACTCATACTGAAATTACTTAGAACTACTGTCACAATTTATTAAAGGAACAATTTAACCAAATATGAAAATGTATCTACTCTAATGTCATCCCAGATGTGTTAGACTTCCTACGTTTTTTTTTACAAAATTTAATTTAAATGCTGTCTTTTTAAGATTTTTCTTTCTTTTTAAGAAAGGTCAAAAAAATACATCCATCACCATTAAAGTAATCCAAATGACTCCTTTGTGTTAATATGTGTTAACATGTGTCTTTAGAAGCAATTTTTGAGAAAAAACAGTAAATACCTTGAGCTAGGATCAAAAAAAGAAGTAGTGTGTAGAAGTTAAAGGGAAACTTCCCCAAAAATTAAAAATTCTGTCATCATTTACTCACCTTTGAGTTCTTCCAAATTTTATTAATTTCTAATTGTAAAATACATCAAGCTAGTTTTTTTGCTCTTGTGAAGAAATACCCACTTCCATTCTTTTAATTCCTCCAACTCCTCGACCTCCATAATATGATGCATCTACTGTTGGCCATTTCTTCTTTGGCATTCCATCTTCATCATCTGACTCCTGACGATAATACATAGTAATACTTATTATTTCACATGTTTGAATGTCTGCTGGGCAAGCTTGTTAAGAAGACACCAGCATCAAAACCACAGCACATTCAAAGGACTTCAGCCTGTCTTTCTTAAAACAATGAGGTATTATGACACAGAGCAGTCAACATTAGACTTTGGGATGAGGGACCCTTTACATAAAAAAGGTTTTGAAACAATCATCTTCTAGTGGGTGAAACTGTTACTCACCGGCTCTTGTGGTGGAGGAGGAGGAGGTTCTTTGATCACCTGCGGAAAGAAATACGTCACATTTAGTCAGGCAGGCATACAGACATTGCCAAAACACAAGTAACATTATATGCCATATTCAAAATAGCAAGCCACATTTCATTAAAATCTGTTCAGCTGACCCATTTTCCACCTTAAATCACTCCACTGAAGTCTTTACAAAAAATCTATAGGCTTATTGTCACAATACTGGAAGATCTGCTATAGGATACATTATGTTTATTTCAGATGATGTCTCAATGAGGCAAAGACTTACTATAGTGCAGCAAAGCGGCCAGAACCACCACATGAACAACACAGCCAATAACAGAAATAAAACCAGAAGGGTGATCAGGAGGATAGTGCCATCAAACTGAGAGAGAAACAGAAATGAGAGGCAGAGATTATCAACAGAAAGTGCCATGGTAATATCACTGTGTGTTTTGAGGCAGGATAACCTTTAAAGGGGTCATATGACACGGCGTAAACAAATTGTATTGTTTGTTTTAGATGTAATGCAATGTGTATACACAAGGTTCAAAAGCGCTGTATTTTCCACATACAGTGCATGTTTGTATCTCCACTTTGCTCCGCCTCTCTGAAACGCGCAGATTTGTCACAAAGCTCAGCGCTCTGAAAAGCGAGGTGTGCTATGATTGGCCAGTTAACCAGTGCGTAGTGATTGGTCGAATACTGCAAGCATGTGACGGAAATGTAACGCCTCTTACCATATTTGGAATATCAGGTTCCAATGCAATTGTACTGACCGGTACGCCCATTTACTTATGTATACATTTGGGCGGTCTTAGTCAAACCATACCACCAACTGACGTAGATTTGTGGGGGGGTGTTTACACAAGGTGTTTCAGGCTGGTCTGGGTGAACATTCGCTTTTAGATAGAATGCAGCTTTTGTTCCGACACTTTCATTTTTGAGATTTTACGTTCCTAATACATACATGGGAAAGTCATAACACAAAGAAGACACAGAAAAACACGCATTCGCGATATATGACCCCTTTAAATTCAGTCTATTGACACCTAAAATCTGAAATACACTCATGTGTACCGTACATTCTGTATATGTGCTTAAAATCTAGCAGCTTAGATTTTTAAGATATTTGGGTCAGACTTCCATTTGTGTTATTTGATCATTTTGATGCCTTAGTAATTATAATGAGTGAGTGGGTGTGGCCAGACTTTTGACAGGTAGCTGATGAAGAATTTTATACATGTTTGGTAGACAACATATACTGTATATTTTTCTGAGACTGTCTGACAGTTAGTTTATTAATATGACAGATAACTGCTTCCAGACATGTCAGACTACATAAATAATGATTTTATGGTACAATGACTCAATAATCGAATTACTTGGCTATTATATTTAATTAAATACACAGACGCAAATTACATTTAAAAGTGACACTTAAAACATTCACCTGTCTGCTGATGTCATTAGCTGGGTGTGTTTTGAGATGTGTTTGTAGTCAGACTTACACACTCTGTTGTGGTTATGTGTACGGAGCTGGTGATAAATGACAGACCCTCGTTCATGCTGACTTGCAGGTACACCACCCTAAAATGCAAAAGACCCACATTAGTCGCTTTAAAAGCCAGCAGGATCTTTTAACATTGCACAAAGAGTGAAAAACATAAGCACAAAAAATTTACAAACTATTAGACAAATATGCCACGTTTTTGTTAAGCTTTTTCTAAATAGAAGGGTTTGCAGATCTTTTGTTACGGGGGAAAACTTTCAGGCCATAATTAGCACCATTACAGAGCTCAGCAGGGTCCTGGTTAACTTTGTAGCAGTCAGCTGTCTGGCGTTCCAAACATTCGATAAAAAACAGCATTCAAAATGTTTAACATTCCCCCACGAGGTTTCTATCGTTACAAAACAGGATTAGAAATGAAACAGAGGCCAAGTTTGCTCTTTTGACAGATAAGCTCATCCTTCCCTGATGGAGAGCATCTACTTTAGCTATGGACCACATTCCTCTGTGCACAAAAACAGACTGAAAAGAATGACTTTTGTCAGACGGTAATGACTGAAACGCACTCTGCCAACTTTGCACGTTTGTGTATGTACTGTATCTAAGCATGGGATAATGTACCGTCAGCAAGTCATTATCACAAAATAAACACTCGACACAAAATGTAAGCCTGGTAAGCTAAAGTGGTTTATTTTGCGATAATGACTACTGACTTGACATTATGCCTGCTATTACAGAAGTAAAAAAGACGATAACGTGAGAAGAAAGAGACTGTTTAAGTTCTATAACAAACACAAAACCGCAAAAGTGTACGAAATAGGAAAACAGCCAGAAAGATGTTTATTTCATATACAAAAATATTTCATAAAAATAATCAGAACTCTTATCAATACTTATCAATAAGCATTTATCAAGTCTTGTTGCTTTTTAGTATGGGGCAAAGCATAATACAAATATTCAAGATAACATCATCAAAAGACAGCAGCACTGAGAAGCTCTGTATTGTCAGTTTGGAGACTGGGAGCTGTCACAGATTCACAGCTATACATCATTAAAGGTCACCCCAAAATAAATCTTTCTTCAGAAGATATTTAAAAAAATGTCCATGCAAGGAAGTCAATGTTGTCCAATATTGTTTGTCAACCAAACAGGTAAAGCCAAACAGGTTTGTATAAGGGTGAATAGATGGTGAAAGAAGTTTGATTTTTGGGAGAACTATCCCAGTAATTTAGTTATGAGAGTTGCGATGGGTTGCTTTTGTTGACTGTGAAACATACCCGAGTTCACTTGAGGCAAAAACCTCAGACCACCTATTCACTCAAGTAGTGTATGTTTAGCGGGACCACCCCAAGCTTGGAAAACTATTTTCACACTAAACAAATACTGTATACTTTAACCTGACATTAACTGTATTTGTTTCAGGACCATTCAAGTCAGTAGCCTCCATAAAGATTTAACTACACTGAATAAACGTTTCATTTAAGTTAAATGTCCGTGTCACTGTTAAAAGCCCAATATGTCTGTGTGACATTCTTCTGTCAGACATCGCCTGAGAGGAGGTGTTGTATATTTGACATCTGTAAATCCAGCTAGATGAAAGGGAAGGCAAAGGCGCTCGACTACTTTGATCAAAGGAGAGAAATGGGCGGGGGGATGCATTTACACCAGAAAAGAATGAGCTGATCATTTAATACAGGATGCATACGAGAACATCTGATGGTCCTGTGGGGTAATGGTGACTAGGCTTAAGGGTGATTCACCACAATTTAAGTTATCTAAAGAGAGACATAAATGATAGTTAAAACAAAACCACTATTACTGTTTAAGGGATTTAAAGAGATAGTTCAGTCAAAATGAACATTCTTTCATCATTCATTCATCCAGGTGTGATTCCACACCTGTGTGACTTTCTTTCTTCTGCGGAACAGAAAAGAAGATGGAAGAAGAAGAAACCTCATATAACATCAGACTGTAATATTTATCAAAGCAACAAGAACAGTTGGTATTAAAACCTGTTAACTTTCGGAGCCCTTTTTGAGCCTACACATGAAAACGCATGTTGGAACTAATATGGCGGTAACTCATGAATTCATTGGAATACAGACTTACGTTTGGTCTCGTTTGAAAAAAGAAAAGTAGATCTAAAAAAATCACACACACACACAAAAAAAATCAAAGGTTAAGGTTAAGAATTAATAAAAAAGTTTGTGATTAAAAAATACATTAAAAAAATACGGGTCGCTAAAGGATAACAAAAAATCTAAGCACACTCTTTATAAAAAAGAATCAATTACTCTCCCTACATAAATTATTTTAAAAAACACCAAAGAAATCGGTATTCTAGAGTCTTAGACCTCTCCAATGATATATAGTTTGTCATGATTCGTTTAGAAATTACATGCACAATATTGACGCAAACTTAGGTGTCCCGTAATTGGAATGGGTGACAGTTAACAGGCTACATAAAATTTACTTAAAAAAACTGAGTAGTGCGAAAGAACCACAGAGGAACCTTTGTTTTTAAGTGAGCCCAATGAAGAGGTGCTTAAGCTCGGCGTGGGAGATAATATTTAACTTCTCGGGTCTAGGGGGGCACTAAATGTGCAGAAGGAAATAATGCATGAGGAATAAAGAGAAACAGAGGGCGTGGGTTGCATCAACACGATGTGAACGATTTAGAAGAACCTTCAGCAGTTATGGCTCCTCACAAGCAAAACAGAGAGTTTGGCAGGAAGTGGAATGTGACCTTTGACAGAGATCATAAACATGGTCTAATGCGTGGCAGACCTATCTGTCCACCTCCATAACAAACACACTTACTTTCCAACTTCATCTATAACAGGCGCTGGGCACAGTAAGAAAGTGTCTTCCACGCTCGCAGGCTTCTCATCTGGTAACACAAAAAAAATATGTTCAGTAAATCAAATCAAAAAGAGATTCGTTTGGTATACATGCAGATTTAAAAGCCATGTGTTATTTTCACAATGATGAAGTGCTTAGGGTGTTTGTGGAAATATGTTAGAAAAAAACTCACTGAGCGTTAAGGTGTCATTGATTTTAAAGCTGCAAAGGACCTGGTCTATGTTTCTGGCGTGTCGAAAACCATTACCTCTCACCACCACTTGAAAGGACTCTGGAACACATATTCCCACAGTTTTCACTTAAAGTAACGGCAATAAATCTTCAAATATTACATCTCATTGCGTCATTCCCTGCATTAATATTAGCTTCTCTGTCTTTAAGCACACGGGTTAATGTGTCTCCCTGTTGAAATAATCAGAGATCAAATAACAGGGAAAGGAAACCACAATAATATATTTGTTATTTTGAGTAAGTCTGTTTGTCGGATGGTCATATTCTACAAAACATTCTTCCAAAGAGGACTTCATGAACTCAAATTTAATTTAACTGACAAATCTTTAGACAAATGACCTCAATCTTTAAGTGTGATTTATTTCAATTCTTGATTTAAAATGCGGCATGAAAATCCAAAATTCATATTTACAATAAATATATAAATAATAAATACAGTATATACAATAAATATATCATTAATGATCATTTTGTTCTCTTTTGTTGTTGTGGTTTTTCATACCTCCAGCACATACACTAGATGGTTCCGCTGCCAGGATCTCGATACAAGATTTTTTGATGATCTAATAGACAAAATGGCATTTCAATCCGGTCAGCTGAATATGAAATCTTTGAGAACAGTTTTTAATTAATCTTCCGCAGAAAGGTTTAGTTTACCGAGTCAATCACTCCTCTCAAGGCCTGGAAACCTCCCAGGACAGGAAACACATGCTTACTGGTGTCTGCTATGGTAGCCAGCTAAAGCAACACAAACACAAGTTTATTTACTGACCTGAGCATCTATTGGCTGGTTTGAGCTGTTTTGACCCTTAAAAGAACTTGGTTTCTCTGATTTACATTCTTTGCTAACAACATTTTTGAGCGTATCAGAAGTATGTTACACTGACATTTTTATTAATGCTAAAATAAGTTTAATTATACACAACTATACTTAAAAGAACATTGTCTTCATCACCTGTGTCTCATTGAAGTCTTTAACACCGACACAATATACAATTGCACCCAACGCCCGAGCTTGTGCTGCCTAGTTAGATATTGAGCACAGAAATGACAAAGATTACACAACTGGATAGTCAAGGTGTAGTTTCTTTTCATTCAAAATGTGAATGCCGAATGCTGAACATGGTTAGATCAGTTACCTCCTGTTGAGCTGTCGCCAGCTGATGTTCCTGCAGTTCACCATCTGTCAATGCAATTATGACACTCGCCGTTCCTGCAACGTGAAGATCAAATAATCATGAGAGGATGACAAACTGGAACATAACCTGACCATAAGTATGTGGACATCCCATCTGTATGTGCTTGTTGAGTGTTTGATTTAAAAACTGGCCATTAAAGGGATCATATGACACGGCTAAAACAAATTTTATCGTTCGTTTTACATGTAATGCAATGCAATGTGTATACACGATTTACAACGCTGTATTTTCCACATACCGTGCATGTTTGTAACTTCTCTTTGCCCCGCCTCTCTGAAACGTTCAGATTTTTTACAAAGCTCATCGCTGTGAAAAGCGAGGTGTGCTATGATTGGCCAGTTAACCAGATCGTAGTGATTGGTCGAATACTGCAAGCGTGTGACAGAAATGTAACGCCTCAATTGTACTGACAGGTACGCCCATTTACTTATGTATACATTTGGGCGGTCTTAGTCAAATCATACCACGAACTGACGTAGATTTGAGGGGGTGGGGTTACACGAGGCATTTCAGGCAGATCTGGGTAAGCATACGCTTTTAGAAAGAATCTTTTTTCCGTCTTTTTTCATTTTTTACGTGTCTAATACATGGACAGGCAACTTATAACATGAAAAAAACATGTATTCTCGCCATATGACCACTTTAACAGTGAGCTAGCCCTCAGTATTCACTGTTCTGAAAAGACAGGGATTTTGGGGATTGTTCCTATTTATACACAAGGGCACCAGTTAGGTCATGTACATATGATGCGGGATAAACACCGTAAAACAGGGTAACCCCTTCCACTAAAAGTGTTAGTCTAAATAGGTCATATTGTTTTAGTAATCTACAGAAGCTGTGTATCCACATCCTTTTGGCCCTATAGTACAGTATATTGAAACTGTAAAGGAAAAAAAAAAATTATTGAAAGATTACCAAAGTTTTCCTGTTGTATTTGTTGATTTGCCTGTGAATGAAGATATTTAATACGGTTAGAATACAATCAAAACATGTTAAACAAAAATAAAAAGACTTTTTCATATTGTTCTACCTGTTCTAAACCAAGATGCATAAATGTATCTCCACCTGGAATCTCTCGTTTTAAAACATTAAGGCCTTTTCTTATATACTCCCTTGGAAGAAAAGGAAATGAATGAACAAATAACGAGTCATGACAAATACAGAATGTGCAATGTGAATAAGAAAGCGTGATGTCACTGCACCTGTTTTCGGTGAGTCTCATGATTGTGGTTCCTCTGGTTGAGAACACAATGAAAGACATTCGCAACAGTGGGCTGTGACAGGACGAAAAACAGTTTAGTAAAGTGTACACTAACTTTATTATAACATTGATTTGTATGATGATCTGTGACATGCACATGCTCTCAAAAGTAGGTCACGCTTAAATATCTATGAATATTAAAACTACTGTTCTAAAGTTTAGCATCAATTTTTCATTTCTTATGAATCGTTTTTTTTAGTTTGAAGAAAAACTAAACAAAACAATAATGTGATGATGAGAATTTTGTTGTGATAAAAGAATCAAAACTAAAACAAATGTAAGCTTTTATAATTTAGTGTCTTTACGATTTGCCTTGAATTTGCAGAAATTGCAATTTATCAGCCAGTTTCTTCAAGTCTCACAATAGGATGCTTTTTAAACAGTATTGAAGTAGTTGTCATCTATGTTGGGCTCTTATTGGCTGCCTTTTCCTCATTATGTAGTTCAAATCATCCATTTCGAGAACCTTTTAATTCAATAAAACATTAAACCATTTACATTAAACAGATGCTCTTGACCAAAGCAACATGCATATGATGGAGCATTCTACATTTTCTACATTTTTATAAAGCACAAGCACAACATTTAAAGTGATAGTTCACCCAAAAATTCTGTCATCATTTATTCACCCTCAGATTGTTCCAAACCTACACAAATGTCTTTGTTTTGCTAAACACAAAGAAAGATATCAGGAAGAATGTGAGTAACCTAGCAGATCTCGCCTTCCATTTTGTCACATCTTATTGAAAATAATAGATCTGCTCGGTTACTGACATTCTTTCAAATATCTTTCTTTGTGTTCAGCAGAACAATGACATTTATACAGGTTTGGAACAATCTGAGGGTGAATTTTCATTTTTGGGTGAACTATCCCTTTAAGAAAAATCATTCTGTTCACCTTGTTAAGCTTGGTAGAACATGTTAAAATGAAAACCTTTTAATACACATATCAAAATGACACTGGTCTAAGCTTCCTATAGCAAGCCTAAGCAAATATTCCTACTATGGTAGTCAATGGTGGACAATAACTGTTTGGTTACAAGCATTCTTCCAAATATCTTTCTCTGTGTTCATCAAAACTAAGAAATGTATACAGATTTGGAACAGCTTGAGAGTGAGAAAATTGATAGTGACAGAATTTTCATTTTCAGTAAACTGTTCCTTTAATATTTACTAATTAACAATGATATTTAGACAATCTTAATTGTGACTTAAATATGCAAAATGTGTCCAAATACGTTTTAGGGCTACTACAGATCAGAATCCTCCGCAACTGGATCATGTCAGCAAACAAATGCCATTTAAGTGTTTCCAGTCTTTGGTTATGTCTTTGTACCTGATAAACTTCTCAGCCAAATGTTCAACAAAAGAGTAGATCTCGTGCCAGTGATGCTTGACACTTCCTGACCTGAGAAGAAAGAGGTGAAATGAACAATTATCAACAGGTCCTTCTTAACCCCCCTAGAAGTGATCAATACAACTGGCTAATTCTTTAGCAGTAATTCCCGAAAGGATGAAACAGCTTCTTAAAAGCAAAGCCATCTAATTTAGACTTTTTAGCTGTTCTTCCCCTGAGGGTCGGCTGTAAATGCTGTGTGACGCTGATCATTTCCTGTTTCAGTCCCAGAGGGGATCCTGTGCTAATTCATTAGTGCTGGATGACAAATGGGAAATGAGCGAATTTAGTGTGAGTCAGTTGTTATACATGAAACGTGCAACAGAAAAGTATTTGGGTCGCATGAAGCACCTCGCCGGCTGATGTAACCCATTAAGTCTGAGAGCAGGACATAACATTGACCGATGCCAATGACCAATGACTCTTTGTTTGACAAGGGCTTCAAAAGAACAACTGAGTTTGATAGATTGTATTGTTGGTTAAGCTGAAGACTCCATTTTGAAAAGCTGTTTGTGTTACTCAGGAGACATGCAGGCCAATGCCTTAGTTTTTTCTCAATGCCAAGTGATAGATCTTCCAAAATGCTCTTTTTGGAACGGCGTAGGAGTAAAGTGTTTTCATAATACAGTCAACAAAGACTGGCCAGCATATAGCCGGAATGTTGAGAAGCTGCAAAACAGAGTTAGATAGAAGTGAATCTGGCATGACTTTGCAGGTCACGTTGAGGGCTTGCCACAGTTCAACTTCACATTTTCTAACATTACAATGAATTCTGTTTGTGTTGGAAGCAGACCTTTCTTGAGGTAACAGCAATCATGGGATTGGTGCCTAGCTTGCAGTTTTCTCACCTGTGCAAACAGCGTTGGAAAAGGAAGCGGTCTATTCTCAAGTGAGACCCTTTATAAAATATTTTGTGGTACCCCTCTTTGATCTAATTTTAATGGTTATCCTAAACCACATAAGGTTCATATAATGTTTGACAGCAGGATTTCAACTGTAAAAATCTTTGAAGATGAACCTCATTGATAGCAAAACGAATTACGAGCAAATGATGATGTCATCTGCTAACTCTTTACATAAAAGGGTAACTACACATGTGTTAAGACATGTGACAGTCGTTGCGGTGTAATGAATCGAGAGACATAAAAGGAAGGCAAATTGGCGTAATATTTAGGAAGAGAGATAATGGGAAAAGTGTGTCGCCCTTACAGGTATTTTCTGCTCTGAGATCAGTCTTGGTTCATGAGGAATCGCCCAAATCAAATAGTGAACAAATCCCTAACAGATCTGTGTTTCAGCCAAAACCAGTGTTGGGTAAGTTACTCTGAAAAGGTAATTAATTACAAATTACATATTCAATAGTGTAATGTTTTACTGTACATATTACTCTCTTAAAAAGTATTTTATTACTTATTTATAATTACTCTCTATATCCTACATCAACCTTGATTAGTTTAGTGATTCAAGAACAGACATGAAACGGCTCTTAATTCATTCAAATAACAGTATAAAACTACGTATAGTAGTATTATAAACTGACCAAAGTATTACAAATGTGAGACTTATACATTAAAGCACGGATTTTAAAGTTAGACTTTTTGTTGTCAATTCCGCTATTGCACACACATACTGGATATTACCCATCAGACATCGAAAGTAACTTTCAATAAATTACAGAAATAATATGAGTAATCACTTTATTTAAGGGGAAAGTAAATAAATTACAGTAACTCATTACTTAGTTACTAGTTACACCCAACACTGGCGAAAACAAGAAACCAAGGCATTGTTAATAACACTTCTGTCATCTGTAGTTACCCGTCAACATTTCAGATTTAACAGGCTTTGAAAATGTAAATTACTACGTTCAAAGTCTGTCTGCCAGCACAAAGCGAAGAAGAAAAAGTTACTTTAGGTTTAAGATTATGTTAAGTCGGTATAACACATGCAGACTTGTTTTTCCTTGTGCTTTGTAATGTCTAAGACATGGTAAGGTTATGGCATTTCCCTGACAGTGCTGTTTACTGCTGCTTTGGGAACGCAAACATCTTCTGGGCTGATAGCAGTTTAGCAGAACAAGTCTCGATGTTCCTCAGATTCTTCAGGGTTTATAAACAGTGGCAAAACAAACTCATGGGTCACTTTTGTGCGCAGTATTTTAGTGCAAACATCTTTTTATTAATCACAATTTAAACAGACACTAAAATACTGAGAAACGGTGTTAATTGTTTTTTGTAGCAATGATGACTGCAGTGATTTATCAAATGACTAACAAATAAAATGTTAATTGGCCATATATCCAGATGAGTGGTGCAGCTGAGCGCACTTTTGGCCCTTGACATTATTCAGATGCTTGGGTTGCAAGTGATCTTGCACAAAAGTACACAAGATCGTGTTAACCTGCATCCTCAACAACCTATAACTCACCACTGACCCACACAAACAGGATGTGTAGCTTGTTTGCTTTCAGGACAGAATATTGAAAATCCTTAGAAATTGGATTGTTCCTTTAAAGGGATAGTTCATCCCAAAATGAAACTTCAGCTATCATCAACTCACCTCTTGTCATTTCAAACCTGCATGGTTTTCTCCCTTCTGCAGGACACGAAAGAAGATATTTTGAAGAATGTTGATAACCAAACAAAATTGGTACTCATTCACTTCTATTGTATGAACACAAAACCAATGTATGTTGATGGGTACCGCCTTTGTTCACTTACCAACATTCTTCAAAATATCTTCTTTTTTGTCCTGCAGAAGACAGAATGCCATGGTACTCATCGACTTGCATTGGTTTTGTGTTCATTCAATAAAAGTAAATGGCTGCTGCCGTTGTTTGGTTAACAACATTTTTCTAAATATCTTCTTTTGTGTTCTGCATCAGTCAAACAGGTTGAAATGACAACAGGGTGTGTGAATGATGACCGAACTTTCATTTTTGGGTGATCTATCCCTTTAAGAAAAACAGACAACGCATGCAAATAAACAGAACTACAGTATGAGTAAATCCGCCCTCTGTGTTTTATTTGTATCACCATAAAACCCAAGAAAGCAGGTTAAAGTGATCTCAGTGTTTTTGTACGAAACCTCTTAACTCTTAACCGCTTTTACTTCAATTGTCACTTTGTAGTGTTAAGATCAAAATCCTGATTAAAATCATCTTACTTGAGCAGGATGTGTAAGAACCACCCAATCCTGGCTATAGTCCACTTCGGTTAACTGGGCACTGACAGAACCACTAACCTACTTTAAGCTTCAGTCTTGAGCAGGGCCATTGTGCACATGCTTCCAAAATTCCTCAAACGTGTCTCTTTTCTTTCAGTTTTCTGTGTCCATTTGAGAAAAAGGCTTTCTGCAAAGCTGACTACATTTTACACCCTGTGTAAACTTCCTAGCAGTCTGGTTAGCATCCAAAAAACTGATTTGTGGTGTGTGATAACACTGAACCAGTAATGCATGTCTCCTAAAACTCTTCCAGAAGTTGAATTGTGAGCATTCAGGGAGAAACTACATTGTTTTAAGAGACAAGCTGGACATTTGCTAATCATTGGAGAACTGCGCAGCTGTTATTTTGGCTGTTTCGAAACCGATGACTTAATGCCTGGGTTATCTTAAGTTAAACAACAATAATTGGGACCAAAACTATGCACAACACAGTGTTGTAGAAGAACAGACTAACTCAGCCCGTGTTCAATGTCTCTGTTTTGCTGTCCAGACATTATTTTTACAGCCAAACACACTGCAAGAATATATAAGACAACAGGCTGCAAATCCTAATGGCCAAGTGTTTTGAGTCATGCATGGTGAAAGCACAAACTCGAAAGCATTAAATGGATTGTTCACCCCAAAATTCTAATTCAGTAATCGTATTTACCCACACATTCCTTCTTGGAAAAACAAAGAGGAAATTCTTAGTGGTTTTGTCTCCATACAATGGAAGTCAAGGTTAAGAGTGAGACGTTGGTGAGTAAATGATGAAATAATTTTATTTTGGGGAGAACAGTCATTCCTGAATGAGGAAGTTTAGCGCACATTCTTAGAGAATATACATATTTACAGACTTCTATTTCTCAGGGAATGTCTGGAATACAATATAGCAGAAGGGAAGGCAGTGATGCAAGGGCTTATTGTGTCATTTATGCAATTTATTTAGCCACAATTCTATTGAAATCATGTGACTTACCAAAATGATTCATGTGCAACAGTAAAATCAGCTTAAAGAAAGAACTTATAAGGAATTAAAAAACACATTCTTGTTTTGTCTGAAATTCAGTGGTCAGGCCATTTTGGCATCAGTGTTCCCAATAGTCATAGTACAGATTTGTGTAGTTTTTAATAACAACAGTGCAATGCATACAAGTCCACAATTACATTTGGTTCTTACATTGTTCTTTATTCTTAGTGAATGTCAAAAAAACAAACACTGTTTACTTCAACATTACTCTATTTAATTTAAGATCAAAATGTTGTGCCCAAAATGAAATATTCATTAGCTCCAGAAACCAAAGGTCAGGGTTAAAAGAAATGTTGACGAAGCACTGTTATACAAGCCAAGATCCAGGACATAACTCCAGGAAATCTCCTTCTTATAAATCCAATAATGGTGCACCTTAAGCCAAATGGTCTTGTGCAATACATATACTGTATTTTGTTTTTGATGCTTTGATAAAACAACTTTTATAATTTGAGAAAACTAACAGGCTTACAAAAAGGCTCTTTCGTACTGAAACAACGATTAAAAAATATTGAAAATGCACGCACATGTAGTCTTAAATGGCGCACACTGAAGGCAGTTAATGTTCCGACAGGGTTGCAGATGTTCGAGGGCATGCGATTTTACTAAATGTCAGTTTTTCCAAAGTTTTAAAGAAGGGGTGGGAGGAGGTTGGCTATGTCTTCATGAAAGAATGCCATCATGAAAAGAACTGGGTGGATGATGGCCTTGCATAGGATCACTGACAGACACTGTCAGGCTTTTCATTTTTTGGTTACTCTTGCACGATTTAAAGGTCAGTCCAGTTTAAAATGAAGTGAATTGCTTGACATCCCATGTCATACCGGCATCATCCTCCGGTCAGCATCAAAAGTGGGCAGTTCTTTGTTACAAGGTTAAGCAATAAGGGGGTAGGTAATTTACAAGAGCGGACAAAAACATCCAGAAAAACAAACTAAACAAAAACATATGAGACGCACTCTACAGAATGTCGTCTTTAACCAACCCAGACATGTCCACATGAGTTTCGTCATAAGTTTTCAGAGAACCTTATACATGGCCGAGAACGTTTGTGCAGAACACACCGTGACAAATGAAAAACTGACACACATTACTGTTCAGCAAGACAGTCATGAGCATATCGTGAGAAAGGAAGTTGTTTTGCTGGACCTGTTGAACAAAGGTATTCCTTAAGGATATGAAAAGACAGGAAGAGAAAACCACAAAGGAATGGAATTGTGACCATTCTAACTGCTTATTCAGCAGTCGCAACATGTACCATCTGTCCGGTCATCATTACACACACATGACACAAATAATATGTTGTTACGGCTTATTTAGCAGAAAAGAAAAACAAATTTGCTGACTCCTGCATGCTGTTGCTGGTATTGCCGCAGTTGTATTGTCTGACTGTATTGTAGTTGAGGGTACAGTATTGTCTCCTGTACTCTCTTGAACTCTAACTGAACCCTGCCAAATGATACCAAACAAAGGAACATCTGGTGAATTTGGTGAAAGTCTATTTTATTGTTGTGGAATACGAGGATCTTTGAGAATAAGTCTAAGAATGTGAGTGGAAATGTACTGGCCTACTTTATTCGGGCAGTATCTTTAAGTGTGGAAAACATCAGGCCGACAGACCACAAAAGCATCTCTACCATTTGCAGTTACATATCAGGTTGCTTTTTTATATGCATTTAACTGACTGACACTTTTATGTTGAATGCCAGACACTTTAAAGCTGTAAAACTAAATAGATAACATATATAACTTTCCTCGATGTTTAGAAGGAGAGAGAGAGAGAGAGAGAGAGAGATGTGATTCTTTTTTCAGAAATCAATTAGCCAAATTAAAACTAAACAAAGCCAAATAAATAAATAAATAATTGTCATAAGAAGTACTTACTTGTCAAGAACAAAATACAAGTCAAATGCGCCTTGACAAGACCTCTCCTCCGCATCTTCTTCGGCTTTCGCAGATCGAAAGGTGAACAACAAAAGTCCAAGGAAAAGTATGCCAAGACACATTTTTGCCGTGGAACGTGCCATCCTTTTGTGTTTGCAAAAACGTCAATCCGCAAAGTAGCAAACGGCCATTCACATTATCCACAATATGAAGCCTAACAGCTGGAGCCTTTGCTGAGGTCCGGATGAGAGGATGCACACAAAGAACGAGTTTTGAGGATGTTGACGCAGCCCTTACTCAGTCAGACAAACGGGTAACTCCAAACTTGATCTGCACACGCTTCCCTTTAAAAACTGGTGTCGGTTTAAGCTATTCCCAAATGTTTCAGTACTGAAAAATGGTGATCAGGAAAAATACAAGTTAAAACAGTAGAAACGGACCCCAAAGTGAGGTATTTTGGTAGGCTAACCGAATAAAAAAATCATGTCTTCTGCGTGAATGACAAATTGTTTATGTCCTGAATCCGCTTGTAAAAGGCAAAGATGTATTTTCCAAGTGTTAGATATTTAATAAATGTGCAAAGCGATCACTGAGTCGTTTGGAAGGCGCACGAGCTCAGTGTTGGCAGAGGAGCTGCGGTGTCATATTTCGACCCCTCCAGAAAGACGGGGCCAGTTTTTCTTTTGCTCCTTTCAGGTTTCCTCCCTTCCTCTGAAAACGCGGAATATATGTTTTTGCACTGTTTAATTGCAGATACTTATCGGTTTATTCGTAATAAAGGGGAGAAAACGTAAACAGTTTCCCCAAATTTCCCATAAAATACATTCATTTTGTAGTGTTGTTATGTATTTTGATAAAAGGCTACCTATGATAAAACATCCACATCCATATAGGTTTATCTTATTTACTTATTAGTATTTTTCCATGGCAGTCTGTTTATGTTCAATTTTACTCATTAATTTTGTTTACTGCGTAAATAGGGCCATATTTGGAGTTTATATTATTGGAGATCCCTTCTTTAACCAGAAGTGCGCAAAGATACATTGTTGCTTTTGAACATGTAACTCAACACGAATCGCATGCAACTGTTTTGTGCCTCAATGGGCTTTGAGGGAAGGGGGCGCCACACAGAGGGTCGTTCGTATAAACAGAAAATAAGGTCTTTTTTCATCGCTCCTGTCAAGTGAAGGCTAGTAGCCAATGTCAGACGATCACATTGTGAGACAATGACAGTTCTAACTTCAAGGGCTCTGCTCTTTACAGGATGATTAATTGAATATTGCCTACACACTTGGTTCTGGACTGACAGCAGACTTTACATTACAATAATTTATTACATTACATTTTAAGGACACATCTTTAGACCATATTTGAATAAAATATTTAAGATTTATGTAGGCTACTCCTAAATAATTGAATAAAATCGATTGATTTCCTTAAAGTAAAATTGTCATGTCTAACGTTTGTATAAAAGGGTGTGCACAATATATATTTTTATTAAAAGGCCTTGCCTTATTTAGCTTAAATGCTCGACAGAAATAAACAGTGGAATATTAGGCTTAAACTTCTTTATGACCAAATTAAATGTGTTTTTAAAACACATACCAAGCTAATGAAAAGCATTTTTTTAAAGGATTTTGCCTGAAGGTGTGTGTTGCGTTTGCACTAAGCATAACTACCGATCTTGAGTGTCATGACAGGGCCAGCAGTGTGGGGGCGCTACAGAGCTTAGAGAGGCAGCTTTGGACCGCAGGGATATTTGAACATACAGAGAATGTCTGTTTACTTTGCAGCTTTTAAGAGCTGAATGAGACTGTATCTTGTTTAAAAGGCTTGGTGATGAATTGAGGTCACCCACCTATGTGGACCAGAGGTGACTCTTTCCATGGGGGCCCAGGCCACTCTTCCTCATAAGACCCCAGTGTCAGCCACTTAAAAAGCCACAACAATTAGCACACTGGACTGGACCAGTATCAAAGTGTGTCAAAAACTAGCTGATCCTTGTTTTAGTCACCAGCAGATATGCTGCCATCTTCTGGCTAAACTAGTCCTTTGTTGCTGATTTCTGGAAAAAGGAGAAAAACGTGGGCGTATATAAAATAGTTTCGGAATGACCAACACAGCAGTGAGTAAATTGTTGACTTACCAGATTGGGAACGTTTTTCCTGTGTAGCTTTTTGTTTGTTTCATATCTGTTATTCTAAGTTGGGGTAAAGCTTCTGTGAAAATCAAACAAGGCTTTTTGGAATTGGTTTATGTACGTTAAACTTATTTTAGCTCATAAGGACTCTTCCAGGAGCGTTTTTAGACAGAAAACAATAAGAACTTCTTTAATGTTGTTTTTATTCAGAATCATTTGGTTTCATTACAACCCAAAGTCCAAGTTTCAGTCATTATAAATTTAAAGACATGTTTCAGTTTCATGTGATGCATAACTGTATTTCATTTGTAGATTTTAATACAAATGCACATAAGTTGTAATGCACACAAAGAAGACAAGTACACAAAATACCATTCAAGTTTGAAACAGGCTGAGTATTACTTTATGTGATAACCATCAATAATAATGTTCAAGAGAAGATCATTGCTGTCACTAAGTTTCTTAAAATTCAATATGTTAGATATACAGGCATAACAGCCCCTCTACAATATTTTATCCCTCTAAATTGCACATCCTATATCAATTGGCTTCCATACTAGGCCCCGATGAGCGACTTATTTCTGCCCAGAAAAATGCTTGTTGAGGATGCTCTTCGCTGTGTCGAGGGCAGCGCCTGCAGGGACCGGAATGTGAGGGGCAATGCCAGCCCCCTCCCAGGACGGGCCCTGAGAAGTGTCTGAATGAGCAATTGGCATTGACAGGAAGATATCACTCTCGCCGACACGGAAGGTCTCAGGGGGATGACATCCTCCACGGGTTGTCTCGCCGATAATCATTGCACGTCCAGACCTCTTCATGATAAAAACAAACTCCTCGGCCGCACCGGCAGTCACACCACTGGTGAGGACCAACAGGCTTTTTTTGCTGCCGTATCTCCTCCCTAGGCAGAGTAAAAATGTACAGTTAGCTTGGCAGTGATGCTTTTACATGATCAAAATTTAGGAAGCATAAACGCAGGATAAATACCTGTGAGTTGTGTAAGGGTTAGGAGGTCTCTTGTGGTATTAGAGGGTCCGTCGTACAATCGGTCCAGCACAATCTGCTTGTCGCTATCAAAGAAGTACGAGCAAAATCCAGCAATGGAGGAAGTAGGCCCGCCAACGTTATTCCTTAAAAAGAACATTTTAATATAGAAACATATTGCGGTTGTCAGCAAAATGGTAGGGTTGGATGACAGTTTTTTTTGCATTACTGCATCATTTTGGTAGCTGAATTCAAACAAACTGACAAACAAGTTATAGTCACCTCAGATCAACGATCAGTGCATCTGTGTCAACCACTTTGTTCCAGACATGTTCCACAATGATCTTTGAGATGGCAGCAACATGCTCGAAATCTCCGAACATGTCGAAGCGAAGGTAACCAATGTTATTTTCAAATACGTCTGTGTGGAATGAAACTTTGATAAGCTCAATGAACATCTCCGGTGTTGGATTCTGTACACAAAAAATAAACGTAGAGAAGTAAAATGCAGAACTTTATCCTAAACAAGTTTTTGATTTTAAACTTCATAAGCATTTATTGGACGTCTTACCATTGGAGGTAGTGGGGGGGTGTTGCTGGTGGTCTTTAGGCACTTGTCCCCCGACAACTTCAGGAGGTCAGCAGAGAGCTTTACTTTCAGTTCGTCTTTTGTCGAGATCAGGTTGTATTCTCCACCATCAGCAGCAGCCGTCAGCTTCTCGGCTACATCAGCGCCGATGCTTGGAAAGGCATAGTTGTCTGCAACAAGTGCCGCCGCAGCCTGAAGCAACCCAGGGAGTTCAGCACGAAGTTGAATTATCGCGATTGCAGTTTCAAGAGCGTCTTCTGCAGGGACTTCTACATCTGGTGCCACTCCATCAATCTCCCAGCTCATGCCAGTGATGGGGTTAATGGACTTAGCAACAGGCACAGACACGTAGAAGTCAGTGTCCCCCACCTTGATTTTGTTGATTTTCATCGTTCCCCCAGCTGTCTTTTCACCAACGATCACGGCCCTTTTGAGATTTTTAAGGCAGTAAGCCACGTCCTCTGCAACCCCGAGTGTATTTTTGCTTGTCAGAATCATCAAAGGTTTGGAGGTTCCATACCTCTTTCCCAACAGAGTGGGCATGGACCACAGCTCTGTGGTGATGTCAGAGGGGCGATCGTACACAGAATCGATGTGTATCAGAGGTTCGGAGTCAGTGTAATAGGACACGATGTAAGGAATTCCTGATAGCTCACCGCTGACTGCCGAGCGTAAGTCCAGAATCATGGCCGAGGTTGGGAGGACTTTGTCCCAAATGTATTCCAGCAAAAGGGGACCAACCTTCTGAGCCATCTCCTCTCCGATGATGTGCTGAATCTTCAGGTAGGCAATGTTGCCTTCTAGGACCTCAACTTTAACGGAGGCCTTGATCATGCCGGCTAGCTGCTCAGGCGGGAGGTCAGGCATGGCTGGAGGTAGAGCGGGAAGATATTCAGGCTCATATGTGACTTTCACTCTGGAGTCACCTATTGTGTTTCTAACCCCCTCGGTCAAAACACTGGCAAGGGTGGCCGGATCCGGGATGCTGAGGATCTCTGTGTTACTGCTGGCGGCATCAATTGTCTCTTCCATACCTTTGAGTTTTTCTGGTGTGCAGTAGTTGTCCATGAGAACTTTTGCCATGTCCACAATGAGTGTGGGGGTGAAAACGCAGTGTCCCACATTGCTGAAGATCAGCATCGATGCGAGGAGAACTACAGCTTGAGCCATTTTGTCGAGTGACTCCAAATGCTAATGCAGCTGAACTCTCCTCATGCAGAGAGGTTTGTGAAGTGAGACTGCTTCTAGTCAGGTTTCTGTTAACACGTGCATAAGAGGCTTTTCCTTACAATAAAACCTTAATCTCATTACCCAAAGTTCTCCAGTAGGAAAATAACAAGCTAACAAGCTAAAAATGTCACATACGACCATTCAATGTTGATGCAAAGCACATCATGAACACATTTTGGTCATGCACATATTTGGATTTGTCTTTTAATACCATAATTGAAATATTATTCATTGATTTAATTTTAGCAGGCTGGATTTGGAAAATGAAATGTTAATTTAATTTGTAAAATGGTTTAGTCCTCGATTGACCTATTATTGGTCAATCGGTGTATTTTATTCAAGATAAAACAATTACCACTTCACTGCGCACCCTTAGCAATGTAAATTAAACATTCTGTTGCTTATTTTTCCAGCGTTTGTGTTAAAATTTGTACTCCACTTTTAATCTTGCCTAACAATGGTTTTCAGCTGTAACTTATTTGTGGTAAAACACAGCCTCTCGTATCTAATTGCTTATGTGTATTTACCCTTTCATGCAATTGGTTTCACGCAATTTATGAGATTACAGGATTTTTGTGTTTTTTGACGCTGAAACATGATTTGTACTTTTTAAACGCCCATTCTTTTAAGAAATGTTCACATGTCCACTTGAGTTGGAAAATTCTGACATTTTTCTTTATTGCATGATTTTGTATAACAAACACAGCATCAAAATCCTAGACAAATTATATATATAAAAAATATACTCTATAACTAATCTAATTTCCTTAATCTAGAAGACAAGGAATTTAAATAAAAAGAATTTACAGAATTTGAAACTTAAAAAAGCGGCCCTAAATAGTGGAACATATTAAATAACATAATATTGCTCTCCTTCTTAAACCTTGTATCTCCATATACCTTCATATGTCCATGACTTAAATCATCTTTATTAGTCCCTGGGTTTTTTAAAGATCTATCCAATAAAAAGTATTTAAAAGTGCTCGTCAACTTTTACAACACAGAATGCAATCATTGAAAAAGTTCAGTGTTTTTTCCATTTCTTGAAAAACAGCAAATTTAGACATGCAGGTTTCAGAAGGGCACTGACAATAAATAACATAAATGTCAGATCCAACTTTAAAATGATATTTCATTTTTCATTTTAATATGTGTGAAACATGTTCGGGAAAAAAACAGAAACATAAAATCATTACAATTATAAGGTTTTATTGTAAAAAGAGATCTCCTAAAGAATGATGCCAATAGCCCTGAATTTTCCTCTGGTGCCTCAAACCGATTTTTTTCTGGTCAACGTTAAGTGCATCACTTGCTTGAGCTGCTATAAGTGGCTCAACCCCAGACACACTCCATCATTTTCCAGAAACTGCACTCAAAACCACGTTTTTGGGAACGAAAGCATTAAAACACCATTCCCTATTTGGTGTGTCCCACTTAAGAATTAACGTGGCTCTTTTCCGTTCTTTCATCATTTTAGCGAATGGCTCAGTAGCTAATCCAGTCATGTGACTTCAGAATAAAACGTCAGGATGAAATAATATTTCTCAAAGCCATAATATTGCCATAACACTTCTGGAAGGGTCATGACCTTTGTCATATTTAACCATGGTATTCCCAACGTTTTTTCATCATAAAATAGGTTTGTTATGTATGTCAATAGGACATCATTTTTTTTCTTCCACACTGCTTTGATGCATTAAAAGGTCATGAATGATAAATCCTATTCTCAATGATTTCATGAGCTCCCTTGCCTGCATTTTTAGCAGGAACCACACCACCCCCAATCCACCAATCCCCATTTACATCAATTTAATTATTGATAGTGAATAGAAGGTTTGTGTTTTCAACATGAATGGTCTTTGTGTAGAAATATATTCCAGAGTTTATTTCCTTTAGCGGTGCCTATCTGCAAAAATTCCAGTTCCTACAGTTTAATAGCTTGTCAAAATACTGTATAAACACCTTTAGTAGAAGCATAGGGTGATCCGCTGATGTTACGGAGGGTGTGAAAATAGCAGGTGATGTTTTGAATACTGTTTTACTGTATAAAGAACAGAGGTGAATATAGGATGAGATGTCAAACATATGGGAGAGCGGAATTGGCAAGACTTCAGAGCATTATTCAAGAGCATCCACCACGGTTATGGCGCAGAGCAAAGATCAGGTTCTTTACTGAATGTCTTTGATTGATCGCCAGACATTTTCTTTCATTTGATCCCTCAGTCCCAAAACCTGTCCAAACGGAGATGTGTTTCCAGACTTCTACCTGTTTGCTGGATTTCTAGCTTGAATAATTCATCAATAATGGTGTAATCAAAATATAAGCTTCTTTTATTTGATCTACTTCTTGCCCGTTGTGTATTGACGGCAATCCCTCAATTGCCATGATATCTACTTGAGGATTTTCGAAGACTGACTATATAGCTCATGTACCCCCCCATCTAATCCCAGTTGTGCCCAGTAACTGGGTTAATAGATCTAGCAACAGGGACTGTCATATAAAGTCCTCAACCCTCAACTTTTCGACCTTAATCGACCTTCCTGATCTGTCTCCAGCAATGTGAGCTTTTCTCAGGTGTTAAAATGTAGTTAACAGCCTCTGCTGCACCAACAGTGCAGCTTGCTAAAATCTTCTGAAGACAATAAGGACTTTTATTTTCCTAAATCGGCCTTCACAGAGAGTTGTGTTGTCCATACCTCCTTCATAATGTTAGTGCTCGCTTATATAAAACAATGTATGGTACACCAGATCCTTCTACCAGATGTTGTTGTGAGGTAGGCGCCCTAGTTTTGCCGCAGTCTACTGATCTATAGTACAGTAAATCCTCGGGCAAACGACAGTGTTGTCCATCACCTCCGATTTAAAAGAATTCCCGATTAGCCGTGTCAGCTGTTCAGTGGGGAGTGACAGAAGTGCAGGTGGCGTGACCGGAACATACGCGGTCAGTCTGGGATCAATGAGTGCACCTTGAATGCGACAGTCAGTAGCTGCCAGCATACTAACTGAACATGTGAAGGATCTCTGCGCTGCTTGCAGGTTTTTGGATCGCCTCCTGCATCCCAACTAAATTCTCTAGAAATGTTAGAGAATATCAGAGACAAGTGCATACTGAAACTAAACAAGTTCTTAGAGTCACTGCCATCTTTTGTTGTGACAACTGAATTGAGTCTATGCCACAGTTTTGTGCATTTGTTTGAAGATGTACTTTGTCAGATCGGATGCCAGGTTTTTGACAACAACAACCACAACTGCATAAGAGGCTCTGAACAAACCTGTAATCGCATTATCTGAAGTACATCAGTTTAGCAAAAGACGACGAGACAAAAAATCAACAATTGAGAATGTTTTTAATGTACTGATGCACAGCAAATTATTTCTTAGTTTTGAAGCAGTGTGAATATGGAAGACACAAAATTATTGTCAATTGCTGTGAAGCCAACAGTTTTTGGTTTTTGTTCCACAGTTAACGTTTCAAAATAAATAGATTAAAAAAATTTAAATAGTGCCCTAGAGTTCTGAAAATAAAGTGCGCTAAAATTTATTTCTGTAAAGCTGTTTTTAACAACGCAAAACTTTGATATTTTTTGTATTACAGGTATAGTTCACCCAAAAAGGAAAGTTCTGTCATCATTTAGCCACCTGTATGACTTACCTTCTCTTATTTGCTTGTAAAGAGACAACTGTGATACCCATTGATTTGCACTGGTTTTGTGAAGAAGTGAATGGGTACCGCCATTGTTCGGTTACAAACATTCTTCAAAATATCAAAATATAATAGTGTTCTGCATTATAAAGAGAGTCATACAGGTTTGAATTGACTGTAAACGATGACAGAATTGTCATTTCTGGGTGAACTATCACTTTAAATTAGAATTGAATTGAACTGTCGTGGCCACAGTATAGGAGTTCAATGTGAAGAAAATAACTTCAGACATGTCAAGGTAATGTTAGGCCAACTAGTATGATTATACAGGTGAATAGGTCATCCCTGAACAAACACTGAAACAGAAATGTACTTGTTTTAGCTTGAGATTTCACAGTCACCTGTAATGAGATTTGGTTGTCAAATCAAATGCAGCAAAGAATTATTTAGAATTTGGCCATGGCCACTTTTTACAGGATGAAATTATGTAACCCCAAACTTGGCCAATCCGGATTGGTGCTAAAATGTTAATCTTTCTTTATCTTTTAATGCTGTGCGTCTTATGCAATTCTGTCTGCTGATTCCATGTGGCCAATCAGGAATTAGGAATCTCTGATTAACATTTCTGGATCGTTGCATTGTACGTCAAGCGGGAGAAAAAATGTGTAGAGCTGGACATTGTGTTATTAACACTACTGTCTGCCCCGGAATTGTTTTTTAATCCAACAATAAATGTAATATTCACCTAACAGAATAGTACATTACAAGGACTATGGAGTGTGTGTTAATAAACTTGAATTATCATTGGTACAAGTGTAGATTATGTTTATTGTTTGAAAATCTTGCTAATTACTTATTTAGTTTGTGACAAACATTCATCTTAAAAAGGATAAAATAGTACAATTTTAAATATAGAAGATGTGTGAAACTCTTCCAGAAGGGGGCGCTCATCACACAGTACTGAAAGGTTTTGGAAAACTTGCTTTTTTAAACAGTATGAATTACAATGAATAAATCAATGTTGAAAATGTACATACTTTAATTTGGAGATGCGTATCATTGCAGTCCTGAAACCCTGCATGTCCAAATTCACAGTTTTTACAGGAAATTGAAAAAACTTTACTTTTTAAATGATTACAGTAAAAAAGTTCCCAAAGTTGACAAGCCCTTTTTAATATTTTTTTTAAAGATATTTGCAAAACTCAGTGACAGACATGGGGGATGACTAATAATAATGATTTATGGCAAAAATAAATAAATCACAAAACATGGAGATACAAGGTTTTATATAGAAGGACAGCAGCGTTATGCTAAAATAGCCTACACAAGTGAAGGCAAATTATTATATACAAATCTTATTTTGTGGGGGAGGTAACAAAGATTCTATTGGAATACATTACAGAATATAAATAAGAAGAATCTAAATAATTCAGAAAAAAAGAATATTGGGAAAAATGTTTGCTTACCACCATAGGACTGCAAGCATGTACATGAGAACCATGTGCTTAACAATGCAATGGCATCTGGGTTTGCATAACACATTTGAAATTTACAACAAAACTCTTCCAGAGCATATGAAAACATACCCCGAACCCATACAATTTTTCATCATAATCTACAGATGTATTGTAATCCTTAATATATAACCCAAAATAAAAGTCGGCATAAATACAATGCAACACCCAATATTTTAAGCAAGTTATTGTTTTTTATATTAATTCTATGACTTGGACAAATGTAATAAAACAAATATATTTGAAAAAAGATCTTTAAGCAAACATACACTACCTACACCCACATTCCGCTACTTTCATCTCCTCATAAAGGTGTCGTACTGTGATCACACCCCTTTCTTGGTACATAACAGTAATCGGGTCCAGCTTTGTCGGGACACAGCATGCCATGTTTGCTTTTTTCGGATTGCTCAGATTAACCAGAGTTTGGATGATAGCATGTTTGGAAGGGGTTAAGTCATCCGTCAGCGGAAAATTGCACACCCCTTTGCACTCATAAGCCTCATATTCAGGTGGGGCAACAATCCATTTATCCCATCCGATGTCTTTGAAAATCACCTTCAGCGACGTCCTCCGGCAGTAATTGTTCTTCGCCTTTCTTTTTCTCCTGGGATGCTGGTCCACCTGAACACGATTGCTCAAAAATTCCACCTCCCTTTCGTGAATTATCATCTCCATTACCTCTTTCACAGACTCTCCCTTTCTGTTCCCAAGGTCATCTGAAAAAACAATTAAAACGGCAGAGGCGTTATCCTCTAAACCCAGGTTTATGTCAAGCCATCCATCCTTAAGAGAATCGCTGTCTTGTTCTAACTCCACCTGGAGTTCACCAGCTCCCTGTCCAGATTCTTGCCAGCTCCTGGCGGCCCTAGTCACATCAAATGCTTCCCATGTGTTCATGGCATCATTTACATGTCTCCCATCCAGAAAGTGTATGTGGCCATATTCTACATAATACACATTAACAGAAATGTAAAAGTCATTGTTGACGGTTTTATCACCATCCCAGAGAGTGAATAGCCTGAGCTGCACCAATGTCATTTCTTCATGACTTGGGATGGAAATGTTGAAAAGCAGTCTGTGTTGGGTTTTGTTGCCGTGTCTAACAGAGTAAGTCACATCTGTTGAGAAAAAGAAATTATAGATACAAATTTCGCATCATTTTCTTTTCACAATAGAGAGCTCTGTTTCCCATTCTTCAGAGATTATCAGATTTTTCACACTCTTACCCTGTACGAGAAAGCTTCGGATGACATCAGAGCGAGGTATGGACGTCTTATCAGAAGCGTATTTGTTATATAGTTCCATCATGAACTGGGGAGGCTGTACCTTCCTGTTCTCCTGCGGCACACCTGATAAATTCAGCTTCTTCAAAAAATCTTCTTTCATGAGCCCCAAAAAGCTTTCCAGCTTGTCATCGTTGTTGTCTTCTTCCTCAATGTTTTGCTGTTCTTTTTGGATGAACGCTGCATCTTCCGGATAGGGGATTTCACCTAAAGATTTCCCTTCACACATCCCAACTGAGGCAGTGAAATTGATGTACACCAGAAGCATCAGATATCTTAATCCTCGCATTTTCTTTTAGTTGCTACGGAAGTTAGGCGACTTTCTGATCCAAGACTTGTCGAGGATTCTTTGAAATTGGGGTTCCTCAAGTGAACCTCAAGTTGACTCCCATGCTCTGCGCTAAGCGTCCGACACACTGGAAACCAAAATAGTAGCACGGCTATTCTTATCTTGGTCACTGATGTCTTATTTTGAGCCTTGTTATCGTGGGGAAGCTTGCATTTAATGAGGGTTCTGTAAACAGTTTGGAAACAGACTTTGAAAACTAATTGGGTTAGATTTTGAGAAAAGACAGGATTGTCTGAAAAGCAGATCTGTCACTTAATATGTTTGTATATATATAAGATCATGCTTGAGCTAATCAGCCTCAGCTATGATAAATATTAACATTATAGATTCCAATGCCGTCAGTGTTTCTTAGTTGTCATTTTCCCCACCGCCAAATAAAATTGAGATGCTGGAATCTGGTTGTGAAAGACTTTAATGAGTTTAAGGAAGTTGCCCTGTGCCCTTTCTGTTTTCACAAACATTCCACCGGGATTCAGAATTAAATAACATGAAAAACCTTTTTGCATACAATCATTATGTAATACAGTTAAAAATAATAAATAAATACAAATTTCAGATAATTGGTATTACAAACTGTACTTTTTTTGTAAAGGTATCAAATTGCTTATTACTACTTAATACTCAATACATCTATCCTTGCATTGGCTGCACAGACAAAAAACAAAGACTCATGCTGGAACTATAACAGTCACATGACACTAGATGGCAGCAGTATGCTGAACATTTTCATACCCTCCATCTTACAAATGACTAAAAGTGGTTCATTATGATTTACATGCTAGATTCGGCAGTGTACTATTTTACTTTAATAGGAAGTTAAACAGATAACAGTTCACTGGAAAATGAAAATAACCCCCTTCTTAAATAGAAATGGTTATATGCATTGTGAAACACAATGACTGAGACACACAAGAACCCAAAAGATTTTAAGTGTGCCACATTTGAAATTACCTTGATAAATTGATAATAATGTTACATTTTTTGCAGGATCTTTTGACAATAATGCATTACAATATACATAACCATGTCTTCAGAGGAGTATAGGGACCTTATATAATGTTATGTTTTTATTAACTTAGAATGAGCTACTTCAATCTACAGTACACATGGAATTGCATGGAATTCGACAAACTGCTCTACAGAGCGTTTCATAAATATGTTATCTCCTTCGGCAAAGAACCGAAAACGTGACGACATCTTAGTCCTGAGTCAGTCGCCATAATGCTTCAAATAAGCGGATGTTGGTTCCAATTTGTAACCTCACCGCTAGATGGCGTTACATTTCATACACTAGACCTTCAAACTTGAAATATTCATAATTTTCTCTCAGAAATGTATGATTGGACATCAGCAAAGATTTTATTAGCCCACGGGGTACATATGGAATACTTTTATTATGGATGAATGCACTTTTAGGAGCTCAATTGGACCCTATGGTTTTGACAAACCAGGATAATGTTTAATATAGCTTAATATCATTTTAATTTAATTGTGTTCAGCCTAAGAAAGGAAGTCATGGAGGGCATAATGGGGTCATTTTCATGTTCTTCCTTAGCACAGACTAACTAAAAAGCCCTCTATGCACATTTCCCCCCCCATTTTTTCCCACAAAAACATATTGATATTACTGATATATACAATTCATTCCACAGTGAAAAGAGTGAAAACAGGAAAGGATGTGTGCAAAGATCTTAGAACGGTTTTGAGGTCTTATTTGCATACATAATAAAGTTAAAATATGACGTGCTTCAGTATTTACAGTTCTCTCCCTCCCTTGAGTTCATATACAGTATGGTCTTTGATCGATGTCTATTGATCACTGTCCATTAGCTACCTGGCTATCTTATCGACAGGCACAGGTCTCCACAGACATGCTAGGGTAGACCTTCAGTACCATATTCTTGCTTGTGTCAAGAAACAGTACAGCCAGAGAACCCATATTGTCGGGTACGCAGCACGGCTCTGGGACTCCAGGGACAATTCCCACAGCTCTCACTATACTCTGGATGGTGGCATGGTTGGACGGTTGAACAACCTGAATATCATTGAGAGAAGACGAGAGAGAAGGTTAAAGGAGAAGCTCAGAACAAGTCATGCTTTGATCGGTTACTGCACAACTAAATAGACCTTTTCTTTATTTTCTACAACCAAATTTGCACCAATTATTATTCATTCGTAACTTTTCATCTTTTTATCAACGTTTAAGCATTGGTAAACAATTCTGTTAGAACATTCATAATGATGAAAAAATGTATAGATCAAATGCAAATTAAGTTGTTTTAAGTGTCTGCCAAATGCATAAATGTAGTTGAGATTAAATCATTCCCTGACCTTTGGAATTGGAAAGCCACAGGTTCCTGCACAGTAGTACGCATCAAACGCCTTTGGAGCTAATATCCATTCATTCCAACCAATGTCGGCAAAGTCAACCCTCAGGTAACGGCGTGCACACATTCGCGGCTCGCTCCATTGCTTGCGTCTTGCTTTTTTCATGGTCTTCTCATCAAAGCTGAGCTCCTGGGACCCTCTAAACCCCTCATGGTTCTCCTTGCCCTTTGACAAAGGTGTGTGCCTTTTCGCGACAAAGGGACTATCCCACAACTCCCTGTTCTTTAGATCATCGTATTGGACATCGGGTAGATAGTTACTCTGGAAAAGGTCCACTCCTCTCCTGATCCTTGAACTTAAGAATGCAGACTGAGGTTTGTTGTCTTTCTCCTCAGGCACAGGAGATGAACTGTATCTTTGCAGAGTCGTGGCAACGCTGTTTGGTTCGTTTATGGCAATGTCATCAGCATACACAAGAACATATGGCAAACTTTGATGAGACAAGCGCTCCTGGGGTCTCTGGAATCTGCTACCGAAGTCAAACTCAGCAGTGATCAATAGCTCACCTTGAACCTGGGCTTGTTTGATAGCTGAAGATATATCCGTAATCTGCCAAAGCCCCTTTCTGTTAGAGGACAATGTGATGTTGGACAACTGAGAGGGCATGGCAGAGTTTGGTGATCCACTCTTAATGATGAGATGTGCTGGGGTGAGCAGCTGAAGGTGCTGGAGGCGACACGCAGCTCCGCGGGAACGCCGGCACGACCAGGACCTGTGACGGGATTGCTGGTCAGGAAAATGTATCGCTGAATTCAGGATCACCTCCGAATCAGGGATAGAGGTGAGGTTAAAGTGAAACAAAACCTTGTGATGGGAGATCTCTGAAATGAAACATTTGAAAAGGGATTCAATTAAGTCTAAATTCTGTATAGTTGGGGTCCTGTCAGTATTAAACATAATGGATTAATAACTATAATTCTGAGCGCATGTAATTGACCAGTTAAGTTTCCAAACAACAGTCTCATAAACAACACGTTGTCTACGCTCTAGATTTAATATCCAACCATGGTCTACGGTTTACAAGGCAGTTTAATAAAAAGATAAACATTGCTCCTGAATCAGTATACGACCACATGGTAGTGTTTAGTGAGCGGCTTTCAAGGATTCTTGTTTTTTTCCCTGTTCCCACAAATACTTTTTAAGAGCAAATATTTTTAATAGTGCAACTCCAGTGGAAATTTAGCAACTCTGAACATTTGGCAACATTACTGGAATAATGTAAAGTATACATAGATATGCATTATTATCAGATTATGCCTGACTTTTAGCCATTAATAATTTAATGTAATATTCACATGCTGGGGAATAGCTAAACATTTCTCTTAGGTGTGTATATGGGTTTTCAAAATTACCATTTAATAAAACGTCTACGTATGCGTTAGAACATTTAACTAAAGGTGGTATATGATGTCACCTTTTTGAAAGTAAGAACTTTTATGTGATTAAAAGCACTAAAATAAAAAAAAATACTGCACAGTTATTTCAAACTAAAAAACTTTTTTAAGTGCAGTCTACTCACCAGGCAAGCCTCTGAAGCTTCTGATCGTGTTTACGGTCTGTTTATGTTGATGATGATGGTGATGCTTCTTGCTGTATTTATCATAAACCCTGTACATATTAATGGTCATCATGTCTGGAGCGCGCTTGTCAATTGCCGGTTCTGTTGCGGGAATATCACCGTTCAGCTCTGATGAGTGCACAAAGTATACTTTAACGATGTTAAGATAAAGAAAAATTTGAGCCACCACGCACAATTTTGTCATTTTCACAATGCTATATTTACGATCCCGTTAAAAGTGCACAAAGAGTGGAAAAGAGACCAGAGGAGTTGATGCCTGACGGGAAGCTTGGTTCCGTCTGAGGATTGATACTGAAATCCGTCTCCTAAACTGCAGAATCCAGCGTTGGATGAGAATTACTAGAAGTTCATACACTTGTTTCTTCTTACGGTTGAAGCAATGACAGATGATGACGTGCCGGGCTGCCAGCCAACGAGAGGCTGCACTGCATTAAACCTTCATCCTTACCGCAGCCACATAACTGAAGGAATTCAATTGAGCTTCGTTGCTTTATGGTCGCATTTCAAATTTATTGAGGTGTTTATTTGTTTATTCACCCCTTGCAGAATTACTAGCATCATATAATGTAGCAGCTGCTTATTATGTGTCTTAAGTAGCCTACATATGACAAAATAATAACAATATAGGGCCTATGATAGAAATAACTATAGAATGACACAAATGTAACTTGTGTTGTGACTAAAAGAAAATCCCAAATAATCAAAACTACGTTAATTTATGTGGCTATTCATCTTCAGTTAAGTCACAATTTGCCTCGTGGCATTTCATCAGGCATCTTATGTTGTATAAAACTTTTCCTTTATTATAGAGTCAACCAAGCTCATTTTTATAAAATAACTCTATTCTTTTGTATTGAAAGAAACTATGTTTAATGCCTATTTTTTCTAAAAACGAATTAGGTCAAAAGAAATATGTCAGAAATATACAGTTCTTCATCTGTGGGTGAGGTCAAGAGAATAAATAATGTAAATGATCCCATTAAATTAAGGACAATATTAAATAAAGACAGAAATAAGTCAAACATTCTCCCCGTGCCTCGGGGGTTTCCTCCGGGTACTCCGGTTTCCTCCCCCTTGTCCAAAGACATGCATGGTAGGTTGATTGGCATCTCTGGAAAAATTGTCCGTAGGGTGTGAGTGTGTGAGTGTGTGAGTGAATGAGTGAGTGTGTGTGCCCTGCGATGGGTTGGCACTCCATCCAGGGTGTATCCTGCCTTGATGCCCGATGACTCCTGAGATAGGCGCAGGCTCCCCGTGACCCGAGGTAGTTCGGATAAGCGGTAGAAAATGGATGGATGGATAAGTCAAACATTCTGCACATCACAGTGTAAAGTATTTAATGTGAATGTGTGTACCGTTGGAAGAACCTGAAAACCTAAACTATAATACTTTATACAGTAAATGCTTGTACAATTTCTTGTACTTTTCGATAGAGAGACAAGATAACTGGGCTTTCCTTATCATCGAAGTAAGTTGTAAATATAACCTTTTGGAAAAAGATACCAGAAGCTTGTAGTTTGATGGTTCACAGCATTACAATGCTAGCCCTGTGAAAGAGGTGGTGACAAGCCATTAAACACTTCCAGCTGCACTGCTCACCACAGTTACGAAAATCTTTTCACACTGGGTTATGCTTACTTCCAAAAAAAAAGAAAGAAAACGAAAAAAGCTTTACTTTTCACAGTTCTGTATTAATGAAGTTTGTGTAGTTTAGTTAGAGCATTGCATTAGCGGGACAAACGTTGTGGGTTTGATTTCCATAACACACATTCTGTATAGGCTACCTTAAATAAATTGTATAAAAGCATCTGCCAAATGCAAATCCCTGTAAAACCGAAAAAGCTGTGTTTGTATAGAAATAGGATCTGAATTTGATAGACATTAATTCATCTTCATCAGTAAGCTATATTATCATTGTGATAATAATGTTGCAGTAATCATCTAGATAGCCTGAAAAAAATGAAGAGCAAATACTATTGTGGTGTAGCGGATAAAATCAAGTGCACATTTCAGCCATTTACAGTTGGGCCTGAGAGAAGCTGCTAAAAGTAAATCAGAATTTACAATGTTTTGTCTTTCCTTTACAAACCCACTGCATCCTCCGTGGTACTTTCATTATTGAATAAGGCGTTAGCCGAAACGTATGTGTCTTTGTCTCCCAATGTTTAAATAAAATACAAAATGAGTGCGTATCATTCTGTACAGAGACTTTCATTTAACCTGACAGAGAATCATTTCTGGTGTATCAATGGCGTCTTGGACGGAAAGCTCTTGCTCATTCTTGAGATTTTTGCATAGGGTGCTCATCTAAAGTAGAAGACAGTGTACACTATGTTGGTTTTGGCCCCTCACCAACCTCCGCTTGCCTTTTTTTCATATTGCTGGCTCCAGCTAAATGACCGTTTTGACTGATTCGGTCATAGATGTCCGTGGGCCATGAAAACCTCTGTTAACCGCCTCATCTGTGCCAGTATGTCCATAGCTCACACAGGGTCCGTCAGTGTTTTGCCTCACCTCCCTCCTCTTGTGTGGTGCACATCAGACTCTATCTTTTTGACAGATCTAGTCTTGCAGAAATATCCGGCCTGTTCTATCTGCATACAGCGAATGGTCATGCCAATTGGTGGATGAAAAGGAAAAAATAAAGAGTCAGAATAACATTAGTTAGAAAGATAGCTTTGACTGTGCTGCTTAATGAACTAAACTTCCTGAGGGAAATACCAGCGGTTAGAAGGCATGAAGAGAATAGTGTTACATTTTCAGGTAATTTGAGAGTGTTTGGATTAAACAAAATTGTAATTTGCATGCATATAGATGTGAGAACAAGCATCAGTTGCTATAGTAATGAATTATAACGATGACAGTATAGATTTCATATGCTAAGCATCACAACAATGTAAGTCAATGCACAACCTGCTTACTTGTCATGATTCTGTCACTTTTGTCTTGTGATTTCTAGTTTTGTGCACAGGGTCGTGACCGTATCATGTATTTTGTGCTTGTTGTGTTCTGTGTGGAAGTACATGGGCATTGTTTTTTGCTTATAGTGCCATGTGCTCTCTTCTGCGCCCCGCCCCCTCGTTTCACAGTATATCTTCCCATAAGTGTTTAATTCTCGGCACCTGCCCACTGTCATTATGCCTTGTTTGTTCCCCTATTTAGTGCCCTTGTGTTTCCTTGTGTCTTCCGTGCTGGTTAGTTTTGTATTGCTGTCTCTCCACGTTTATTGTCTTGTACCCAAAGATCATGTTGAGAACGTTAGATTTGAAGTTGCAAGTTTTGGGTTATTTAGAGTTTTGTTTGCACCCTTGTATTTTCTTTATATAAAAGTATAAAGATAAAAATATATAAAGACGTGAAGGCTCTGGACTAGAAACATAAATTTGCTTTCAAAATACTAGTTTAAACACCAACAATGAAGATAAATTGCAGATTATGTGCTAATGATTCAGAGAGGTATTTTAATTGAAACATTTAGATTTTCTCTGGTTTCTGTCAGGGGAGTTATAATGAAAAGAGAAATATGGAGGAGCACTGTGGAAAATATGAACAGAGAAGTGAGTGAAAGTTCATATGTGTATTTTTTATGCTTATACTATGGGGAAAATTCTGTCAAACGAAAAATCAAACTTTGGATTTCATTAATAGACCTTTAACTCAGAGCCTCAATGTACAAGGTCATATTAAAACTACAGCGCACATTTTTGTTTAGTTAGATCATCGATTAGCCATAACAGATATGTTACAGGCATAACAGCCATAACTGAAATGAAAATACATATTTATTTATAAGCCTGCTATGTGGTTATGAAATAGCTGCTAAAATGAATCAAAGGCCTTTGAAGTAACCACAGTACCTCCTCATTTGTTTATCCGTTCATTGATAGGATAGTGTCACTGGTCATAGTCTGTTGTATTTTGTCCTCACTGTTATCACTTCAAGGGCTCCTGAATAGGAAGGCCATTTTCCCCTCATCACTCCTTCAGCATGACTATTACACTGCACATTAATGTACCAAATGTACCCCGTTTCATTCCACATAAATCATCCATACTTATTGCCCAAGCTGGACTTTGCACAACTGTGAAATTATTTCATTTTTTTCCCAGCATGTTTTGTTAGTGTAGTGTGGTACGTGATCCCTTTTAAACCGTTTGAAAATAAAATGTTGAAATTCTGTAAAAACACTTTTTTTGTTATGCGTTTCATTTTCAAATCCCACAATAAATATGTTTTATGTATTTTAGCAGAACATTTACTTGTATATTGACAGTTAAGCACACTATAATTCATAATCATATAAAATTCTATAATAATTTAATTTTAATACTACTTAAAAGTTAGAACAGGAGTAAAGACTGATTCAGCTTATAAATAATTCAGAATCACTTGTACACATTACACTTTAAGAGGACTATAAAGAGCTTTTTGGAGCTTATAATCAAATTGTCAGAAATCAAAAAAACAGTGGATCACCTAGCTACATGGTCTGTCTTCTTTACGACCCCAAAAGTGCCTTTATGTCACAGATCCAAGCAGTCATCCTGCAGCATCACATCTTTGATCTCTGGTCTGCTGTCACTTATGATTACTTTTGTCTTGTGATCTTCATCTGTGAAACCCTCAACTGTTCTCATTGCAATATGATATATGAGATAATCATCATTTAGGTGGTGTACTTTTCAAGGTAATGTTTTGGCGTAATTTGGTTTATAGAATACAGAACCATTTAAATGCTTATCATTTTAAAAGTTTAAAACATTTTCCCCCACACTTTAAAAGTTTGCTGTTTGCAGCAGGTTTGCCTGTAACTTACTGTAGATTTAATTACTGCTTAAGATTTTTCTATTAGTACTGCTTTTTAAGCGAGTTAAACTTTAATTTAATCAAAATGAAAACAGAGATTCAAAATGAGCACGAAAAGACTGGTCTCGCACAACACATTCTTCCTGAGCATTCTTGTTCTGTTTCCTAGCAAAAAACATTTAACAAGCAAAGAGACCTCAGATATTTAGTCTTGTTTTTCGAATGAAAATATAAAAACTAGGTTAAATTAAATCTACAGTTAGTTACTGGCAAATCTGCTGCAAAACTACAGCAAAGTTTGTTTTACAAATAGTTGGGTTGTTCAAAATCGCTATTACTTTTTAGTCTTTCATCAAACTAAGAAAGTGTGAGATGTTTTCTGCTCATTTTTGCTTTTTGAAAGTCAAATTGCTTAACTATTCAACTCTATCTGCTTTTATTATAAACTGATAGCGTACCAAATCTTTCAGTTAAAGGAGCAATGTGGAGATTTTAGCGGCATCTAGTGGGGAGGTTGCGAATTGCAACCAATGGATAATTTCCCCCCATTCAAACCACTACGGAGGCTGACACAGAACTAAGATGCCATGTATTTTCGCTTCTTTGCCGAAGGAGATAACATAATACCGAAACGCGCTCTGTAGCAGTTTGTCTGTTAAGGGCTACTGTAGAAACAACATGGTGAATTCCATTGAAGGGGACCCACACTGTATGTAGACAGAAATAGCTCATTCTTATACAATAAAAACATAACGCTTCATTATGCAAGGTCTTTATACACCTCTGAACACATAGTTGTATATTATATTGCATTTCTGTCACTAAATCCTCTAAAGAAATACACTAAATTGTCTAAACACACCAGTTTTACATTTACACGATACAGAGCTCTGTTTTGTCAGGTACTTAACAAATACAATGATTTCTTGTTTTACCTGAATTATTTCACTATTATCCTGTGTTATGTGCTGTTGCCTCATATTGAATTATTGTCTGACCCTTGGATGAACCCCCAGCATCGAATCACTGGAAAATATGAGCACACAGGGACAACTCCTGCATTTGTCATTAAGCTGAAAGGCACCTAGCAGATTTAGTTCAGATATGTGTTCCTATTACATTACACTAAATATTCTTTAAAGGGTCAAGCGTCAGGCAAAATGACATGTCTCAGTAGCTGATCTTTCAAATGAATAGAAAAAAAATCGGGAAGGGCTTTTTTAGGAAGCGGTGCCAGCTTATTTGATTCATGACTTTCTACTTTGACTGCATTGGGAAAGGTGTTGCTGTTGTTGAGACAGCTCTATTATAGCATAGCTCTAGAGAATTTTACTTTAGAGAATAGAGGTTGACCTGACAATGGACAAAGTGACAAGACCACCTTAATTCTTTATTCTACATAGCAACACACCACAAAAGATCTAAGCAGTGGTCACCTCTAGCATCAAGACATTCAGAGTTCTGCTTCTTTATCTCATCTTTTTCTCCACTTGGTCTTTTCCTCAAATACAATCTTTTGAATCTGGTTCCAGCAAAAGCAAAGCCCCAGCCAACATATGTGGAGCTGATCAGACATTTGGGCTGAGATAATGTAGACTGTTGCAGTTCCCATTCATTGGCTCTGTAAAATACAATCCACAGCAGGATGAATCGAAATGCAGAAATTGATTTATTTGATTATTGTTACATTCGAGATTCCCCAGATGTCAGGGTCGGGTTCCCGAAGTCTGCGTCGGTAATTTATTTGTCTGAGGATGAATAACATTCCAGCTCCTCATTTCCATATGGATGTCTTTATCATTTTTCTTTTCCTTTCTGTTTCTCTCTAGATAAACATCTAATATTCAAACATGTCTGTGAAGACGTTTCCTTTCCTTCAAATGTTTTATTCTTCAGTGTCGAGTCTGTATGAGTGCTAAATGTGAGCAACTGCAATGGTTGTGCAACTGCATTCAGTCAAGCCCAAGTGAATCTGATCTATCTCCCTAAGCTAGCGCAAAGTTTTATTTCATTTTGAAACTTTTATGTGCGGAAAAATAACAAGACGGAAACATGAGCTCTGTCTTTTTGTTTTAGGGTAGGTATTAAAACAAGAGGCTTCTGTTGTTACTAAAATGAATGTTAATTTGCAACTTGGCAAAGGTTCGGTCTGAGGAAGCTTGTGGTTGAGGGATAGTTCTTTCACATAGGTATCTTATGACATTTTGTAGCCCAAATTCTACACTTACACTCCGTATGACCTTGTAGATATGAGAGGAACTTGGAAAGACTGTTTGAAATGTATGTCATGGCATGCATGGCAGGTTTTATTATATCATGTTTCAAAGCTAACAATGAAGTACAACTACACCTTTGTCAAGACATTATAACATCTTACCGTCCCTTTCGACCTGAAGTCTTGAGAAACTGCATTGCACAAGTCCTGTTTCCGAAGAAGAGAGAGTTCGCTAGGGCTGATGAGAGACAACACAGTGAAATAAATGAAAAAACATAACATGAAAAAACATCCAGAAAATCCTGACCACAGGCAGTTATCTAGACAATGTTGTTGCAAAGCTTATACCACATGGGCAACTTTCTGTGCAATGAAGACGTTTATATGAAAAGGATATATCTGAACCAGGTGAAAGGATTGAATATGGAATTTGAGCCTTGGGCTAAAAGTGGAGACAAGGGTTTACAAGCATTTATCACTTGGTACAGCTGGAGCGGTGTAATACACGGATGGATAGTTGAAAATTGAACGTTTTTACAGGGGTGGTCATTGTAATAAATGTACTTTTATGATTTATATTTTACAAGCTCTACTGTAATTGTACTGTAAACTGTCTTTGTGTGTAATTCTTGATCAGTGTTTTTATTGGTTGGTGATAACCTCAATATCAAGTGACAATAAAACACAATTGTACACTGACAATAACTAAACATTTAAATTGTTATTTGCTATTTTTACCTTACCTTATCTGACCTAAGTTCCTGTAGAAACCACAAGAAGCTGTTGATTCTCGTATATGCTTAATATGATTTCAAAAAACAAAAACTCACACCATTCAAGCTTTAGGTTGAGAAAACATGCTTAAAGAATATTTACAATTAGATAAAAACATATCTATTATTTTCATGTATTTATGTTATTTTAAACATATTTTCTTGCTAACTATTTTCAATACATTTCAGAAGATGTCAAAGTTATAAACGTGACTGTAAACATAACAGCAGGATCATATTATATCTCTTTTGTACCATTATTACTTATTTTCATCCATTTAAATATATGCTTTCCATCAGACCAGGATTCAATCATCTGGATAGAATGTGTCTCATACTCCAAAATGTCACAAGTTATGTAACATCTCTTCATCCCCAGGTTTTGATTTCTGTGATTTAACACGAAATGATAACCGGCACAGATCATTTTCCCATTGATTCATTTAGAGACAGGTCATTGGCATTAATGCTCTGTCTCTCTCCTAATTCATCTGATATACTGAGGCATACGTTGCAAGTCACTGACCCCATACAAGCAAATCTATTGTTTGATCACAGCAACAAAAATGAATCATTTTAAAAACGTATAAAAATATAGATTCCTCGAAGCACTGTGAAGTGTGAGAAAGAAACCTGCCCGTAAATAAATGATTTCAGCTAGTTGATGGATGACGGGAGTTGTATTATAGTGTGGTTTGTATTTTCAGTTGGTTTCGAAGTGGTCCGCCAGTCTGTGAACCTCTGGCGAGACACTGGAGTTTTTCAATAGCCCTGCAACAATTACTGGCAGTAAATAATGGTGTGAGATTTTATGACGTGTCTCAGGCTGATATCCATGCTTAAGACATAAAACAGCTCCTTAAAATAAATTTCTCACACAATGTTGATAGGCAAGCTTGTAATCAAATGGGCCTAATTACAACCACATTAAACTCTTTGCCATTTTAAGCCATAGACATCACATGATTTTGAGTCTTTTCCCCTTTCCCTTTTGCAATGGGGTTTATGAGTTGCAAGTGCTTGAACAAATGTTTCTTTGTTTGGAAGAAATGTCAACCACACAGACTATACTCTGGCATTGTAAAACTGAAATGAATAAATGATTGTTGGCAACCTTTAATACAGCATTATTTCCGCAAGTGTTTAGCGCTGTATGACTGCGGCATCTAATGAGGTAAAGGTCACAGGACTGTTGGATGAAAATTAACTTGACTATTTCTGAGGTTTTCATAAACATTTACAATGGCAAACCACCTGGTAGTGTCAGTATGGCATTTCTTTGAACACTACTGCATTACATGTGCTTTTGCAAGAGAATGGTGTCCCAATGCTTTATGTGTAGGTATTTCCAACATAATCTCATGGTAGCCATTCTTAACTATTTGACAAGTCAAAACGTTATGTTATTGCTCAGAGATTGCTCTATCATAGCTCAGGATATTTGATGAAGTTCTTAGTTGTGTTTCATTGAAGTACTGGGGTACTCTCAGATGTTTCTTATTGCTTGGGAGACAGCCAATAAAACACAATTGTTGAAATATGTGAAGATTATGATGTAAAAGGAATCTAGATTGCAGAGGAGTAATAATCAGGATTTGAGTTCGAATTGAGATCCTCAACTATATTGAATTTTGATGCAAGCTTACTTGGTCAAAATTTCGAGATCTCCTCTGAAAGTTTTTATTTGCTCTTCATGTATTCTCATTGATGTTTATAGGAGAATAATTAAGATGTTCAATTTACAGAAGTTTTTTTTACAGTTCTTCCATGTATTTAAAAAAAATACGGTAAAAAAGTAAAATAACATGAACACACTGCAATTTTACAGGAAAAACAGGGGAAAAAAGTAACTTTACAGGAAAACTGTTATTTTGTGGGGGTTTTCTGGCGCCCCAGCTGCAAAAAAATAATTGTATTTTACTGGATTTTTTTAACAGTGTATACATTGTCTTTTGCATGTATTTGTATAATTGAATTTGTTTGTATGTTCACATATGAATATGAACATACGAACTTACTGACAGTTATCAATAGAAGTGTGCGAATAATATTAGCAACACAGAATAATTAATATAATGTTGAGTGTTAAATAACCCTCCTGTCCTTCTGCTGTCTCCATATTTCGTAAATTTTCTTAGGGGCCCTAAATTATTATTGATTTAATCAGTCAACCTTTATGTTTGGCTATGGGTTTTGCAAATACCAATAATAAGTATCAAAAAGTGCTTGCACACTTTGACAACATAGGATTTAAGAATTTGTGGGATTTGTCCTTTTCCTATAAAACTGTTTGGACATCTGAGGTTTCGGAAGGACAACGACGATAACTATGACGTGATTATGGATGTGATCGTAGAGTGGCTTAGAGTCCCCTCGACTTGGTTGTTTGAGAAAAAGTTCTTACATGTATCTATAGTTGTGAAAAAACACAACTCTGAGTCATTGTTGTGCACCCATAATGGAGGGCTGCAGGGGGTCCTTTCAGTTAGCTAGTAACCATAGACACAGGGAAATTCTTGTCCTCCTATGAATCTTTTATTAGCCAAGCAAACGGGTGTTTGTTAGTTAGATCGTTCACCCCCAACCACAATCCACTAAACCACACCAAATTACAAGCCAATATATGTGTAACTATGCAAGCTGACGTGGTTGGTGGTCCATCCGTCCATCATCCATAATGAACGTGTTCAATTGAGACATCAGCAAACAATGTTAAGCTTTTTAAGCTTTATAAGGGTTCTTGGATCAGGGCCAGCACTTAGGATAGTGGGGCCCATGACGAGATCTTGAAAACGGGCCCTTATGATGTAAAAATGTTCATAGCAATAAACCATACATATGACGGCTTTTACATTCAACAATTAATACTTACAGTAACTTTAACTAAAATAATGATGCCGTAAATGAGTGGAGCAGATAAAAAACACATTTTCCAATCATGATCATCAAAATTTGGTTGGACTCCAGTTCTTTCAGTGTAGAATTAGAAGAACTTCTCATTTATTATGGACCAAAGCTATAAGATAATCCAGTCCTGCCTGGATGTAAACTTTACTTAACGTTTTAATAACTCAGGCCATGTATGGAGCATGTCTTTCATCGTGGCTCTCCTTTATAGGCATGAAAAACTCCCCTGATAATAAAATAAAGATCAGTTTACAGTGTTTCCTCATTGGTAGCACAGGAGATGACATCATATGGTGAAGGGGGGATGCTGTAGAAACATACAGTGTTTTGTCTGACTAAAGCTTTTGCCATATTGGTTGCAGTTTTAGCCATAGATGTGAATACCATGTGCTACGCCTGGCAACCTGAGAGTCTGCTCTGACGTCAGGAAGAGGAATCTGTCTAGATGTTCAATCCCCAGTATATTAAGATGGCTAAAAAGGTGATGCCAAAGCTGGTGCTGCATTAGTCGAGAGACTTCTCAACAAGCTCACATTTTCACTAAGCTGGAAAAACAATGAGGATATTTCTCAGGTTTTGAGAACCATAAAACCTGCTGTTAATAATGGCTCAGTGATGTGGTTTGGCTGTTCCACGCCAATATGTCACTGTCTGGATGAGGGTTTAATGAGTATTTTGGGGCGACATGTTGATCTCTAAGCGGTGTAAAGTAAGATCACAACCGAATCTCTTGGTGCAGATTGGCTTACATGCCTAGATTTATCCTCAAAAGTGAAGCTTTCTAAGCTTAGACCACCGGGCAAAGAAATAATATTGAGAGCCGAACGTGAGATGTTAGGTAAGGAAAACTTCCAGAAAGTTCTTCTAGCTTCAATTCCTTTTCACACCTACTCCTTTTCACATTATCTTATTTGTCATATTATACAGTTTACAATGGCGTGCCATAGGGTTTTAGTCAGGGCTTTAAGTTACCAACTGTAAACCACATACGTGCACATGTTACAGCTAACGCAGCCATATGCAAATAATGTGCATTTTCTGCCACACATACAGGCTCTCGAAAGCATGACAACTGATCAACAATAACAGTTTATTACCTTTGTCAATAAAAGTCATCGAAAAAAATACATGTGTCATTATGCAAATTTACGTCACTCTAAAATGACGCTGTGCCCACAGCAGCAAAACTGTCTAAATGCTGGATATGCACACACAGTTTTCCAATGCATCTTGTACTGTACACCTCAATAACAATGTGCATAAGCCATTAATAAGGCTTATTTTATAAAGTTTATGATACAAAACTCGTCAAATTGTCTAGTAAAGCACTCAACCGTTACCTGTAAATAAAGTCCATGGGTCTGTCTTTTTTGAGAAAGCGTTCAATAACATCCTCGTGAAGTTGCTTGAGCAGATTGAGCACTTTCTCAATGGAAAGATATGCCAAAGAAGACAGCATTGATTGTCCAGTTGGGTTCCTTGCGTAGGTTTTAATCTGTTTGAGAGTCGAAAACAAGCATTCCATTGAGGATTCAGAGACAGGGATTGTTAGGATTATAAAGTTCTTTCATGCTGTCTGCAAGGCCTATCATCCTCAGAAAATTCAGGAGATCAGTTATACTTTTACCATGAAAATTTGACATGTTATACATTACATCCAGCTCAGCTCTGAGTCTGAGCTTTGCACCAAAGTTCTCCATCAGACTCCTGAGCTCTGTCTCTGGAAATGCTTGAATTTTTTAAACTGCTGGGAATCCACTAAACCAACAAACATCAGTCTTTTGTGAACTTCAAATATGTTCCTAATTTGTGTGAGAATATTGTCAATTGCAGCCACGTAAAGCTCTCTTTAATGGGATTGGGCGTCAGGTTTTCAGCGCGTTGCATCTTTTCAAAGATTTCACTAAACTTGGCTCACTCCCTTTCAACACTCTGGCAAAAATTCTGTTATTCTGACCAGACTAAACTGAATGTCCAAGGTCTTGCTTTGTAGAATCCCAAAGAGCACATCAGCAAAGTCGAGAATGTCAGTACTGAAAAAAGAAAAAATTCAGAATTCAAAACTTTTTAAATGTGCAAAATCTTCAGCGTGGTCAAGGATGCGCTGAAAAAGCTCGACCAGCTCAACTCTTTTGTTGTGGACAGTACACACAAGCCTGCTATTAAAATTCCACCTCACCTGTGTGATGTGCGGCAGCCGCCTTTGACAAAACTCATCCAGTAATCTTGTACGTCTGGGAGAACTAAGATTTGCCCAAATATCTTACATTCTTTTATTTTTGATGCTCCCTGGGACATCACTAGGTTCAATGTGTGTGCATAACAATACACAAAGAGGGCCTGGGGGACTTTGTCTTTTACACAAGCCTGTACTCCATTTAGCCCTGAAGCCATTACAGGAGCTCCATCATAGCACTGAGCCACTAATTTTGATTTACAGTTGTAGCTCTCCAACATATCTAGAACCAACCCTGCTAGATCATGGGATAGTTTTTTGTCTGTAATGTCCTCAAATTAAAAAAATATCTCCTTTAGCTCCATTTCAGTCACGTACCTGAGTACACATAAGAGCTGTGCTGTGTTACTTAAGTCAGTCGACTCGTCGACCGTGAACGCCACAAACTAAGTTTGCTTAATCTCTTCTTTGATGTGATCATTTAACACTTCAGCCACTGCTCTTATTAGATCATTTAGAATTTTTCCTCACGTTCCTGTAAAAACTGTAGCTGTGGCAAGATGATGCTGCAAGTCAGCATCATGCTCAGCCAAAAGCATTATAAATTCCATGTAATTGCCCCTATTCAGCGAATCTCTGGATTGTGTCCCCCGAAAGAAAATTCTTGCGGTCCCAAAAAGAAGACACAGTCAATAAGGATGCTGATCTACCGTTTCCTGCACTCAGGTCATGTCTGAATGCACTTTTGCTAGTTTAACAATGGGAAAAGGGTCGGTGCACCAGGGCGCATGGTCTAAACGGGTTGTAAATGAAGTTTCCGCCCCCGGATGTCCGGCATAAAAGGAAGCCGGCGTGCAGCATTCATTTACCTTTTGTTCTTCAGAGCACCAGCCACCATTTCATTGCTAACCAGGCCGTGACGTCGGTGGCTAAGGCCCCGATGCCCGTCAGTGTTAGCAGAGTTAGTGATGTGGGGACCTCTGCGAACGTAAACCCGCCAGCCAAGTGCTCACTGGCTGATCACACCCATTTACAATTTACATTTTACATTTTTAGGCATTTGGCAGACGCTTTTATCCAAAGCGACTTACATTGCTTTATCCTATACATTTTACATAGGTATTTGCAATCCCCTGGGATCGAACCCACAACCTTGCGTTGTTAGCGCAATGCTCTTACCACTGAGCTACAGGAAAGCACCCCGATTCGCTTTTCTGAACGTTCCACAACCGGCGGTGGCATACCATCCGGATCCTCAGGCACGCACTCGGAAACGATGCGTGACGTAGATGAGATGTCGCTCGCAGCATTGGAGGGAGACTGGCATCTGACTCTGACGAATCCGAGCCCCCCCCCAGGGGGGTCGAGCTCAGGATGAAGCAGAAGTGATGTCAGCCATGCTAACCCGGGGATACGTGGTTCCTGGGGTAGGAGCACGGTGCAAACCGCGCCCACCCTGGGTGCCATTTTTTCCCCGGATGTGCATGATGAGCTGTGTAAAACTTGGTGCGCTCCACTCACGGCCCGCTCCAGTCAAACCAGCTCCGGCTCCCTCACTTCCCTCAATGGTGGGGCAGCCAAAGGCTACGTCGAGATCCCCCGGGTGGAACGTGCGGCAGCGGTGCACCTGTGACCGCAGACGGCTGCCACCAGGGGGGAATCAGATACGCCTACCGTCCAAGGCGTGTAGGACTTCGGCATCACTGGTGTCGTTGGTGCCATCACGAGGGTAAGGCCGACCCGGGTATAATGCAGGATCTCCGTGCCGCCACTGACAGCGCTCTGCAGGCGACCAAGGTGGCGGCACGGGCCCTGGGTCGGACGATGTCCACGGTCGTGGTAGAGGTCACCACCCTTCTGGTGAAACAGGCATCAAGTTCGTCCCTCAAAACCAAGATGTTTTAGTGGGTTACAGCCCGCAGTTCATCGTTACCAAGAAAGACGGCGGGTTTGCCCCATAGATCTGCGTACCCTGAACAAAGCACCTTCACAAGCTGCCTTCAGGATGCTCACGCAGAGGCGCATCCTGACATCCATCAGGTGTCAGGATTGGTTTCGTGGCAATTGACCTGTTTTCCCTTTCGGTCTGTCCCTGTCCCCACGGTCTTCACGAAGATCGTGGAAGCCGCCCTATCTCCCTGAGGTGAGGAAGGTGTGCGGGTACTAAACTATCTCAACGACTGGCTTATCTTGGCACCCTCGCAAGATCTGTTATGTACACAAAGGGACCCTTTGCTCCGGCACCTAGATCGATTGGGACTACAGGTCAACCGAGAGAAGGGCAAGCTCTCCCCAGTGCAGAGCATCCTCTTTCTCGGTATGGAACTCAACTCTGTCACCATGTTGGCGCGACTGTCCGCAGTACGCGCCCAGTCGGTGTTGAACTGCCTGGAACACTTCAGGCAAACAGCGGTCCCCCTAAAACAATTCAGAGGCTCCTGGGACACATGGGGTCCTCGTGGTGGTAATACCCCATGGGTTGATGCACATGAGACCGCTCCAATACTGGCTTCAGAGTCGAGTTCCGAGGAGAGCGTGGCACACTGGCAGCAGGCGCATCTTTCTCCAAGAAAGCTCTGGAACCCCCTGACCACCACAATGGAAGGTTAAAGTTACAAGGAAGCTTCGAGCTAACACACCCAGGCCTGTTACCGTCACTTCACTAGAGATTGTGACGCGATACAGCGTTGTGGCGTTTTCCATAGGTAACCCCATCTGTCGTTCTCGACACAACGTCGAGAGACCGACAGAAAGGGAACGTCTTGGTTACGTCTGTAACCTCAGTCCCCTGATGGAGGAAACGAGACGTTGTGTCCCTTATGCCACAAACATGTATCGTATTCTGCTGTAGTCGTGAGAGGCACTCAGGCTCTTCAAAACAAGAGGTAAATGAATGCTGTACGCCGGCTTCATTTTATACCGGACATCCGGGGGCGGAGATCGGCATGCAAATTTCATTGGCCTTTTTTGTAGTAGTCAGAGTTGATTGGTTCTCAAGGGCGAACCCCATCTGTCGTTTTCGACACATCGTCTCGTTCCTTCCACAGGGAACTGAGGTTACAGACGTAACCAAGACGTGTTCAGTAGATTGGCAACCAGATCTAGTGGTTCGGTGACAACGGCTGTCATTTTCTCATTGAATTTCACGTTTGTACGTTGGACGAGTTAGGGGTAGCACTGGGCACGTCGCGAGACCCAGAGAGCGTGCTGTCATTGAACGTCAAATTTGAATGGGTAATGAATCTCTCATTAATGCTTGTTACAAATCCGGAGTGTGGTCTATCAACGAAAGCTAAGCAGTATCTGTAGTGCTAGCCCCAACCAGCTGATGTTAAGTGACTTTTTTGTTGAGGATTTTAGTCAGCCTTAACAAAAATAACAATATGCTATTTTGTGGACATTTCTTTGCTGAAAATGTTAACAAAATACAAAAAAATATATTATTTAGGGCCAGCAAAGAAGTCTGCTGGTCCTGACGGCCCACCATTGATAGTTTACCTGCCCACATATTTTAATCTTTTCCCTTATCCTCCTTTTTCGGGTTCTATCTCAACACTTTGGTTGTGATTTTTGGTCATGCTACAGTATGCAAAAAATCTTTATTTGACGCTTGAAGATTTACATCAAGCTGTTTAATGACATGAAGCTGGTTTGTCCTGAAAATATTTGTTTTTTTTTCTGTAAGTTTGCAGCCCTTGCTGGAGGATGTTAAAATGTACTTCCTTTCATGTGTAATTGACTACTATTGAATAGTAAATAGTTTAGATTTTGTGCAGAAGAAAATTGTGCACAAATAAACATGTGCAAGCCGATTGAAAACACTGTTGACTGTTGATTGTGTGTGTTAATGTTCGAGGCTTTCAGGCCAATGTATTATTTTTCAAGCATTACAAATGCTGTGTGTAATTTTTTGCTGGATCTATTGACCAAAATACAGCATACATAACTATGTTTTTAGAGGTGTATAACAATTTTTTCTCTTTATTTTCTTTAGTTATTCTTTAGAGATAATTAGTTATTTCCCTTTTCATGGAATTCGCTATGTTGTTTCTATAGTGGCACTAAACGGACAAACATTACGCGTTTTGTAAATATGATATCTCTTCCGCAAAGAAGCAAAAACATGACGACATCTTAGTCCCATGTCAGCCGCTGTAGTGCTTTGAAAAGAGAGTATATTATCAAATTACTTTACTTCATTTCAGTTTAAATTTGTAATGTTTAGCATTTTGGTGACAGTAGCATTTTTCCATGCAATAACAGTTAATGACATTGCACTTTCTATGTTACATGCAACTTTAAATCTACTCAAAGTGAAAAGAGACATTAAGAGCTTAATATATTAAGACATTAATATATAAAGAGATATTTAGTATACAATGAAAAATTATAGTCCATTCTTGAAACAAATCTATTGGCTTTGAAAGATTTGAAATGACCCCAGTCATATGAGCTTTAATTATGTTTGAGAATATGAGAGTCATCAATATGAACTGTAAAGAACATTTAATATCCACTTTCTATTTCATAAAAGGTTATTTGTAGAGAAAGTATAAAAAACTATGAAAGAAATGATCCTTTTAAGAACCTTTGATCGAAAGCTTCTTTGGAGAGCCAGAGTGTCATGAGAGTATGTGTTTGAAATGATAAGGTGTGAGCAAAATAACCCCATCTTACTTTTAAAACAAGGGGAAGTTGAAAATTACTTTTCTGGGATGAGCCAGAAAGCATGAACCATCATCTCAGTAAGAACTCCTGCAAAGACAAAGCAGCCGTTGCCCTGCTGAGAAGTAGTCTAGGCAAGCGCGGGAATTTGCTCCCAATCACTCAGTCATGTTGTCACTTTCTTGTCTGGGAATCAGAAGATAAACAATATAGCAACTGTGCTCAGTGAAGTATCAGCAAGTGCCACTTTATCCCATAGCATGCAGATCTCCATCACTGTCTTATGTGCCAATATCAGTCATTTTAAAATGCTACGGGTTGTTGATGCTCCTTGAACTGAAATGGACAACAAATAAAAGCACAGTGGTCCCCAAAAAGATTGAATGGAGATTGATTTGAGACTACCTCATTCTTATGTTTCTCAGATATTTCTTATTATTCTTGCATTTCAGAACTAAATCATGTCCTAAACTTAAGACATATGTACAGTATATATGTTGTCTGTATTTCAATAATAATCTCATTTAAGAAGAATTATTTCCCAAGCTATGAGACAGAGGCCTATTAGGACAGAATTTCTTCTGGGAAGTACCAAACTAGTTTTGTGTCACCAGATATCACGAAGCCCTCTAAATATATTGAACTGTAACTTTTGTCAATGCACTCAAGAGATAAACAGCTGAAAGAATTTCTTGTTTTGGCACGGATGTAAAAGCAGCACGGCAGACATATTAAAGTTGCTTTCGTTCTCTGCTTTGTCTTGTTTCTTTAACCTTCAAAGTCATAAAATGTTCCTTCTTTTCTCTTTTCGCTCTTCTCTCATCCATTAAACCCAGCTCTTCTGTCCAGACTGTTCTGCTTGATCGGTCATGAACACAACACAGTCATAGTTTCTCTGTCCTCTATTTTCCTGTCTGCTGAAAGGTAGAGATTGTTCTTATCAAAGTCATAGTTTACAGACAAAACTTGTTGTGAGAATGTGAATCTGAGCCTTATTTATAATGCGTGCGTATAGGCACAGATTTGATCGTAGAGTGTGCATGCGCAAAAATCCACATTGAAATATTGAATATCCATATTGAAACCACATATGATTACAATACCAAACCTTAACATGTGCCTTTTTCGTCTTTTATTGTTCTATTTGCCTTTTTAGAGCGCATTCAGTTGTGTGGTAGCACTGACGTTTACATTAGTTTAGTGGGGAAGATCCCAGGGTTGCCAGACTTTTGTAAAAAAATCAGCCAAATGGCCATTCAAAGCTTGCCTGAAAACCACGAGCTTAGAAAAACTGAAATACTTAGCAACAGTGACTACTTTTGGACCTTTTTATAAATGTGGTGGAGAAAAAAAAGTATGATATTTGTCTTTCAAATGTAGTGAATGTCAAAAGTACTTAGAAAAAAGAATAATCAAGTACAGATACTCAAAAACTGTACAGTTTACTTTGTTACTGTTCACCTCTGCGTCAACGTCATTTGATCGATGTATGCACTTTTTAGAGCTTCAAAAAGTCAATGCCCATTCACTTCCATTCTACTGCTTGGAAGTAAAATGATACGTGGTGATAATTTACCTTCGACTGCATAACTCTTCACGAAGAAAGTCATATTCAGCCAGGATGCATTGAGGGTGAGTGTAAAACATGGGGAAATTATGTTTTGCCTGTGAATTATCCCTTTAAAAGGTGAAGATTTGAAACTTTTCAGCTGCACATAATTTCAAGATCATTTGCAATGTACGTTTCACATCTGAAAGAGAGGCATACGTTTCTGTGCGTGCGTTTGTTCTATGAATCATACGTAAGCACTTTGAGAAATGATTGAACAGTCAAATTTAGGACGATTTAGGACAACATTTTTTTGGACAATATTTTTTAATGAGGCCCCAGGTCTGTTTAAAATTTTGCTGAGGGTTTCCAGGCTGCTTTCAACTTGGCTCTTTCAGCACATTTCATAAAGGCCTATAGTAGGCTATACAGTAAGAGCCTGTTTCAAAGGTTTTGGCATTATCTGCGGTGCTAAGTATGTGAGTGTTAGGTTCTGTTTTATGACTACAAATCCAACAGATTTATGTTATGATGTGCACTGGTTGAACTGAATAAAATCTCGATAATCCACTCAGTGGTATCTTTCTGAAGATATCTCATATCTGAAAAGCTCTTGTTATTTACTTGTTGTAATGAGCTTTGAGAACAAAATATTTTTTTAGTTTATTAGCTTTGGGAATGAAAGCATTTGAAGTATAAACGTTTCAATATATTGAGTTGGAAAATTTGAGAGTTTGAAGTAAATTTCTAATGTAGTGTTCAATTTCACAATGTACCAGCAGTGAAATATTGTGAAACAAGATTTAGCTTCAATTGCTTCCAGCCTCGCTTAGAAAACATCCAATGCCAAACCGTCGATGGGAATGTAAGGAACAAACAATACGTTTTACGTATTTATTTGTTCATAGAAGTTTAATGGAAAACATCTACAATGAGTGAACGCTGTAAAGTTCATTTACCATGTGAAAAACAGTGCATGAGTTTTTAGAATCTGTCCATTTGGTTGATTCACAGCCACAGACTTTTTTGACAAAAGGCCAAAAGTCACCGCAGGCTGTTTATTCTTAAAAACAAGCAATTGCATTGCCCATTAACTCCTGCAAAATTGCAGAGCAAAGTGACCGTAATTGTTGAAATAGCAATGATGATTACATATTTTGTACACAGGAAGTACAACTCACAAAAGATGCAATGTGTTTACAATTTTCAGGATTAATATAATGTTTTGTTACTAGGCCACCAGATCATAGCTTTGTGGAATGGAAGTGTGTAATTGAAGGACAAAGGGTGTTTTAGACATGTTTGTTTTTGGGGAGCAGCGGGAGAGTGTGTATGTGGGCTGGGAGTTTTGCCAGAGTGGAGGCCTGTGGTTGTCCTCTTGACCACCCATACTGGGTGCCTGGAGAACACAAAAATGTTCCCCTGATAACGCAGGCCCACCACACAGCCTGCCTCTCAATGATCGTTCTATGAGAACCTGTACATTGATTTCAGATGCAATACTGTTATTACAGCTGTTTTTTACTTTGTTCTTCTAAATGAGATACATATATATATATATTACTAATTCATAAATATCTCCTATAACAAGCATTAAATGTACGAATATCTAAAATGATCAAAAATAATACAAAATCTTGAAATTGATTCATTACCATTTAAATTTATAATAAGAGATTCATTTATATTTTTAATATGATTAAGTGATTAAAGTGAATCAATTTAATCGCAAATTAATCACAGCTTCAGAAAAAAATATTTTGATTTAACATAGAATTTACTACGCAAAATAACCATGAGACCATACTGTTGAGTAAATGACAACTGAACTTTCTGTTTGAGTAAACTTTACCCAATGTTTTTATTAAGAATGGAAATATGTAAAAAAATTAATGAGAAAATATATTTGGGACAAAAACAGCACTTCTGATATTGCGCTCAGCACTTGTGCTTAACTCTATCATATCATAAGATATAAATATGAGACAAAACCTCAAACTGGGCATATCTTAAATTTGAGGAACATTCTGACTGCATTCTATCATGCAGTGGTGTTGTTGCCTTCTGCAGCTCTGGACATTCACTGACTCTCTCTCTAAGTGATCAATTGAGTCGAGCGAGGAGTGGAAAAGGGGGCCGCATTGACTTGTGGGAAGCCATGGCATGAAGCCTGTAGTTAGCCTGGTCGATAGGACATGCTGCCTGGAAGGGTAATGCGTATGTTTTAATCTCAGGGTGGACTGAAGTTGATAAACAAAAATAATGTAATGAAACAAATGTGGTCAAAATAATGTGAAATGGGCGGATGTATTAACATGTCTTTTCCTCGCAAGAAGGCTGTGGAGGTGTGATGGATGAATCCGTACTGAAGTTCGCACTCCATTTAGGCACTTCCCTTTTGAAAGGTGCTTGTGAACAATCGGAATGTCTCTTCCGTTTGGGTCGGGTAACAGGACGTAACAGCCTCTTCTGTTTCGTCTTCTTTGATGTGTTTGTTCAGTTTGACTTTGGGGCAAACAACGGCTTGTTCCAACCGGCTGCCTTATCTCTTACTTATTTATTTCGCTACCGTACACACTCAAATACTTAACCATGGTAGAAACAGGGCATTCTTTTAGTGTCGTTGGGACATTAACTGATTTTCATTTACATTACATTTACATCCAAGCATTTGGCAGACGCTTTTATCCTAAAATTAAGAAACAATAAAGCTACAGTATATAACAGATTTGAGTGACATATACTTTCATACAGATACTCACATACAGTTCATGTCAAAGCCTGATTAATCAAATAAACATTTAGGGAAACACATTGTAACAACATACAGTTTTCCGCCACTGAGGGCTCGGTGGATTTTGGAGTAACAAAAACAAAGTTGGACCAAACACTGAAGACTTTACAGCTGAGAAACTCGCGACTGAACGCATTAGAGCAGGCAAACCATGCTGGGTCACAAAGATTTTTATTCATAATTTACTAAAGTGAATGCACATTTATGATTCAGACATCAACAATAACAAAATAGCCAGGAAAATATATAAAAACTAAACAAACAAATCATTGGGCCAGGAGTGATATATATATATATATATATATATATGAAGAGTTTGGTCTCACATTGAGATAACTTCTTCTTTTTTAAATGCAATGTATATACAAGATAGGTCCTCTCTATTAATGATAATATTGTTATTAATATTATATCTAATCATTTATTTTCCCTAATTAACATTCCTTTCTCCTTTGTATACGCATTATTTACACAGACTATTGTGGATCATGAAAAGGCATCCATAAACTGGAGTTATTTTCAAAGCTATCTCACTTAGATTTTTCCTTTTTATGAGCATTTTCCTATGTCTTGCAGATCTTAAAGGGCCCATAAAGCGCTGTGAAATACCAGGAGATGACATGAGAAGACTGAAGACTGAGAAATACTTATGGTGGTCACAACAAAAACCCTAACTTTCATCCAGAAGATACTGTTTATGGAGCCAGAAGAGAAGAGACTAAAATCTTTATGTCATTTGTGAACAATAATAGCAGTTGTTATTCCAGTGAGGTAATGGCAGATGAAGTCCTGCCAGAATATGTTGCGCTATCCATGGCCTGCCTCCTGTTGTCATTCAGCAAGATGAGTTGTATTGCACAAGTGACAGAACTTGAGACAGAAACTTCACATTAATTGAAGACAGTAGAAAGTGAGGTGATTTTGTGGACCAGACATATTGCTGGCTGGAACGTCTTGCAACAATAACTATTAAAGGAAAAAAACACAGTTTTCACATCTTTAAGTTATTCAACAGACTTTCTATCTGGCACGGAATAAAAGAAGTAGTAATCTGATCATATCAGCCAGTGGTCCTCATGTACTTTTATAATATGGCACAAGCAGCTTGGACATTCTGCTAGATAACTTATTTTTCTTTTGAATAGAGAAAGTCAAAGTCTGAACAGCTGACAAAAGAGAATAAATGATGACAGAATTGTTTGGGATATACTATCCCTTTAAATCTACCAGAGCAAACAAGACAGATATAGAATAGATAAAAAAAGGGCAAGCCTTCTCCAGCAAGCCTTCATTCATACTTTATTATTGTTGTTCTTGAAACAGTGGCCTATTGAGAGAGGTTAAGAAAAACCATGGTGCTACGAAAAAGTAAGGATTTATATCCTTCTTAAATTATTTCATATTTTACTCACCCTCAAATTGTTCAAAAATCATTTGTTTTGAAGAACACAAAGGAAGATATTTGGAAGAATGTTAGCAACTGATATTTCTGGGACACCATTGATTATCATAATAGTTAAATTACTTTATATATATTTTTTCTGTTGAAAATAAATGGAGATATTTTCAAGAACAACAAAATCTATACATGTTTAAGACAACTAGGCGGGGGTTAGTTATAAAAGATTTGTATACCCTTAAAATTCAGCATTTCCACTCGTCAACTCTTCAACTGTATTTGTTCATTATTTCAGAAAAAAATAGCACAAGCAAAACCTTTCACAAAGTTTGTTTGTAAAAAAGTTTGCAACACTTTCCCACTTTGCTACACTTTACCACCTTTTGCTACACCTGCTGTGTTCAAGACACCTCGGATTTGGGATATGTCCCACCAAAAACTCGGAAGTAGTGTCTGGATTTAGTAACATTAAAAGTATTTGGTAATATTAAAACATTTATGTTCCTCTTTACAAATCATTACAAGTATCTATTAGCATTAAAAGAGTGCTGTTCCAAAAATGTCTATGTATATGTAAGATTGATAAAGGCACTTGGATTATTCTTTTGTACGTCAATTCAAAATTGTCTGTTGAAAAAAGTCAACCGTAAACAAAATTCCTGCAAGCATTGATAAGTGTTGTTGGATACTTTAAAAATGCAAGTAAAAGCACTTACTTCATAAATTTAGTTAGAGATCATGTGTAGTGTAGCCTTAGATTAGTTCTGTCTTGGTGTTTTTTGATGCACTTGTTTGAGATCTGATCTATCAAAAGCTTTTAAAACCTTTTTTGTCACCAGAAGATACAAATAAACGTTGCTGCAAATCAAACACACTACAAGTTATCAAAATGTTGTTAATACAATTAAAAAAGGCTGACAGGAAGTATGGCAAATTAGATTTTATCATCTCTCTAAGTCCCAAGGAAATAAACAAAGTGATGAAATGGGCCAATCTTATCAATATCTAATGAAAATCATTTAAAAATATTTTGTTATTTGTTTAAAACTCTAAGTGCGGCCAACCCCTGACTTTTCATAAACCCTCAGGGAACATTGGGTACCCTTTGATATGGACTACTCTATCATTGAACTGTCTTAAAGAAATCTAAAGGGAACATTTGAAGCTATGGAAGTTTAAAGACATTTATCTACATTTCTGCTGTAGATAAAGTGTACTGTGTGCTGAAACTCTAAAAGTCACAAACTGATCTCAAATCAGCTTCACACAGCTTCACATAGCTGCATAGTAGCAGCTATGTGCAGACATGTGTGCAGTCCACACCAGATGGTGGGGTCAGCACCTTATTCTAGGCTAACTCCAATTAGCTTCACTTCCTCCCTAGCCTACTATAGGACTGTGTATTTCAACTGCACATTACATGAAAGCAGCACACAATATAAGAGAACATCCACTAGTAGGCCAACCCAAAATCCCCCTTTCTTATTTCGTAGCTCCTCGCATTTCAGGAAAGTAAGAGAATCTGAAATCAGATGTCGCTTGTTAAGATTAAGAGCAAGAGAAAATGAATGGGCTGTGAGAAAGAGGGCTTGCAAATGGTCAGCTCTGTCACACGCATCTTTAAACTACCAGAAATTAAATAAATAATAATTATTAAAAAAAATATTAAACAGTGATGGAAGTGTGGAAATAGAAATGCTTGTTTTAGGGTTAGGCTATCAAGAATGTTAAAGATATCATTTTTTTCTCCATATTTATCATAACAATGATTCGTTGTTCGACTGGACTGCCAAAAGGATCTTTTAAAACATTGAAATAGAACATTCAAGTTAAAATAACCCGTTTCATTATGTATGCAACAAGGTCCTGAAAAACCTGATATGAGTATCCACAACTTTCCAATTGTAGGTACAGTAGTTGTGTATATTCTACAATATGCAGTATGGTGAGTATTTTTTTAAACGAAAACTTTCATCACTACTATAACTTTATCTTCTATTGCTCATCCCTAAACACCAGCAAGCCATAAATCTTTTTATAAACGAGTTTTAATGACAAATTTAATGAGGGAAGCGTTCTATTTCCACGTTATGTTTGCCCTCATGCTATGAGACTCAGCAGTTATTTTACCAGTTTGTCTCTTGGGTATCCTGGTGGGACATATGAATGCTGACTACTGTTCTTGCTCATATTGTAGGACTTTGTCTGCACCTCCTGGTAAGGAATGCTTTTTTTTAAATACCTTGTAATCCCTCGGGTCCTTTGATAGATTTTGCAGATGTTGATGTACAATTGAGAAAGAATTTGAACAAAGTTGAATAAAGAGAGAATATGTCAAGAAGATCAGGCAGAGGCGATGCTATTACAATAACAATGTATCCATTTTGATGTATTGTAATTTTCTGTCAGTTCTTTCACATGTAATAATTGTGTGTGTACACACAGAATATATACTGTATATATATATATATATATGACACATTGGCTTGTTAATCTGGTCTTGTAGATTCTGACGTGGCTAAACTAGTCCTCAGATGTTTTTTTTTGCTTGATACATAAAAATATAGAAAACTCTTGTAGCTGTGACCAGGCTGTGAGATCAGATTTAAGTCGTTGTCCTAAATATATTTAAATGTGTGTATTTCAGGTAGGAAGAGAGTGTGAGTGTTCACATACACCCAGATCAAACTTTAACAGGACTGCCTACAGTACAGTAAATTGTGGAACACATTTGTAAAATAATTTAAAACATTTATTTTTTATTTTTACTAGTGATTTATTTAAAACAACTCTAGTAACATATAAAAAATGTCATTAAAAGTGCAAATATATAAATGTAATTATATTAATGAATTCTTAAATAACATAAAAATAATGTTGAGGTCATAACTAACAATCTATATATTTCCTGTTGGCTTTGACAAAGCAAAGCATTGAAAACAATCACTTTTAATTACAACAAGCAAAGAATATGGGAAGATGAGTTCAATCTCTGCAAAAGTTTGTAAAAAATATTACAAAACAAAAACAAACTTACAAATAAACCATTCAACGAAACATAAATAGATAATAGCAAATTACACAATGATCTTGTTGAGGAATTGTAAACAATATGAGGTTGTCATGCCACCTTGTGGACAAATTCCAGTTTCTCTTTGCAGGGGTAAATGAAACTAAAACTTTAAAATTAAATTTGATTTAAGACTCTGTTTATTAATTTTGTTCATAATAATTCAAAAAATATGAATAGTTAATATAATCATGAATTAAAACATACTCTAGACCAGTGGTCACCAACCCTGCTCCTGGAGATCTACCGTCCGGAAGATTTTAGCTCTAACCACAATCAAACACACCTGAACTATCTAATCAAAGCATTCAGGTTTGCTTAATAATTAGAGACAGGTGTGCTGAAGCAGGGTTGGAGCTACAGTCTGCAGGAAGGTAGATCTCCAGGAGCAGGGTTGGTGACCACTGCTCTAGACCAATCTAGCTTGATGTCTTTATAACTTGATGCTCATTACCTTACTAGGTTTTGCTGTTCTTAAAGTAGTTTAAGTTTAATGTGGAGTATCCCACTAGTCACACCTTGTTTTTTGTTGACCGCTGGCTTTACTCTTATTGCATGAAAAGCTTTGTTACATTATAATTACATTTTTGAAATGTAAACTTGAATTTTTCATTCAACTAAACAGTAAAATGTGCTCAAATACAAAAGGAAAAGGCAATGAAAGCACGTCCAGTTTACAGCACCTATTCGTTAGTATTTACATCCTAAAAGCAGCATTATATAATACCAAGATGGGATCTTTAGAAAAGGTATTTGTATCGTCGCTTATGGATATTTTACAAAGTGTACTATTTGAAGTTAACCAAGCTGCAAGATTATATAGCAAGCAGTGCAGCCAAGTAGACAGACAGGCAATACGATTATTCCATCTTATTTTGTTTGCCGTATTAAGTAGCAGATACTACATCCATTGTTTCTTGCGTGATAATTATTTAAAGTTTCTGGCAAAACAGAAGTAGGGTCTGACAGTGTCTTGTAGATCATTCATGGGGCTCAAATCTGTAGACTATGATCATGACAGATTCCCATCACTTTCCAGCTATGGCTGTGGTCATCACGCTTGAGCATTAGGCCCGACCAGAGCTGTGTCTGTCAGCCTCAGGTGTCTTCAGAAGCCTGAAGATGAGACATGGAGACAAAACAAGCTGTTTTTAACATAGATGTCGCTCTCATATTTAAAAATCAAGATATGACAGAAGCTTTGGGTTTGGTTGAGCTGACTCCTAAAGAATAAACATGTTTTTCCAGATAAAAAAGATTACCTACATTTGAATGTGTGATGACTTGCCTTTGAATGTGTCTCTGATTTATCCTAAACCATCTAGTCAAAGTCAGACCTGTAGCTGTTTAGAGATGGCTTGTGATTTGCCTAATACTATATGAACACAACTGGACATCCATCTCAAAAATAATTTTGAAATTGAAATATCTGATGTCATAAAACCCTGTAATCTGAGACAAGGTGTTATATTGCACCCTTATGTTCCCTCTCTGAAATGTGAAAGTAACTTCATTAAGGAAAGATCGCATCAGGGTGTCTGACGCACGAGCATCATTATTGAATACAGTTCGAGACCCAAAAATACCTCCTAAAACTCCTGAGTACCCTTCTTGAGGGATAAAAGGAGGGGACCACCCTAGGGGACACTGATCAACGTAGTATTATGACATGCGTAATGTTATTCCTACATTCTGTGTATCGTTCACGTTAATTTATTAATGTAATTTATTTTAATTAAGGCTCTTCACTAACGCCCTGATGGCACAATTCAATATGAAGGGGAAGGGAAAAAGTGCAAGAAATATTTGGAGAAAATTATAAACGCAACCCTTTTGTTTCTGCCCCCATTTTTCATGCGGTGAACTCATGAAAACAAAAGGCCTATTTCTCTCAAATATTGTTCACAAATCTGTCTAAATCTGTGTTAGTGAGCACTTCTCCTTGGCCGAGATAATCCATCCTCCTCACAGGTGTGGCATATCAAGATGCTGATTAGACAGCAGGATTATTGCACAGGTTTGCAAGTCAAAGCTTTATTAGTTACATGTTTGTGCCAGTTAACAAAAATATAGATGGAAATAAATGAGTGGTGATTAAATTGTGATTTATTTTAAAACCTCTGCGCATAACTGTAGTCCTGTATTTTTCCAAATGGTTTGAGGTCCTGTTTCCTGTAGCAGTTAATTTTCCTGTAGCTTCGTTTGGTTCAGCAGCAGGTGTGAACTGGAAATGCATTACACATTTGTTTGCTTTTCCAGTTATAATCGGCTGCTGTGACAATCAAATGAAGCCTTCTGAAGGCATATGTAGTAAATAGGACAAAAAGTGTTTAGTGATTTTGTAAATGTTTAAAACAGTAAGTTAATAAAGGGTAAATGTATTTACTCTTCTGAGCACCTGTAGCAATTCGTTTCTTTCATAACCTTAGCTTTATATTGTGCGAGAAGCAGTTACTTGCTTTGAATATCGTGAAAAAGGTCAATATGTTTTGTCACTCATTTCAGAGAGTGAAACCCATATGTTATATAGATTCATTACACATAGAGTGAAATATTTCAATCCTTTATTTCTTGAAATTTTGATGGTTATTGCTTACAGATTATGAAAACCCAAAATTCAGTGTCTCGGAAAATTAGAATATTAAATAAGATCAATAAGAAAAGGTTATTTTAAAGAAAATGTTAGACTTTATGTTCATTTCTCCTTTTGCATGAATTACTGCATCAATGCGGCGTGGCATAGAGGCAATCAGCCTGTGACAATGCTCAGGTGTAATGGAAGCCCAGGTTGCATTGATAGCGGCCTTCAGGTCATCCGGATTGTTGGGTCTACCTCCTCCGGACCACCAGAGGTAGCCTTCACCGCAATATTGACTATTCCCCCTTTCGGATTTCAATTCCCATGGGCCCTCATTCCCAGGACAACGTGCACGCACACCTGCTGCAAATTGCAAAGTCTTGACCTGCTACGGTGGTTATTTCTGAGTGTTTCTATTGTGGATTAACATTCTGTGTTTGATTCTCTGCTGCCTGCCTTGACTCTTGCCTGTTTAATGGATTGTGAGTGTGAAGCCGCCAGCCTTGGGTTTGGACCTTATGTGTTTGCCACCAGCCTCGAATCTAGCTTGTCCCTGTTTATGATTCAAAGTTGCCTTCTCTGTTGCCATTTATTGTATCTCAACCCTCAACTGTTTGACTTCTATATAATAAAACAGCAGATGGATCCTCACTCCGCTGACTCTTCCTTGCACTGAACTTCTGTTTATTTTTTAAACTATATCTGCAAACATTTGTTTTTTTCATGGAAAATCATTTCCATAGGTAGATTAAACATTACTCTTTTGTGGTTGGCAGTGTGTTATCTAATATTTTGAAATGTTTGAATGGTTATTATAATAAATGGTATGTGTGATGTGGAATATGAGTGTTGTAATTAACCATGGAACTTAGATTTTTTTAAATACCTTCGCATAAATAAACTCCTGAATCCTGGATTTTATAATTATTGAATGAGAAAGCAAAAACAGTTACAAACGGGAATCAAATAGCGATATTTTACTTATATTATATATGTATTATTATAATATATATTTAATATTATTTGTTGAGTAAAAAGTGAATTTATGATCCCCGAAATAACAAACCTTGTGCTTATGTCTGACTGTGATATTTATGTACGTCAAATGACAAATTAGGGCTTTCATATGCTTTATTTTTGTGAGTGGATGCAGCAAAATCACGAACAAAAATGGCCGGAACAACGCCAACAAACTTCACTCCCCAGGGTCACATATGTGCTTTTTAAACTGTGATCACAACAAATCAATGCATTTTTATGACTGAAAATACATTCATATTAATATGCATGTGTTATTAACTCATTTAGGGTGATTGTAGAAGCAGCAAGATAACAATGTTAAATCTTCAGGGTAAAAGCTAGGCAGACATGCTATGGAAAACAAACACAGTATTTTGGGGATTTCAATGGGACATGCATGAATATTTATGTTTGGGGAAGACATGTTCTGACAGAATTGTACATTTTTGGTGAACTATTGCTTTAATAAGAGGTAAAAAATGCTTTTAAGAATCCACCAAACAATTAATGTGCAATTCTGATTGTATTATACTTAATTATATACAGTGCACTCCACTAATATTTACACATTTGGTAAAAAAAGCTATGTGAACAACATGTATTAACAGTGTATAATATAGAGTATATGTTGAGAGACACATTTATTTAATAGTTAATGCATAACTATGATTTCAGAGGTGTATAAAGACTTCACATAATGAACAATTATGTTTTTATTACCTTAAAATTTGCTATTTCTATCTACATTCACCGCGCGTCCCCTTACATAGAATTCCTCCATGTTGCAGTACCCCTAAACGGACACAATGCTCTACAGAAAGCAATTAAATGTGACAATAGGAACAAGTACTGGTTCAACATGACCTCATGTGACAAAAAAATATATTTTTGTAACTTTGTAACAGTGCGTGACTGAATGGACAGCAGTTGGAGTCTCAACCAAGAAAATGATACAAAATTATATCATAATTAACACAAACATGGTATTTTGTTAATCACCGTGTTCTTAAATAAACAGATTTATTCAAATTTATTTATTGCTCATATTTACCAAGGGTGCCAATATTTGTGAAGTGCGCCGTCACTTTTTTTTACATATTTTTTTATATAAATATTTGCATATAATACTAACTATGTACTAGAGTATGAGTATATGTACAATAATACTCAGTGAAAGTGAAAATCAGTTTGAACTGCTATTAATGTACACGATGTACAGAAGAGTTTTTAGGCAACAGGTGACAGGCAGTAACAGAGAAAGTAGGAAGGACATGAAAGTCTGACACTGGACTTTTATGAAAGAATGGAAGACTGTAGTTTTCTGTAGTTCATAGAACCCAGTGCCAAATCACAAAAGTGTTGACATGACTTATCCTCCACCCGATCTGAAAAAAAAGCCACAGAACAAAGGAAACAGTTTGTTAAAACATAATATACTGTTACACATAATTGTGTTGTCATTTCTACATCAAGATGAGCAATTATAATTTGCTACCTATAATAACATTTCCAATAGTTTCATTTAAAAATCCAGAAAAGTAAGAAATCAAAATACATTTAGCTGGATGGAGTAATTTATTAAATAAAATAGAGGTAAAGGAATGCAATATGTTTTAATAATAATTATAAAATTGTACATAATGTAATACATTTACTTTTTGCTTTAATCTAGAAGAAAATAAAAAAATATATGAAAGGGATAGTTCATCCAAAAATGAAAAATCTGTCATGAATTACTCTCTAGTTGTTCCATATCTATACAAATATAGGCACATACTAGACTGCGTCCTATTTAAATTGCCTTTCTTTGCTCCATATAACCTGCTTAATCGTGCCGCACTCACTTCTGATTGTTATTGCCTTTCAGGATTCATTTGTTCTCTGCAATTCGCAAGTTGTTTGGTATAAGCAACACGCTTTTGCAGCTCATCCGGGCGTATGTAAGCAGATTATGGGTTTACAAGTTACTTTGCTAGATACACTCACTAGTTATTCGGACATTCAACCCACTATTGCAAATTATATGGATGGTTGCCTGGATAATCTTTAGTTTTACTTCCAAAGTCGCTTCTACTGTGCTCGAGCGTTTGATCTCGCTTGCCAGCACAGATGCTTTTCTTTCACTGTCCGTTCTGTTAAGCAAGCGGCAGTGAACTGACCATACTATGCATATATGACCTGGACCACAAAATCAGTCTTAAGTAGCATGGAAATATTTTAAGTAATAGCCCAAAAAACATGGGATGGGTCAAATCTATTGATTTTTCTTTTATGCCAAAAATCATTAAGTAAAGATCGTGTTCCATTAGTATATTTTGTAAATTTCCTACCGTAAACGTATCAAAACTTTATTTTTGTGAGTAATATGCAATGCTAAGCACTTCATATGGACAACTTTAAATGCTATTTTCTCAATATTTTGCACACTCAGATTCCAGAAATTTAAATTGTTGTATCTCGACCAAATATTTTCCTATCCTGAAAAATCATATATTAATTAATTAGCTTATGTATCCAGCTTTCAGATGATGTACAAATCTCAATTTCGAAAAAATTACCCTGAAGTTTTGTTGTCCATTGTCACATATTATAAACGACATATCCAATAGTGACAGCTGGTTAACTACAACTGTCTGTTTATTGTATTCAGCTTTGTCAAACATGTTGTTCCCGCTTACATCTCGCTTAAAATAACTCGCGCAGGCGAGTGTACGTAAAGAGGCCCCTGTTTCACATACCGAGAGGGCGACTTTCTTGAGTCGAGGGAAAATTTTCTAATGTGTTTGGCATAAATATTTCATGCAGGCTTCTTCCTCTCATAGCCATACAGACTATGATCAAAGACTATGGTTAGCTTATTCGGGTTTACAGTGCACTTGCATGACTAAAGAAATTAGAGAAAACTGAAGACAGAAAACTAGGCAAAATTGTCATAATTATTAGATTTCACCCATTAATTGATTTTAATACTGATTACAATTATAGGATGATTTTCTAATCTTTTAAATCACTTTTTTTTGCTATATTACAAACCGGGTCACACAACAACAACAACATTTTTGTGATTTGGTCATCTTAAGTTTGAGTTTGGGAACTAATGCGATGTGCACCATCATTAAAATAATTTTGCAATAAATATGCTCTGACAATAAAGCTGGTGTGATATGTGATGGTGGTATATGCGTTTCCTGTGGGGCAGGTTCATACCTTCCTCTTCTGATATTTCTGTATTCAGGGAACAAAAAAAGAAAGAACATTGAATTTTGAACTTGACAGTTGCATTGTTTGTCATTGGTCTATTTGAAGTTAAAAAAACATTTTTTCCCTTTTTAATTATTTTTCAAAAAGTACAAATTCTGTTAGTTTCCACCAACAGAGAAAGAGAGAGCAATTTTAAGAAATAACATATGAACAGATTATGCTTTAACCATGGAAACAACACTGTGCTAGACAGGGCTGCTTGGCATTTTTGCCACAAAACTGGGTTGCAGTGGTTGCATTGGAACTGAATAAGCTACAGAATTAAGCTACTTGAACTGCTTGTTATTGCAATAGTTGGGGATCTCTTACTTGAAGCCCCAGCCTGTTCCCCCTAGCACCATAGCTGCCAGCAATATTGCTCCTGCTATAGCGCCAATGATGATGTTTGTTCCACTAGGACCTGTAAAAAGATGGAAAACAGGAATACAATTAGTATTTTAAGAAGCACATATTATCAATAAATAAAGCATAATACTTTTTACAGTTGAATCCGGTGCTGGCTGTAATTTTTTCAGACCTAAAATACTGCAAAGAAAACAAGTTCATATTCATTTTTAAGCAATACAATAGTAATATACAGTATGTTCATGTACTTAGGACAATTCTGTGGGTCTTTCCTGTGGGAAGAACACCAAGACGAGAAGAGTGGCCACTTGTAGACTTAGAGTCGCTGAGGCATTTGCCTGAGTGATCGTCTTCACAACTGCGAAAAGTAGGTCACTCAGGATCTCCTCATCCCGTCCTAGAGACAGACATAGAGGTTCTAGAGGTCTTTGCTCGGGTGCCAAACTGTGCCCTTCCCCTGAGAAAGAAGGCCCTTCATCAGGGGAATCGGCCAGGGGGGAGTTGTCGTCAGAATCGTCAGCTTTGAGAACTAAGTCCGGAGGGGCCAATAGGGCACAACTAACAGAACTTGGTGCTTCTCTTCACTGACCTTGCATAGGACCTGTGCAAGGAGGTTCACTTGGGGGTAGGCGTGCTTCTGCTTTTCCTGCGGGCAGTTGTGCGCAAAGGAATCAGTGCCGAGGGGGGCCTCGGTCAGGTGTTACCAAAGCGGACAATTAAAGGTGTCCAGGGAGGCAAACAGGACCACTTGCACCTGCCCGAACTGCTCCCAATGATTTGGACAGCGCGGGTATGGTGTTGCCACTCTCCTCCGAGCGTGACCTGCTGTCGGCTGTCTGGTTGAGGACGCCCGGGATATGAGTTGCCCGCAACGATTCCACCAGCTGCTGACTCCAGAGGAGGAGGTGTCGGACAAGTTGCAAAATCTGCAGTGAGAGCGTACCACCCTGCGGTTGATGTGCACCACATCAGCCGTGCTGTCCTTAGTAGAGCAGTACGTGCTTGCCCTGAATGAGAGGAAGGAATCTCCTCAGGGCAAGCTAAGCAGTCAGCAACTCCAGGCAATTGATATGCCATTGCAGGCGTGGGCCCGTCCAAAACAGCAAGCCCGTTGCACAGAGCACCCCAGCCGAGGAGGGAGGCATCTGTTGTCACCACGACACGACTCAAAACCTGCCCGATCAAGACTCCAGCTCAAAGAAAGGAGACGTCTGTCCAAAGGGCTAGGGTGCGACGGTAGCGAGACATAATAGGAATACGCCACAAACCGATGTGCCATGCTCTTCAGGGAACTTGACTCTGAAGCCAATGCTGAAACCGTCTCATATGCATCAACCCAAGCAGCATGACTGCCGTCGAGGACGCCATATGCCATAGGAGCCTCTGAAGAAGTTTCAGTGGGACCGCCGACTGAGGAGGGTAAAACATCACAGCATTGACTGGGCGCGCTCTGGTAAGCCGTGCTGTCATGGTAACAGAGTCTACCTGCATACCAAAAAAAGAGATGCTCTGCACAAGGGAGATCTTGCTCTTGTCCCAGGTGACGTGTAGGCCTAATCGATTGAGGTGCTGGAGCAAAGGTCCCTACCTTGGTAAAGGAACAGGGAGACAGGGCCAGATCAAAGTTCAGGACCTTATACTGGTATGCTCGACCCTCAAAGGCAAACCGAAGAAACGGTCTCAGCATTTCAGCAGTATATAGTATGTATACTATGCTAAGTATGCACATGTACAATCCATGCATGGTATATTCATTATTGCACATTATGTTTCCTTAACAACCTTTGTCTTCCTCTTGCTCATCTGGAGGTTGGGGCTCTGGAAGAGGGTCATACACACTGCAGTCCTTTCCTGTATAGTCGAAGTCACAGATACACTTCACCTCATTACTGCACGTCTGAAACAGAGATAAAATAGAATAAATATGTAAGTCAAACAGTAACTTTAATAAAATTAAGATAAAGTAGGACAGTCCCAAGTAGACTTGTGACTTATAGCTCTGCATAGCCAGATCACAACTATAGCCCGTCTGTCTGCTTCCACGTGCCGCCCGCATGACTTTTGTCATCAGGGGGGACAGGATGCCCAACAAAAAATGTTGAATCAACCGAGTCCACTCAGTGACGTACTTCTCATGTGTCGAACTCCCCTAACAGTGCTTATCCACGATTTAGTATGCTAATACAATTTTTACTATGAAGATTTAGAGAACAGAAAATAATCAATAATGTTTGTAGAAATCTATGGTCAGTAGTCATCTTTAGATTCCTAATTATTTACCTGGCATGAAATCTAGCCTAATTGTACTATAAACACAAACAAGACAAAAGATAAAAATGATTATTTGACTTTTAGATCAGACATTTCAAATATAAGTTGAGTGTATGATTTGTGATCAGTATGTTTTAGTGTTATCAAGTCCACCTCATCAATGTTGAAACACATGCACTCAGTACACCCTAATGTTTTGGATGTACATACATCTGGAAGAGATGAAGTTCATAGACAAGGTATGAAGTGCGTCATGCTGATATTTTGGACATCTTACAACTTGTTTTGTATAATCTGTCAATTACTTTGGCCAGAGATCTTGATGCTTTCACAACATTTTTAGCAGGAGGTGGCCCTAGCATGCAATGTTTCAAACACTAACAGACAGACACTCTTAAAAAAGGTGCTTCAAAAGGTTCTTCGATGCCATAGATGGTTCCATAAAGAACCTGTAACATCTGAAGAACCTTTCTGTTTCACAAAAGGTTCTTTAAAGTGAAAAAAGGTTTGGTTCTTCAAAGAACTTTTGGCTGAATGGTTCTTTGTGGAACCAAAAATGGTTATTCTATTGCATTGTTGTGAAGGACATTTTAAACATCTTTATTTTTAAGAGTGTATGTGAATATGATATAGGTTTTTACCCCGTGATCAGAGCACACTTGAGAGGAAGAAGACCCAGGACAGGACGACAGGTTGAAGGTGGTGACGGGCAGACAGCGATGGTCCAGGCACATCATATTCGGACCACAGGGTGTACCATCCTCCACATACCCGAGATCCGTACCATCATCTAACAATGCATGACCTCCTCTAAACACACATAAACAGCAGTTCAAGATTACTAGGGTCTGTGCATTATAAAAGATATTAACATACTTGTTTAAACCTTTCTGCGTTTGCTGTTGATACACTGCCTAAAGCACACTTTTAATCAGACTTGCGGACGTGTTTATAGTAAAATTAGTTTAGCATGCAACAGATTCATATCCACATTTTCAAACATTTTAAACGATTAATATTATTTTTTAACAAAAAAAAATATTTAAGTAAAAAAAATATTTTATGATGTGCCTGTGTGTGTCTGTGTAAAATTAAGAGTTAGACCAGTATAGGGGTTATGCATTGACGTCACTTTCCCACATAAACGTGTCAGGATAAGCCCCCTTGAGTGGCAAAACAAAATGTCAGCATTCGAAGGGAGAAAAAAGAAACCTGGAATGCTGTAAGAAGCAGATATTTGCTGAAATTAAAAGAAGTTGGACTCAACAGGGTTTTATGACAACTTACATAGGAACCAAGTGTACACGGACACTAAAATTATGCACAGAATTGCGTTTCCTGATATTTATTTTGTACGTGATTTCAACGCCAGGGGAAATACAAAAAGCAAAGTCTTAAGTAAACATTCTAATAAAGTAAAAAATGTTTAGTGGTTTTACAAACAGATTTTAAAAGATTTATATTGATCTTCTAAATGTTTACAGTGTTAACAATAATTCAATCTTTAGGTTTGTATGAAATACATCTACTTAGATTGTTAAAATAAATAAAGCGGTAGGGAAACTTTACATTTATGCAGCTCATAAAGGTGTAGAAAATAGGTAGGTAATGCAATTATGGTATGGTTCAACAAAAACAACTTACCCGAGTCAGTTAAACGTTTCAGTATTTCACACTTTTTTCTGTTTTGTGTTATGTAAGAAGAAATCTCTCATTTCGTGCTCAATCTGTTTGTACAATCAATCGTACAACCACTTTATCCTGTTCTAAATAGAGTACAGATAGTAATTAACACTGCTGCATTTAGTCTTTCTGCCACTCAGTGTGCATGACGGTGACGTCACGTGCATACCCTCTATAGCAATGATGTCCAAAGTCAGTCCTGGAGGGCCAGTGTCCTGCAGAGTTTAGCTTTAACCCTAATCACACACCTGAACCAGTTTATCAAGGTCTTACAAGGCAGACTAGAAACTTGTTTTGAACCAAGCTGGAGCTAAACTCTACAGGACACTGGCCCTCCCGGACCGACTTTGGACACTGCTGATATGAAGCCACATCGCAAACTCCCAGAACACTCTAGTCCAGGGGTGTACAAAGTCAGTCTTGGAGGGCTTATTTCAAAATATTCCTTTGCTAGAGTGTCCTTTTGAGCGTTGCTTTCCTCCCCATTAATTTTAATGGCAGTGACGCATCTTATAGCTAAATCCCTGGAGTTGCAAAAACACCTAATCCGTTAAACATTATATTAAAGGAGCCATTCTTTTGCTGTTTTTGAGCCTTGAATATGTTTTTGGGGTGTTTAAAAAAACGCTTTATATTTCACATATCTCAAGTCTATTGTTCACCCCTGTCCCACTTTTACCCGAACGACTGGACTTCTTCTGGTCTATATGAAGTCCCTCCTTCGGAATCGCTCTGAAAAGCTTTTAACTTTGCTAAAAGGTTAGGGAGGGGATTCTGTTTTAGTAGCCTAGTTTTAAAATAAAAAAACAGGGGACACCCAAGTTCATTATTTCAGACCTTACAGGGGCTGATCTGGGAGCTCCCCAGCACCCCCCACAATTCGAACACAGTGTGAAATCACATCCATGAGTATATGTGAAACAGGCATCATACGTCACAGCGCGCCATAACTTTGAATAAAAGCATGATGCTCCTTTGAAGTCCTTGTGATCTGGGCAGCTTGAGTCTGGACACGAAAGGTTGTCATAGAAACGTTGTTTGCCGCCGATTAGTGTCGTGACACTTGCGCATAGCACAGTATTTCTATGCATTGATCAGGACAACCTGAAATATATTATTGTTAAATATGTGTCTAAAAGATCAAATGTTGGTAAAGGGTAAGACAAGCCACATGATTTTTTAAAAGAGCCACTAGTGGCTCACTAGCCATAGGTTCCAGATCATTGGTCTAATTTATTAATTAGTATTAAGGATTATTATATATTTTTATGTTAATTTCTAATATTAATTATATTAAATGTTGATTACCTTATGTAATTTTTAACAAACTTAAATCAACATTGTTTTAAAGTTATACAAGTAAACCAGTTTTTTTTCTCACAATTTAATATCGTGTTTGACGTTGATTCAACATTACACTGAAAACAAATGATGCCGAATAGACGCCGGAGATCAAAGTGTTTTGATGCTGTGAGAGATTTTGCTATCTGGGTTTCTTTCTGACTTAAATTAGGACACTAACCGACAGTCCAGGTACTTGTTCTGATTGTAGATTGTGAGACTTGTGATTTCCCCGTGTAAGTCTCCATATCGCGGTTTCACTGTAATATTAGTGCACAGTAAAAACCCACACAATACATCCCTGTGAAAGAACAGAGACAGCACAAAAGAGATGATGATAAGAAAGGTTTAAGGTATAAAATGAGATCATAAAAATGAGGTCAAACAGTTAGAGAAAACAGTTGCTAGAGAGAGCTAGTTGATTCTCACTGTTTATTGCACTGAATCCAGCCTTGTTTACTGGTGTCCTGGCCACAGTTGCCCCGCTCTGTGCCTTCAGCGTTCAGCTTCTCATAACACATACGATCTGCGGCACCTATCAGAACAAACATTTAAATATATCATAAACACATTACTGTGACCTCATTTTTATGAAAAAGCAAGAGAAAAAGAACATTTATGGCATTTTCATTATAATTACACTACATATTGGCAAACCATTACATGGATAGGATAATATGGAATTGGCTTGTCTATATGTTCTGATCCGTATTTTTACAAATTAGTACACAATTCATAATGCAACAGGTTGTTTGCACGTGACGTCATGTCACTGCGCGAAGTGCAGCCTGAGGGCAAGCAGTCATTTTTTAACATAGGAATGTACCATTACAATCAACATGTTCTGCGTCATTTACGGTTATTCAAATCGTTCAAACCATAAAACCACAAGGTGTTTATATTGTGTAGAAAAACCGTTGTTCATGAAGGGGTAAATTCAAGTATTGACTGAAAAACTAAGAAAAAAGTTGCTGTAAACCTGAATCTGCAGTAAGGAGGAGAAGAGCTGGATTGCTTTCTGAAAAGCTTAAAGTCTGTGTAAAGACAATTCTGAGTATTGAGAATGTTAGAAATGTATTGCTGAAACATATTCTGAAGTACGTTGTACTGAATTGTGGTGATAAACAGTTTTGAACCAGTCAAATCTAAATATTTAACAGTTTTCAAAAACCACTAGGCCAGTTTCATTTATTTTGTTCAGTTGAATACTTACAATATCCCAATTGTTTCCAACTATTTGTAAATGGTTAGAAAATCTGCATTTTAACCAAGTACGGTGTCTGGGAGTCACCTCTCAATGGCCTCATATCCACATATCCAAAGTAACTAGATGGAAAGTCCGCAACCTTCAGTGAAATACAGGAAAGGAGACTAGAGGCTGTTTTATGATTGGATGATGTGCCTCACATGTTCTTTGTAAGCCGTTATGCTTTCTCGAATTGGAAGTATTACAGACCCTGTAATAACACAGTCTCTGGCGTTACCCTCTGTTTCCGCTTTTACTGCCGTAGAAACCAAGTCTTTTGGATAAATGTGAAAGTTTAAGGTTGTAGCGTCTTTCAAGCACCTATCTTGTTTTGCGCAGTCGTTATGGAACACAATTATTCTTTACTGTTTACAGCAGGTTCTGTCGGCAAAGACAACTCCCGAAAATGTATGGGACAAACAAATGATATTATTTTATCAATCAATAACGATAACGGGCAGGGAAACCCACGTTTCCTTCAAACCTTACTGGCAATAAACACTAGCTGCTGCTTTGTATTGTCTGCTGATAAATCTCTTACCACCAACAACCCAGAATCCAGCTGCCCAAACAGCTCATTCAGTAAAATGGTGACCTTGTTGGCCAACGTTCTCATGGTTATGTCTGATGAGCTGAAACATAACATGGTGTCTACCAGGAACTATAATTGGACAGGCCTCATTCGATGTAAGCACCTTCGACAATTGTCCTTCCACTCTAAGTACACCTTGAGAATCGATATATGGACTGAGCTTAACAAGGGGACTTCATTTTTGAATAGTTTCACCCTTATTAATGCTCTCTATTTCTTTTAAGCTTGTCTCCTCTTCAGCATGTTTTATTTAAAATATATTTCCCATGAATTCAATAAAATTATCCTCTGTGTTCCTTTTCAAGGTCCGACTGAGAGACACAAGTGTTGTCTTGGTGTACAAAATGGTATCTACCCAACTTGTACTATCTTCAGAATTCGTGATTCATAATCTTTAAGAAGCATTCATCTTCAACTGAAGCAGCAATCTTATAATCATTCTCAGTCTGAATAAAGATCCATTTGGCCATGTCGGAGTGCGTTGTCTTTTGTCCAATAAATGACTTGTTTTGCTCAGTTTAAAACTGTTCCTTCACATAGATGTTATTATCACACGGTGTCAAGTAATTGGGATGTCCGCTCCGGACGAAGTTAATCTTATAACAACAAACATAGTGGGTCATGTTCATAGTGGGTCTACTTACATAGTGGGTCTACTTACTCTCGGTAAAACAGACATTTCCATTTATGACCCATCCTAAATCCAATCTTTGAGCAAAGGGTTCATTATGATGACCATTGTACTGTCCACATAACTTGTGCACACAAATGATATCACTACAGAGGAAAAGGAGAATCTCAGCATCATGGTCAAGAGGCAGAATCTTACTGGCTACATCTACATGCTGTTTCTGAAGTCAGGATTTCATCTCTGTTATTAGTAATTAAATCACATTCAGTGAAAGTTGGTAGAGATAAATGGACTTTCCCATCTGACAACTCTACAATGAAACTACTTCCTGCAACCTCTGTCATTCCAGAGCATGTGTTGAGCATATACTGTATGGACACTTTGAATTTTAAAAAATATCAAAGAAAGCTGATCTAGCTAGTGACATGTTACTCTAGTCATCTAATAGCACATACATTCTCACCTTCTTTTCAGGTTGTCCCTTTCGATAAACATTTACAGGACAGATTTTAGAGCTAGATTTTCCATTCAGTCCTCCTCCGCACACATAGAGATAGTTGCATGATCACTTTCCTCCACACCATGCTCATTCGTTGCTGTTGAGGAGTCTACTATAATCCAGGGAGATGGTCCTGGATGATAAACTGAGATATGATGATTAATCTCGCATTCTTCGCACTACAGCTTTAGAGTCCTTTGCTCGATGTGCTATTGAATCACATAATCTAAAGCATATTGAATGCTGTGTCAAAAATGTTTTTGTTCTGCAAGGGTATTTCCTCTGAAAGCTCCAAACTTTTTCAGCGAATGAGTTTTATTTTGTGAAGAGGGCACTGTTAATCTGGATTCTCTTTAACATGTTCCGGTGATAAAGGGTTTTCCACCTATGTCCTATTTACTGAGAAGGGACGCTTTTATTTTTAAGATTTAACCAAATGAAACTTCTCACCTGTAACATTGGGCAGAGTAACCAGGCAAGAAGCAGACCCACATGCAGTTAAAGATTGGATAATATAAAACAAAACTAAAACGAAACAAGGTATTCCACCATCTGAGACCAGAGACAAGAGGCAATATACAACGACGACTGACAACAAACAAATGGAAAAACAAGGCCTTAAATAAACTGGGAAAACAAAATATCAAGAAACACCCCCGACAACGATGAGCACAGAACAGATGAACAAAAAGAACATCAAAGGACTACAAAATCAAACATGAAGAAATAAAAGTCCACTACACATTGGGGAAACACAGAACAGATCATGACAGCGCCCCCCCACCATAAGAGCGCCTTCCAGACACTCAAAAATAAGGTCCAAGAGTGAGGTGGAGCGGAATAGGGGGAGGGATAGAGAGCCAGGCCTATGAAGGGGAACAGGGATAGGGCCGCGTAGCAGAGGCGGGTCCAGGGAGCTCAGAAGCGGCCATCTTGGAAGAGGCAGGGAACTCAGAAGCGGCCATCTTAGACGAGGCAGGAAACTAGGTAATTTCAAAAACAGCCTTTGGTGCAGACGAACAGCGCACAGCCAAGACACACAGCAGGGCAGCAGCCACCACTGGCAGAGCAGACACCAAGGGCAGAGCCACAGGAACAGACACCTCTGGGACTACCGGACTTGGGACCACTGGCGTTGCGACCATAATGGCTGGAGGCTATGGTCTAACGGCCATCTTGAGAGCTTGCTCCGGACTGGTGAGCAGGCTCCGGGGAGGCGACCATGATGACCGGGCTGGCCACCATTGATGTGGAGAATGCAGGCCTCCATGACTGGCCTTGCTCCTTGGTCAGTGGATCCTGAGGTCTACTGCCTCCCTCTAAAACATTTTAGGGCGGTCATCCGCCACCTCCCCTACAGTGATGGGAGAGGCCACTAGTCCCAAATTCACCAAGCAACCCTCGAGGACCACAAAAACAAAACAAGGTAATCCACCATCTGAGATCAGGGACAAGAGGTTACATAAAACAACGACTGAAAAACAAGCAAATGAAACAAAAGGGCTTAAAAACACTTTGAAAATGAGATAACAAGAAATACCTGGTGCAACGATTCACAGAACCAATAAAAAAAAGAACTACAAAGGACTACAAAATCAAACAGGAAACAGAAAGAAATAACAGTCCACAATAAACCGGGGAAACACAGAACAGATCATGACATCACCTCTAAACGGAACAGTTCTGCTGGAGAGGAAAAGACTGGGATCACTTCTCATCTCTGCTTGTTGACACACATACTCATCAAAAAAATGAAAAAAGAGGATACGTAACACAATTTTTTTTAAAGTGAGTCCCTTCACTAGGTTTCAGAATCAATCCCTCTACTACAGGGATCTCTAACTCTGCTCCCGGAGGGCTACCGTCCTGCAGACTGCAGCTCCAACCTTGCTTAAGCACACCTGCCTGTAATTATCCAGCAACTCTGAACACCTTGATTAGCTGCTTCAGCTGTGTTTGGAGCTTCAGTCTGGGACCCTCCAGGAGCAGGGTTTGAGATCCCTGCTCTACTGCATTGTTAAAGCTGGATTTTCCTGACAGATAACTAGAAGGTTAGTTATCAAACATTTTGAGTGAAGATGTAACAAGGTTTCTACGAGACAAATCTGGAGCCAGTTCTGAAACATCTATAGAATTAGCTTTCGCGGAGACTGGAGCTGGAGACTGTAGGACCCTGTGAGCAATGACTTGGACTACACACACCAGTAGGTTTAGGATGATTATCATCTGCACAGAGGGGAAAGGGGTTTTTGAATATATTCTTCTGTATGATCTGTTGCTTGGTGGATTGATTTGGCAAACGACACAACATATCCGCTGAGGCCTCACACTCTTCGATGCATGCATTCTCAACTTGCATCTCAATCTCTTGCTTTGCGAAGGCTGCTTTTTCACCAGCTTGTGCTGCTACTACGCTAGACTTGCTTGATCTTCCTGAATATGAAAAAGATGATGATAATAATGATGCAGCACATTCTGACCTAACTTCTAGGCTGCAGGATCAATGTTTACTGACTTGGAATCTGACATTTTCACTGAGAGCAGATGACTTATCTCCAATTCACTTTGGATCTTGAAGTATGATAAACACTTAACACTCTTTCAATAAAGTAATTGAAACAAAGTTGACTTCAAGTGTGTTTAATGGAAGTGGTGTTAACTGCAAAAACTGACATTCACATTAACTTCCAGGATACATAGCTGAGAAAGAACATATATTAATACATCCTATTTCAATGTAACTAGCATAGCATACATAGCAATAGCATAGAAACACAATAGTACACATGTGCAATGCGCAAATTTAACACAATGCCTTATCCAAGATGGATTTCATCTGTGTGCTCTCCCAGATAACTCATAGCAATATGACTTCAGCACATGCTCCCATAAAATAACAGAAATATGGCCATATGACCTCAGCAAATTGTCAACTAAAGCAGGGATCAAAATATCCTATGTAGAAACTCACTTTCTGCCCTCCGGCTGCACTTTGCGCACTACCAGAACCACGTGATTGCAAACAAGCTATTCAATTTGTCAATGTTTCAGATTGGGGAACACAGCATATTACCTGGCATTCTGTCTGCACTTATGTTTGTGGTTCAAAGTTTAACAAAGGTCATATAGTTGTGGGACGACATGAAGGTGAGTAATTAATGACAGAATGTTCATTCTTCGCTGAACTATCCCTTTAAAAACTATTACTAGAGATCAACCACCGGCTGTGCATCAGCCTGTTGATGGAACAACCTGTCATCTCCATTGAGCAGACACATACTGTATTGTGAGGAGAAAGATGCAAACTCGGAGCAGAATAAACAGATCTTTAGCGGCTTAATATGATAATGCTTTTAGTGGCGAATCTTCCTACTATTTGCTCATAAAGCCCATGAGGGAAAAAGGAGCAGTGGCTTAAGCAACAGAGCCACCCCCTGTGCACGTTCTTGATAACAGCTGTTCAAGGTAACCATGCATTAACACACAATGTTATGGTTGTACATATTCGTATATTAATAATTTTATTAGCAACCACAATTGTATGTTTTATTCCTAAAATAAAAGTACCCTAAAGCAGAAAAAACATTCTGTCACATTACAGTACAAATGTTTATTTCTTATAGGGGTCATATGACATATTATCGTTTGTTTTAGATGTATTGCAATGTGTATACATGATTAAAGGTTAAAAAACACAAACATTTTTCCACATACTGTGCATGCTTGTATCTCCTCTTTGCCCCGCCTCTCTGAAAAGCGAGGTGTGCTATGGTTGCCTGGTTAACCATTGCGTAGTGATTGGTCGAATACTGCAAGCGTGTGACGGAAAGGTAACTCCTCTTACCATATTCGGAACATCAGGTTCCCAAGCAATTGTTCTGACCGGTGATAAAATGTCATCTGTACTTTCCTTATCAATTAAAATTGTCAAGCTGATACATCAATTTTGCCAGCGCAACTTGAGCAGGACGTAAAGGATTGGTAAGATTTTTTAAAATATATTACGTTAAATAGTTTTTGTTACCGTTTTACCTTTTATATACAACGTTATAAAGATTTGCTGTTAGTGATCAACCAGTGTTACGCCATGTCTCTTCGTGACTCAACAAAGACAATAAACCCCATTTTATACACAACATTTGTTGCCTCTAGTTGGAACATAATTAGGTCTTATGTTGTCTTTTTTCACGTTCGGCACGTTTGCAGTTCACAAACACACAACAAACTCAACTTGCATCAGTCCGTAACAAAGTCTTTTGTAATGTAAATAAACTAGCAGGCTACGAACCTGAAGCGCCAGACTGTCCTCGCGAAGTTGTAATGGTTGGAATTGCCCCACTTTTTAACCTAAGCTTACTTGCACAGCTGGCCTTGATCTCTCCCAGCTTCATGAAGCAATCATATGTTAAATGCGCTGCACACACTTAAATATTCGGATTGTACTGTTCTGGAACAGTATTGTAAATAAAATGTAACCATTCATTTTTAGTTGTCTCATTTTTTGGAAGGGTAAACAAAGAGGCTTTCTTTTCGCAACAAAACACACAGCGTTTGTCCAAAATCCACGACATGGCTGCGGCGGCGACGATACAATGAGATATACAAGTATGCCCATCTTACTTGCATTTACATTTGGGCAGTCCTAGTCAAGTCATACCACAAAATGACGTACATTTGTGGGGGTGTCGTTACACGAGGCGTTTCAGGCAGGTATGGGTGAGCATTCGATTTTACATAGAATGAATCTTTTGTTTCCGACACATCAATTTTGGAGTTTTACGAATCTAAAACATGCATGGACAACTTATAACACACCAAAGACACAAAAAGCACGTATTCACGCCATATGACCCCTTTAACTGATAAAACTAAGACCACCAGAAAAATAAGAGGAATCAAATAATTATCAATATACAGCTTATTTATAGAATCGTTTATAAACAACATCCATGTCAAAGCCATACGTACCTCAGTGTTTCCCTTAGGTGTACAGCTTTGGGGGGTGGGGCCGTAATGTAAATGACATGCCGTAATGTAAATAAGATAAATAACATAAAGCTGTTTAGTTTGTTTGATAAAATAACAAGGCGTATACCTGTTCTATAGGAAAGGTAACTCTAAATGACTTCCCTTGTGATATGGGGCTGTATAGAAAACGAAATGAAATGAACTTGACCTTCAAGGGGGAAACACTGGTACCTACTGAAAAATTGAAATGTTCCCTAGAAGTTCAGAATTGTTTTTATTTTTTATTTACTTTTTACAACCATAAAAGTATTTTCAAAAGTTTCCAGCTGTCATTATAAAACATTACAGAAACATCTAGGCACCATAATAACCTCTATCATTTGATTGCATGATGCATGACCTTATTTACTGTTTCATATTTTTTTCTTGTTGGATTGCCTCTTTGTATAATTGATCTCTGCCTGGAATTCACAATTACAATTACCAGTTGTCTGTATTGACCCAAATTTCTTTGAAAATGGTATCCCTGCGAATACACTCATAGCATGTTTATATAGATGTACAGTATCAGACATGCCTTATTTTCTTTTACTCACTGTGACCCCAGAGTGCCTGACACTGGGCATCCCGAGTCTTACAGCGGCCCCCATAGCAGCGACCCTGAGCAAGCCAATAAACATTACACCATAAGCTCATAGTACACACACAGGGCCTGACTTAATGCGTTATATAAGACAGATGGGAAAAAGCAAGAGTTGTTATGTGTCTACTGCATGTGTACAAATAAAAACACACAAAACAAACAAAATAAATGTTATTCTTAAAGTTGTGAGGGTATGGGGGTTGATTTAGTGAGCTTGGTAACGCCAGGTACACACTGCATGATTCACTGTTGTCTCATCACACTGAACAACTGTCTGTGGTAGCATTTAGTGGCTGTTATGCACAATAGATCGGCAACTCGGGTAACACATTACCCAATTTCTCAAAATTTCAGTCAGAACATTCTAGTTCGGTCTGGGTCATCCATGCTGAAACCCTACTCAAAACTATAATGGCTATAATGGAAATTGTATTGGATTTATTGGAAACTATAATTATGTCTACTGTTATTTGATGGATTCTGTTGGTGGGGTTTTGCAGAACCAATAGAACATCATCAAATCATATTGGAATAGTGCCCAAAACCCATAAATAAAAAAATATTTTGTAATGGTTTTGAAGGAAAAGCTTTTCTTTAATGGAATCCATTAGAATTTCAGCTTTTTTATATGTGTATACATTTCTTATATGTGTATATACAGTATATATAAGATTTGATATCTTCTTTTCAAAAAATAAAAGCTCACAAGAAGCTTGAGGGAAAGAGGGACTATGGTGATCCCATGTGTATGCCATATTTATACATGTTGAACCACACCTAAAAAGTACTTCTCTCGCCCAAGAGTATGTTTTTGTTAAAATTATTGAATAAAGCTTACAAGTTCACCTGGCCAACCCTCTCTTCTTCATTACCTCAAGAACCATAATATTTAATTGGTCAACTGGCATTTAGTCGTTTAAATGGTAAGTCTGCCTCTGCTCTACAGGAAACAATATGCATTGCTGAGTATTTTGTAAGGAAACATGTATTGTGACACACACAGAGACAGACAGACAGACAGACAAAAAGACAGTTAGACAGATTACCTGTCCTGCATCACATATGTAACCATCCAGTTTGTGAACATTGTAAGGACACTGCATGAGAAATTCATAATGCATAGATGCATTAGCTGAACAGATTATATATTGTTATTATTATTTGTTATGGTGATTTATGTAAATCTATAATTACTTCACTGGAATCACCAGTGCACGTCTCTGGTACATCACAATCATTTACTGCTTCTCTGCAGATCACTCCTCTCGGCTCATGCTGCAATACACACACAGTCTTTGTGTTAAGTTAAAGTCTTTGGGTAAAATATGCTATTACAATTAATATAATTATTATTTAGATTAACCTTAATTCTCTTTCTGTTTCTCTCTTGACGTTATTTCGACCGGCAGCATGTAGTTTGAACTTGAAAATCTATCACCTCTCATCGTATTTACAAAAGGCCAATGAACTTGGTGAATGTTGATTGTATCCCAATCTTCACCCCATACATATGGGTATAAAGGAGGATGGTGTGACCATTCATTCAGATTTTGTTCTTTGTAGCCTGGCACAGTGTTTGTAAGTGAATGGCGAGTGATTCCATCATCTGTAAAATACTACTGCTGGATTCTTCAATACGGACAACGGATTCGTCCCCCATCCCTACCTCAAGAGGCATTTTCCCTTGGTGTTTGGCAATTTGTCTGGTGTCTCAAAAATGTTTTGCCACTGTGCACTTACATGTGACAGAGTTCTCTCTGACTTGGACAGGATTCGCAATGTTCTCACTGTGCGAACATGTTGCGATGCGATGAGGGCCACAGGTGATATGTGGACTCTGCAACGATTGTACCGCGTCAATTTCTCTATTAAGTTATCAACAATTTACTGCTGTTTGACATGGATTCATCAGAGCATAGAATGGGACGGACATGGTGATGTCAGGCATGCTTTCCTTGGCAGCTGCAAGCATTGGTTTTTAGTGGAATGAGTGGTATTTGGGTGCAAAATGTGATGCTAAACCATGGAGACTTCCAGTGCCATTCTTCCCAGAGCTGACGAGGAGCTGCCGCCATGGGATATGGCAATGCCAGCCAGGTGGAACGTGTCACCCTGTAAATCTTTTCCCAAAGACTGATGCCATGACCGACCAAGCCATGCAAGATCTTTTCGGCACTTCTCTCAAAGTCTTATGTTGCTGCATGTCACACTGTGTCCGCCCTGCACGCCATCCTGCGGTCCATCAGGCAAAGGTGCTCAAAAAGTTATGCCTCAGCAGGCATCCCCCAGATAAATCAAGTACCGTGGAAGAAGGCCTCTACTCTCCGTCAGCAGCCAGTTAAGAGGACCACCAAGCTCCCCTGACAGAACAAGCCCAGGGATAACCATCATGACAACAGGTCAGGCCCGGAGCACCCACTCAGGGCAGGACACCCACACTTTCACAGAAAGAGCTGTCTCCTCACTCTCTGAATGTTGCTGTGCTTCAGGCCTAGTTCTCCATCCTTCTGGCTAATGAAGCTACAAATCCCGTCCCTCCAGCTGAAATGTCGATGTCAACTATCTCTACCGCTGGCATATTCTGGTTGATTCGCAAAATCTTTTGTGTGCGGACAGGGACCTTGTGCTCCGGCACCTGTGACAAGTCAACTTGGACAAGAGCAAAGGGGCTTATGCTCCCCCGGCGCAGAACATCTCTTTAAAGAATCCATATAACTCCCTTTCCTGATATAAATTCATGTTCAGCATTTATCTGACTTACCAATAACTGTCTATGTTTTATGTCTAATTTCAAAAAAGTTTTATGTTGTTCATTCTCTCCTTTGTGTACATTAATCCTCCCAGTAACATGGCCTTGTAAAATCGGTACTGTTTAGAATGTTGATAAAATGTTCTATATTCTCCTACTTGTAAATCGTTTTGAATAAATGCGTCTGCCAAATGAATAAATGTAAATGTATATCTCGGTATGAAACTGGACTCAGTTTCCATGACAGTATGGCTTACAACTTCGAATGATCAGTCGGTGCTGACCTGCTTGGAGCATTTCAGGTGGAAGCTAGTGGTCCCTCTGAAGCAATTCCAGAGGCTCCTGGGCTATCTGGCTTACTCTGTGGCAGTTATGATGGATATGAGACCACTACAGCACTGGCTGCAGATTCAAGATCCTTGGAGAGTGTAGCACAGTGGCATGCTGGCGCACCTTTAGTCTTTGGTCAGACCTGACAAGTCAAAGCAGGGATACAACTGCAGCAGGTCTCGAGATACATTGTGGTCATGACCGACACCATGATGTTTAACTGGAGTGCAGTGTGCAATGGGCAAGCAGTGTTGAGTTGTTGGACGGGCCCCCACCTGCAATGGCACATCAACTTCCTAGAGCTGCTGGCTGCCTTGCTTGCTGCTGTGCCGTACATCTGTTGGACAACTGTTGCACTCTCACAGCAGGTTACACTCTGGGAAATGTGGCTGTGTACAAATCATTTGGGATCTAAAGTGTTTGTAGCCGCTATTTATCTTATTGAGGATTAGTCTCTGCACAACCTGATCCTTAGGTTCCTTACGGATCCGAGAATTATATAGTGCTCCATTGCCTCTTGGGGTCCTTGAAGGCCTTCAGTTGGCTCCGTTTGAGCCCCTGGGAGATGCCAGTCTTACTCATTTTACGATTAAGATGGCTGTAGTGGTGGCACTTCCCTATATCAAAAGGGTAGGGGACCTCTAAGCCCGTCTGTGTTCAACGAGTGCCTCGAGCCTGGCTATGTCCCCAAAGTTCCCATCACTCCTTTTCGGGACCAAGTGGTGAACCTGCAGACACTCCCCGCATGGGAGGAAGACCCAACCTTTTTGTTCATTGAACCATAGTTCACTGGCCTTTGAAAGTACAATCAAAAGTGATATGTTCTCAAGTTCAAACCCCATACTGTCTTTCAACATAATGTCTAGTTCCCTCCAGCCAGGGAGGCATTACCAGATTTATGAACCAGAAGAGAAATGGGTGTATGAGCTGGGGCGGATTAGGATTAAAAAGTGGCAGTGGGCTTTTTGGACAAGAGCAGCCCACCACTTTGCGTCCACCCCTGTGTATACTGTAGGTATACAGAATCCACATAATTACAAGTTAATGAGCAATCACAGTGCAGACTGGAAAAAGTAACTAAACTTCTTAAAAAGTAAGACTTTTTTTAATTAAATGAATGATTCTCATAAAAGCTGTTTGGCCCTTTGCCATGTTTGTTTTGCATTATTTTTGCTGTGTTGGTGCAAACATCGTAACATTAGCAAAATGCCATGTGTATTTCCCTTTTGATGATGCTAATTTCTCTAGTTTAGTCTATGGAGCAAACACTTGTTTCAACTGAACAAAAAACACAGCTCAGATTTTGCATGTTAGTAAAGATGTCAAAATGCGGTTTGTATGTGTATAAAAAAATATTATACAGCGAATCACAAATCCCATGTTGTGTAGAGGGATCATAGCTTACTGAGATTTGAAGATACTTTCATTGAACATTTATTTAGATGTAGAATCTAAAAATAAAAATAGATTGTAGGTGTGACATTATGTTAACAAAGTAGTCAAATAGTTTACAAAATAGTTGACCTATATAGCGCTTTTTACAATGTTGCATTGTTTAACATGAAAGAGTAGAAAGAGAGAGGACCACCCTAACAAAAGCAATTTTAATTGAATTTGCAGAGGTTAATCTAATATCAACAGTCTTCCGGTGAGCAAGTCAACATGGCAGCGGTGGCAAGGCACCAAAACTCAGATGATGAATGAATGGAGAACAAAACCTCAGGAGAAGCCAGTCTCATCAGGGAGTGCCAGTTCTCCTCTGACACATTACAGCTGCAGTCAGTGACTTGAGTAATAGTTACTGAGTAAATGTTTATGATTAACACTTTTATGATTAATAAGGAGAGCATATTTGTAGTGCATTATTGAATTTATTGAATTATCTTTCTTCCTTGCAAAAGCAATCTAATTCTGTCAAATTGTTTTGAGCGTCACCTGGGAACAGCCTTCTTCATGTCACCCCATAGATTTCCAATGAGATTTAGATATGGACTCTGGCTGGGCCATTCAAAAGCCTTAATCTTGTTTAGGTGAAACCATTTCTGGAGGTCATTCATTCAGGTCATGCTAAACGGTGACATTTTTCTTAATGTTAAGTGTTTTGATGGAAGCCTTAAGGTTTTGGGCCCAAATTGACTGCTATTTGGAGCTATTCATTATTGCATCCACCGTGAAAAAAGCCTCAGGTCCCGCTGAAAAAAAGCAACCCCAAAGCATGATGCTACCACCTCCATGCTTTGCTGTAGAGATGGTGTAATGTTGGTGATGTGCTGTGTTTTTTGTACCAAACATGTTTTTTTGTGTAATGGCCAAAAAGTTTGATTTGGCATCATTACATTATTCTTTAGCCAGGCTTGGATGTTTGTTTTGGTTAAAAAGGGTTGCCATCCTCCATAGCCCAGACATATGAAGAATTGGGAAGATCGCAATCACAACCAGATTGTTGAAACAATAACCAGTACAATTCTTTTAATTATGCTGCAGGCCTCTTGGCAGTATCCCTTACCAGTTTCTAACTGGTTTTCTCATCAATTTTAGTGGAATGTGGTGGCCTTACTAATGTCACTGCTGTGACCTATATTCCTCTCTTTGTTAATTACTCTCTTTACATTGTTCAATGGTATATTCAATGTCCTGGAATTTTTTTGGAACCCACTCATGATTTATATTTTTTTAAATAAGCTCCTGAATCTGCCTAGTAAGCTCTCAGCATTTTAAATTGGATAATACCAAATTGATGTCAGAAAAAATCCATTGGGAACAGTCTCGCTTTTTAAGGTTTAATCAGTGACTTGAATTGATGGCGGGTGTATACTAATTCATATTTAACTTCAACTGAATGTGATTGGTTGATTTCAAACACTGCCACAAACCCTATTGCACACTCATGCAACCTGGTTGTTGTACATTTGTAACTTATTACTTTTACCTCCTAAATGATTCTTGTTGTTATTCACTTGAATAAATATTTTACAATTAAGGTGGAACATGTACCAACATGATTCATCTGGATTAAATTTTTAACATTACAAAAACGTGCAATTTTAACAGGGGTGTGTAGACTTTTTAGATCAACTGTACATACAAAAACTACTTTTCAAACTCCTCTTACAAAATGAGTCAGATTTGCAAGAACTTTGGTGTGTCGCATCTGGAGACACTACTGACAAAAAATTATTAAAAGTTTTTTTATTGATCAAATGGTTCTTGTATAGGCGTCAACGAATTATAATGCTAGCATGTGAATGTGGCTGTATCTTCGCGGCACTCTAGTGCTTGAAAAGAAACCTGGTATGTATCCTCAGTGGCGCAGCTCGTCTGCCTTATAAAATGTTATAAGCATTTTTTTGTGTTCAAACTGCCTTTCCCTATTGTAAAATTTGTTTTTCAAAATCTTATTATGTGAAGTCCAAAATATGTTTGACCCCATAATTTCTGCTTTTAGCTATATTTATTTTAATTCTCATGAGTAATTACATTGAATTGTGTTTTACTATATTAAAAAGTTCACTATTTTTCCAGTCTGCACTATGGATATTGTTTAACAAAACAATTGTTTGTGCCTTTTTATCTTAGTCTTATTCTGTTTGTCTATAGTTATTACTTTGAAAAATATACAAAATCTGTGTATTTCTAGAAAAACTTTTTGTATCATGAATAAATATTTATAAATACTAAACTAAGAAAAAACAGTGCATAAAGTGTAACAACACTTACCTTGCACTGGCTACAACAGAGTCCATTGCTACACATTGCATCATGGGTAAGAGTACATTTCTTACAGCATTCCCCCCCAGCACGGAAGCAATCCTACAGTAAATAAATAATGTTTTAGGTAATTACAACATCACAACAGTCACCTTCCTATGTTTTATACCAAGACACTTGAGGAAATAAAAAAACAGACAAGACACTAATGTGCATTTTTTTCCAAGGATAAAGGTAATTTCGCTACCCACCACATGAGAGCCACAGTCACATTCTTCTCCTTGTTCCACAAAGCCGTTTCCACATTCTGGAGGATCTAACAACTGCAAAAAGAGAAACCAGTGTATCATTACCAATCTATTTCTTCTCAGATCTCTCTGGCGTCCGAGGCCCTCGCAGGGCCACAAGGGAGTTAAATGGGGTCCGCAAAATAGCCTGGAGACGAACTATGCACCTTTTAAGGATTTATAAAGTAACACATAGTTGTCACAGATAAATCATCGATCTGACAGGAACTAACAGTTTGTATCAGGTAATTTCTCCAAATTATGAGCCTTTTGAAATCTAGGAAATTTAAGTGTATAAGGCAAAAGCAACACACGCATTTATATTTACACACACATGCAGTACATACATACAGACACACACACACACACACACACACACACACACACACACACACACACACACACACACACACACACACACACACACACACACACACACACAAACATCAAACATACATATATATATATATATATATATATAAACGAAGAAAAAAAAATTATTCACCTTAAAAAAATGTAAAATGTAGGCATTTTAAAGAGTATCTAGCATATGTTTTTTTAGGCCCTACTTTGGTTTATGGAGTGTCCAACAACAAGTTTATGTACATACAATGTGTTTAAACACTATAATGTCATAATAATAGGCAGTTATTCGTACCTTACTTCTGGACTGACTCTCAAATGATTCGTTCCGCGATTCATCCGTCTAGGCCCCGCCTACCCGCTAACCTTGTGTCATGTGATTGGTCAAATGGTGTAGTCTGTTGTTATTGGTCAAACGCGTTCATCATTTGTCGCAAATGGAACCCCACTACCATCATTACAGGATAACGGTTTACATGTGGTTGGATGTCATGTATATTATATGTGTAGCTAGATATGGCGACGATTTTACCGTACCAATTTGAGCCCAAGTCTGACGTGGAAGCATCAGAAGACGCTAATCCACAACAAACTCCACAACGACTGGAGCAGGATGTTTGTCAGTGGCAAGTCAAACAGATCAAAGGGTATTGGCTATAGAGCATAGAGTATTAATCTCACAAATCATTGTATTTGTATGTTAGCAACTGAATCAATTCAGTTAAAATTGTCCAGTTGAGGCCCTGTTCTCCTTTTTATAAACCAGGTTGAACAACTTGTGTCACGTTTATGTTTGTTTAGTTGGCTTTCTGGGTTTCTGTTGTTCCCTTAGTTAGTAATTGCTCCACACCTGTTTCTGTTTCCTTTGATTATGTTCCTCATGTATTTAAACCCTATGTTCTCCTCAGTTCATTGTCTGCTATTGTTTCATCTGGATGTGATGTGTCGTATTCCTGGATTCTTTAGTAAATATAATTTTTTAATAATAATGACTTCTCCAAGAGCTAATTGGAGCCAGGAGTCAGCCAACCTGGGATCCAATCAATGTGATGAGATTGGATGTGTTGATTAAAGCTGGCCTGTCCAATAAAAAACACACACCAGTTTTGAGTTTGCTGTTCTGAAGAAGCGTTGTCTGATGTGAACCATGCCTCGCACAAAAGAGCTCTCAGAAGACCTACGATCAAGAATTATTGACTTACATAAAGCTGGAAAGGGCTACAAAAGTATATCTAAAAACCTTGATGTCCATGGGTCCACGGTAAGACAGATTGTCTACAAATGGAGAAAGTTCAGCACTGTTGCTACACTCCCTAGGCGTGGTCATCCTGTAAAGATGACTGCAAGAGCACAGCGCAGAATGCTCAATGAGGTGAAGAAGAATCCTAGAGTGTCAGCTAAACACTTACAGAAATCTCTGGCACATGCTAACATTTTTGTTGACAAATCTACAATAAGGAAAACATTAAACAAGAATGGACCTCATGGGAGGACACCACGGAGGAAGCCACTGCTGTCCAAAAAAAACATTGCAGCACGTTTGAAGTTTGCAAAAGAGCACCAGGATGTTCCACAGCACTACTGGCAAAACATTCTGTGGACAGATGAAACCAAAATTGAGTTGTTTGGAAAGAACACACAACGCTATGTGTGGAGAACAAAAGGCACAGCACACCAACAACAAAACCTCATCCCAACTGTGAAATATGGTGGAGGGGGCATCATGGTTTGGGTCTGCTTTGCTGCCTCAGGCCCTGGGCAGATTACTGTCATCGATGGAAAAATGAATTCCAAAGTTTATCAAGACATTTTGCAGGAAAACTTAAGACCATCTGTCCGCCAACTGAAGCTTAACAGAGGATGGACGATGCAACAGGACAACGACCCAAAGCATAGAAGTAAAGCAACAACAGAATGGCTTCAACAGAAGAAAATACGCCTTCTGGAGTGGCCCAGTCAGAGTCCTGACCTCAACCCGATTGAGATGCTGTGGCATGACCTCAAGAGAGCGACTCACACCAGACATCCCATGATTATTGCTGAACTGAAACACTTTTGTAAAGAGGAATGGTCCAAAATTTCTCCTGACCGTTTTGCAGGTCTGATCTGCAACTATAGGAAACGTTTGGTTGAGGTTATTGCTGCCAAAGGAGGGTCAACCAGTTATTAAACCCAAAGGTTCACATACTTTTTCCACCCTGCACTATGAATGTTTACATGTTGTGTTCAATAAAAACATGAACACATATAATGTTTGTGCTTGTTTTAATGAGCAAAAAGTAGGTTCCTTAAAAACTCTTTGAAAGATTACAGACCTCTCTAGACAAACCTTGTTGGGTTTATTGAAGAGGCAGCTCCCTGCTCCCTGCTTGAGGAATTTAATGTATTCTTCTACACTGCATCGCGAAAACTTTCTGGGTAGATAGTATCTGTCAGAACACACAATACAGTTAACAAAGTTCAGTAACCTACATGAAAAAAACAAGAGAGAGTTATTTATGCACAGTAGATTTCAGAATACATTCAGCTGATGCTTGGTTTGAAAGCAACTCACAGTAGTATTGTAGAAACATCATATGTGCTTCTGAAAACAGAACTCACAACTTGCACTTGACTCACCCTGTATCTTCCATGATGCAACCCAGCCATGGATCTGAACACTTGCAGGCACCTGTCACACACAAACATTAAATAAAAACATCTTACTCTATACTGAAATATGCTGTAATTGATCATTACTGCTAATTTTGAAGACAATAAGTAGAATACTATAATTATAATTTAGTATTTAACCTTTGTGTGCCCTTACGGAAATTTTTGTCTTTCCCATTTTTTTTTATTTATAATTTTGACTGTGTTAAAGCATATAGCATTTAAAAATCGTGTATTTTATTACAATTTATAGAATAATATTTTATCCTCAAATGCTTTTTAAAATCTGTTTTAAGTTATTTACACAAAAAAGTTACACTGAGGCACTGAATGACAAACATGTCCTCACTTAAACCTGTTATAACTACAATATTCAATCTCAGCACAATTTAAGCATACAAACATAGATTCTTAATTGAAGACTTTCTTTATTTTGAAAAAGATAAAAAAAAGTTTTTGGTGTAATGTATTTTAGAGCACTGCAGACCAACTGAAAATATGCAGCTATTATTGTGTTTGTTGGTATGGATGTCAGACTGTGGTTTACTTGTACACACTGAAAAACGTCATGGTTACGGATGTAACCTCAGTTCCCTGATGGAGGGAGCAAGATGTTGTGTTGACAGAATAGGGTTTGACTTGAGAACCTATCATCTCTGATTATTCTTTTAAAAAGGCCAATGAACTTGACGAACGGGATGGCATGCCAGTCTCCGCCCCATACATACGGGTATAAAAGCTAGCGTGCCCATTCATTCACCTTTCTATCTGTCTATCTGTCTGTCTGTCTATCTGTCAGTCCATCCATCCATCTATCGCCGCCCGTCCATACAGACGGCTTGGCAGCCGACGCGGAACTGGAAGCAGACAATGTTGTGGCGGTGTCCAAAAAGAACACAGCCAGCCGTGACCGCAATACCATGATAGACATGTGCTCGCAGTGCGTACATGCTGTATCCGTGAATGCTACTTCAGCATGCTGGCGTCCCAGACATGTGATGCAGGTACCGCACCTGTCAGGCTCGAGGACGACACATCCAAGATTTCAGCGGCGAGACAGGCCTGGCGACAAGTGCATGCTGTAGGAAATTTCAGTTCTTTTGGCAATTTGCTCTAATAGGTGCCTTCGGCTCACTACCGAAACCCCAGAGGAGAAGTCGCACACACCAGGACGAATCCGCTGCTCTGCGTCATAGAAATCCAGTAGTAATCAAGATAAATCGAGATAATTAGCTCAGCATTTAGCTTTGCAGGTTCTGAAGAACAAAAGGTGAATGAATGGGCACGCAATCTTCCCTTTATACCCGTAAGTATGGGGCAGAGACTGTTATGCCATCCCATTCGCCAAGTTAATTGGCCTTTTAAAAGTACAATCAGAGATGATAGGTTCTCAAGTCAACCCCCATTCTGTTGACACAACGTCGAGAGACCGACAGAAAGGGAAGTTCTGTCTACACTTTTAAAGAAAGACATTTTAATACACTGCAAGTCACAAATCCCACTCTGTGTATAACTGTACTTGGTTATTGAGCTTAAAGATTTAAACACATTCATACATTTGTGAACAAAGTGACATTTAAAGGGTTAAAAATATGAAAGTGAATAAGTTTAGTAATTTGTGCTTAGAACTAATGCTGGCAAAAAAAATCTAAGCCAGAAGCCTCTGTGTAACTTTTTTAATTCGTGCACAAAGGTTACATTTACTTATTAGTAGATGAATAATAGCATATCAGTAAGTTTACAGAGTGAAAAGATGTTAACCTGCCATGGCATGCTCCTTATTCCACATCATTCCAAGGTTCTGTCCTAAACTCTGGCACAACGTGATGGCCATAGACCCCACATTTCCATACTGACACAAACAGATAGATTAGTTAGTAGTTATTAAGCTTCTACGCAAAAGTACAAACCTTTAACATCATTACCATCTATATTACAAGAATACTATAGAGAAAGGGATAGTTCACCCAAAATTCAAAATTCTGTCATCATTTACTCACAGATTGTTCCAAATCTTTATATATTTTTTGTTCTGGCAAACACAATTGAAGATATTTGGAAGGATGTCAGTAATCGAGCAGATTTCGTCGCCATTGACTATTTTTCCCTACTTTGACAGAAAATTGGGGGGGGGGGGTAGCTGCTCGGTTACTAATACATCTTTCAAATATCTTCCTTTGTGTTTAGCAGAACAAAGATATGTTTATAGGCTTGGAACAATCTGAGGGTGTGTAAATTATCAATATTCATTTTTGGGTGAACTTCCACTTTAAATTCAACAGGAAATAACATTGTGCACTTATTTTTTTAACTCCATTTTACTTGATAATCTCAAATGTAATCACTTAGAATAATAATAGCGAGAATTGTTGTTATGGTTTATGGAACTCTATTTATTCGGTTTGAAGACTGTGCTGATATGCTGATCAGTCTGTACAGTGTCAAGACAACATGCTTGCTCAACTATTTCTTCACTTAATTTTTTTCATGCGATTGCCTCTCCAACCACGATACAAATAACTGCAGTAAGTCAAGGCTTCTTCTCTTGTTATTATGTCCGATAATACCACAGAATATCGCAGAATTAGAAACTAGCATCCACAGCTAGTTGAGGACAATACTGTAAATGTGATGCTTATAACGACCTTCAGTAACCTCTATTGAGATGCAGGTTATTCGCTTCAGGTTGTTCACTTTCTGCACTTTATTTTTTGTATTTGTGATGGTAAAACCCCGCCCCTACTCTAAACCTAACATCGCTCCTCAACCAAAACACAACTTTATGTCATAAAGTAACTTTGTATAAAGAACTGGTATAAATCCCCTTGAACTACATTAACCACAGTGTAGGAAGGACAATGTATGTCATACATCATCACTATCCCATCAAAAGTTACAATGACTGCGGGTGCACCCGTACCGCATTATCTTATGTACAGTATAAATCCCTCTTTACAATGAATTGTCTTTGCTAAGTCTTGATTGCCCCGGCTACATTACTGAGCGTTATTGGCAAGGCAAAAAAAGTGCACTTCCATAATGTATTTAAAGTGCTCTATTTTTGTGCAATAACTTTTTACTCAATATAAATTATGCTTAAAATAATCTTAAGTGTACGGAACAGTGCTATTTTGAGACACCATGAATATGAACTAAAATGTGCTTTTAATATAATATCTCTGTATTAAAATTTAGTTACCACTTGAAGTACACTTGAACCCATTTTTCATACAATAGTGTGTTCAAATATACTTTAAGTTAACTAAAACAAATTAAATTTTTAATAAATGAAAATTCTGTCATGAATAACTCACCCTCAAGTCCTTAATCAACCCTAGGAACTTGTTAATCTTCAGAGCGTATATTGGGATGATATAGTCCGTCACTCCATTGGTTCAGCTTTTATTATATAAAAATTATTGGAAATGCACTTTTTTCAACTGGGTGTGTATTTATTTGAAAAGCTTGCCAGTTTTTGACACTGCGTGGACGCTGTATTATCTGATGATTGCCGCCTGCCTACGTACGTTTTTTTTTTCTGGACTACCCTATTGTTTGTTAGCTGCCTGCCCAAACTTTTTGCATGTACCTGCATTACTCTTTTTTTCTTGCCTTGGATGTATGTGAGGTGGACACTATCACATAACATGACGATCATCAGGAGCAAAAGCTAAATCAATGACACATTTAAAACATCAATAAGCAGTTTTGAGCAGTTTTTTTAAGGGTTCCTTCAATTATCATTTAAACCTATAATTAAGCAAACCATCTTGTTATATATGCAGAATACAGACAGCCAGTTCCGTTGCACAAAATCCATGCTTTTAACATGCCAGCTGCACATACGTTAAAGCACAATAAACAGAATCAGGGCACCGACATTTCAATCCATTTCACTTGAGGAATGCCCTAATAACTTAAACTCCACTCCGCACTTTATATACAGCCCTGACTTTCACACTGCAGCTTTCTCAAATCGTTTCCACTTGGCTAATTTCTACCAGAAGTAGTAGACCATTTGAAAATCTTTGGCATTCTCTTTTCAACATACTTAGATTTGGGACATACTAACTCTACTATTTAGGATGGATAGTATGCAAATTGGGAAGCAGCAATGGTCTTTTATTTACTTAACTTGTCCATCAGCGCCACCTATCTTACAGGAGTGAAATAGCTGTTGGCATCAAGTGCATCCCCTTAATATGAAAGCTTAGTGCGTCGCCTAATCGCATCACATTATCATATCGTGTGCATTATGAAAAGCCCATTATACAGAATTCACAGAATGAATGACAAATTTAAATTTGTATTCATTGTAAGTAGATTCAGCAGTTTTGTTTTGATTTTCCCCCTTTTACACTTTCTCTATTTTACATATGTGGTGGACTTTCAACTTTAAGCTGCAAGCCCCCACCTAGCGAAGCAAAGTCTCACAATGTATTAATTTTAATAATGTAAAAAATACAAGACTTTTGAAACAAAATCTCAAAAAGAGCTGAAATTCTTACCTCATTGATTCCTCCTCCTCGTGTCAGTGAGCAAATCCCTTCAATGTAGGCAGTTCCACTGTGACTGCTTTGAAATGTATGCCCCCTGTGGGTGAAAATACCAAAACAGTTTTATTTTAATTCCTTTTATTTTCTTAGCTGATTATCAAAAATGTTGCACTGCAGTTTCAGCAGTATTGCATTAAGTCCATATGTGACCCCGGACAAAATCAGTTATAGGTAGAATGGGTATGTTTGTAGCAATAGCCAACAATACATAGTATTTTCTTTATGCCAAAAATCATAAGAATATTAAGTGAAGATCATGTTCAATGAAAATATTTTGTATTTTTTCTGCCGTAAATATATAAAAACTTCTGTGATAGATACAGCAAAATCTCAAATAATAATGGCCTTAAACAGGGCTAAAAACTTTGCTCGCCGCTGCCCGCTCTGTAACCACTCAAGTTTGGTATCTGTAAAAAGCTTAGAATTTCCGCTTTTGGGTTCATCTATGCTCCACAACGTCATTATAGTGGTAAGCCAATAGAGAACTTTAAAACAACCCTGTTTCTTAGGAACAGCCTGCTACAGCACCTCTTATGGACAATGTTAAAGGCAATTTTCTCAATATTTCTTTGCACTTCCAGATTCGAGATTTTTAAATAGCCAAATAGTGCCCATCCTTACAAACCATACATCAGAGTATATTTATTCATACATTAAGCTCATGTACCCTCAAACTGTTGGCAGCAGAACCCGGACTCGTGCCCGGTGTCCATATTTCTATCAGCCACAGAACCTTTCCCCTACAGGGACGATAACGCAGATCGCTCTCCTAGTTCCATTGTCACGGCGCCCACCCAGGTTTCGGGGCATTCTGTTTATCTCTGTTCGAGCCGAGGAAGCACCCGTACTTCGGGCCGAGGTCACCACTCATCTGTTGCCCCATACTGGATCTGCGTACTCTGAACAAGGCCCTCCACAGGATGCAGTTAAGAATGTTCCTGCAGAAGCGCATCCTGACATCTGTCCGACGTTAGGATTGGTTCGTGTCCATTGACCTTAAGGATGCGTACTTCCATGTCTCAATTCTCCCTCATCACAGGCCGTTCCTCTGGTTGCGTTCGAGGGGAGTACAGGGCAGTACCAGTGCAAGGTCCTACCTTTTGGCCTGGTCCCATCTCCCTGTGTCTTCACTAAGGTCGTGGAGGCTGTCCTCACACCCCTCGGGGAGTAGGGCTTGCGTATTCTCAACTTTATCTATGATTGGCTTATCTTAGCCCACTAGCAGCTCAGGCCACAGCTTCCTTTCCTCTAAACCTTTCTTCTACACTTGCCCCAGGAGCCGAGCCTAGCGTGAGGCTGCCTTCGCTAGCGGCACAGGCCCTGGCCACTTTCCCTCCCAGTTTTCCATCTGCCCTCGCCTCAGGAGCCGAACAACGCTTGAGGCTGCCTCGTTTCTCGGTTCAGGTGGCTACTTTTCTTCCTACTCTCTCTCTACCTCAGGCCCGCCCCACCTTCACGCTGGCTTTCGCATCTCCAGTGCTCATTCCACCCAATGGCCTGGCTTTGAAACCTCCCCTCGTTGTCTGCAGCATCCAGAACCCGATCCTTGCTAGTGCGGAAATAGACCTTTCTCACTCGTATCACTCGCTGTCACCCCGTCCCTCCGACCACCAGATCATAGCGGCGATGTTTCGGTAACTCTAATAAACCATGTCCAGTGCACAAGTCAGCAAAAAAAAATAACATTTACTTGCCGACTCTATCGGTCCTTTTCCACCCCGCTTTTTAGCTACTTTTCTCACTCGTATCACTCGCTGTCACCCCCACCCTCCGACCACCAGATCATAGCGGCGATGTTTCGGTCACTCTAATAAACCATGTCCAGTGCACAAGTCAGCAAAAAAAATTAACATTTACTTGCCGACTCTATCGGTCCTTTTCCACCCCGCTTTTTAGCTACTTTCGCGTAAGCCCCATCGGCTTAGCAATTCGAAAATTGCAACCTTATCGACCTCTCCTCACCTCACTCCTCTCCCTTCCCGAGCATTAATGGCCTCATTCCACTCAAATAAGTTTTCTCGGAATTACCACGACATCGACCAAGCAATTACTCGCCAGTGCCGCTTCCGCAGGAGCCTTCCTATCCCTTCCCCACTGCAGCAGAAGCCCAGTCCTCTTTTCCAAGGCCACTGCAGCCTCCACTTCATTCACTCCCCAAGGAGCCTTTACTGCTCCCCAGGAACCCTATCTCTACTCTGCACTACCGCAATAGTGCCTGCTCCACTAGAAGCCTCATCTTCCTTCCTCACCAAAATAGACACGCTCGCCCCATGGAACCTGCAACGGCGGCCATCTCAAGCCAGCCTCTTTGGGGGATACGTTGCCCCGGCTGCTGTCCCGCACAAATTGCATCTTTTGGTCCCACAACGGCCCCAAGGCCCTCTCCCCGGGTAAGGGGCGGGTGCTCCGAGTAAAGGAGTGGGGAGAATCACAGAGCTCGAAGACCTCGCCCTGGGACAGCTCGCCAAATACGCATACTATCCGTCCCACTTTAATATCTCGTGAAATTATGTTTTATTAACAAGGTTCGATTCGGGAGAAGCACGTGCAGATTTTTAACCTGGCTGGTTTTTCGACTAGCAATTACAGCAAATGTCCTATCAGCCCTATAAGTAGTCAAGCCGCCTTACCTCCATTCTCTCTAAGAAAGTGACTTTTTACTTGCCGCTAATACTGCTAATGCATCTCAAATGAGCTTCTTCTTCTTCGGCTTGTGTTTTGGTTACACGGGTGTGGACACTGCCTATCGATGCGGACAACGAAGCACAATTATCAAGGAAAACCTCCACGTTGCCAACGGCATAGGTCCTACACACGACTATAAAATACACTTTAGAAACATGATTCTCTGGCTTATTTATCTCAGTTTAAGCACTGGTTTCTGGAGGAAACTCGGAGCTCTGCACAATACCATTACAACAGTTATATCTGGTTGTAAAAGCATCATGCTGTGGCTGTGTTTTTCAGCAACAGGAGCTGGGAAACTAATCAGGGAAGAAGGAAAGCGCAACAGCATAATTAGGATCATTGTACTCTAACAATACATATACAATAAAACTGATCCTAAGCACACAGCTAAAACAATGGAAGAGTGGTTTATAAACAACTCTGTCAATGTCCTTGAATGGCCTAGCCAGTGTTTGGGCTTGAACCCAGTTGAACCCCTGAAAATGTCTACCCATGGTCCAATCCAACATGGCACAATTTGAGAGGATCTGAGGAGAACCATTTCCAAATACAGTATTGTAAAGCTTGTCACATCACACCCAAAAAGACTTGAGGCTGTAAAGTTTTTTCAACCAAGTACTGAGTTAAGGGTACCTCATCCACTACTGCATTAAATACATTAAGCCTAAAGTGTGTGTCATTTATTTGCATGTAAGTTGAAATATAACGTACGAGAGTAGGTGAGCCACATCAATTTTCTCTTTGATATTCTCCTTCCTGTATTTCATGAAATCACGTAGAGTTACCAGAGGGTCATCACCAACAGAAACCATATTCTGAGTTGACCATGTCTCCATAGCGACGAGCACTATTCGGGTGTTAAGCTGTTCCTTATAGATCTGAAAACGACATGGACAATAAAAGATTATTATTATACATATGCTTAAGCATTAAATCATGAGTCTGTCGTTATCTATCAAAATTTTAACATCACAGGACGCACAGCGTCAGCCATGTTTACTACAGCTTTGGCAAAGTTCCTTGTCTGAGGAGCAGATCTTCTCATCTGAACAAACTTGAAAGAGAAACAGCATAAACAAGAAAAGTCATACAAACTGCATTAAATAAACTATAATAGGATTGACTTTTTTTAATCTTACCAGTTCGTAATCATTGACCACTAGTAATTCTACATACTTTGTTTCACTTTGATCTGTGTGCAGACCCCGCCGAACCTATAAGGGTAGACAAAGACACATTTATTCTTCATTGCTCTTGACTTTCTCAAAAGAGACAGACCTCTACTAAAACACTGTTACAAAAATATATATGTACTGTAAATCAGAGTTGGAACGTAACTAATTACTTATACTTATATATACTTATACAGTTCTTAAGTGCATTTTTCAACTTTTCTGATTATGATAATGTACTTTTACATGAATAATATTCAACTTCTGTACATTTATTTTTGACCTTAAGTAAAAAGTAAAAAATAGACAGAGGTGCCAACGAAGCTACACAACAAGCTGGAGTCTGATAGGCACTTTTCAAACAACTGCTACATACAGATGGATAAATATATAATATAATTGTTTTCATTTTTCTAAGATCTGTGTTTTTTATTTTTTACTATACAAAAGTGTTATATTTCTTCAAATTAAATACTGTAGTATACTGTAGTATTTACTATTGTAAACGGCAGTGAAATTCCTAGATATTACAGTTTTTACTATAAGGGCCCTACGATTTTCTATAGCAAACACTACGGTGCTTTTCTTTTGACGGGTCGTCGGAAATACGCTCAAGTTTAATGTGTTTGTGATGCTAGCTTTATTTAAACAGTTAAATGCTTGTGAAATAAAACTCAAAGAGCAACTCTGGAGATGAAATGCATGTGTTAATATCCTAATTCAGTGCAGACAAATCCACAAGCATCACGTGTGTAGCACGTTAAACTGTGTCGTTCATCCACTTAGACACACACAAACACGCAGCTCTTTCTATTGCACCTGAAAAATTGTTTTGCATGCATGCTGTACTGGCTAATTTATTCCTAGCACAGACAGATTTTTTCATAGAATGTGCGACATATATGTTGAACTGTACAACCCTGCACATACATGTGTACAGTACATATTTAGGAAATTTTCAATGTATTTATTTATATTAACTAGTAATTTAAATTATACATAAACTTTTATAATTTTTTTTATTTTTCTTAGATGTATGTATGTAAATGTGTTTGTAAATACAAATTTTTTTATTAATTACATTTTCTTCGAACTCTTTCCATCACTGATATAAATATATTTATATATATCAGGGCTCTAGGCTTACATTTTTACTCTGCCCTGACTGAAAATTTCGGCAGTGCAAGCAGAAAACTTAATGGGACACCTTACATCTGCCTAAATACTGACAAATACTTTGATAATAAATAATTTTAAGTTACAGAAATCAAAATGTGCAGTTTTATTTTTATTTCAGAGCTATATGACATTCCTCATTACCAGGGCCAGTCTGTTTTGTGTTTATGTGTTAAAATAGTCCTTAAGGTTACCTGTCTATGCATTTAACAGCAGGCGACAGCAGATTTGATTCTGCTCATCATTTAAAGAGAGACAGAGCCTACATGTTTATACATTTCGTTATATATTTTGACCACAAGGAGGCAACGGTCTAAAATGTTTTTTGTTCTCTCAGACATCTGGATATCCGCTTGCCATCTCGAATCCAATGAGACCAACTGCATGGTTTTCGGCCAAACCATTAAGAAGTCATAAGCAAAAACATTTTTTGTTCGTAACTCTTGATGCTGAAACACAGCATGTTACCTCAGGTCAGCACTGTCTCAAGATGCTACATGCTAAATTTGTGCTAATTGGACAAATGAGTTTGAAAAAGATTAAAATGTTTAGGAAATTTTTATGAATAAAAATGACATATGGTCATTGAATAAGGTGCAATCATCATGAGCCAAGATTTTAAGGATTTTTTAAGGAAAAAGTTTGTTTCTAGCACTGAAAATGCTTTCGTGGAACTGCTGGCTTCGGTTTGAAGTGTTACAGACACGATAACACTGACTGAGCACATTCGGAAGGAAGTTGATTCATAATGGAGACCAAATCCAGTTCTCGTCTGAGAAGGGATGCTCTGGACAGGAGAGAGTTTGCTCTTTTTCCAGTTGACCTGAAGCTCTTGTCTAGGTGCCAGAGCACCAATCCCTGTGAGCATAGATTAGTTTGTGGACTGAGCCAGAATCAGCCAGTCATCCAGATATTTCAAAATGTGGATGCCCTAGATCCGCAGTGACCTCCATGACTATGACCATGTATGACCTTGCCATTGCTAGCACCATTCCCTAACCACTAGGCAACAGGAAAGAAAAGCAGACCTTTGCCACATCCTTCATATCCGCCAGGTTGAGCCACAGCTGCCTCTCCTAGACCATTAGGATGAGTTTCCCTGAAACAACCACGATTTTGTTAGCTCATCATTCATTTCAGAGAAGCATGGTACTGGGGCAGGTTGTGATACCAAGTATCAAGCCTTGAGTGTTTAGGGCGGGCATAGGTTTCCGCTGTAGTCTAATCGCATTAGCTGCCCAGGAAAGCATTGCTGATTCTCTGTTTCCTTTCCGATAAAAGTGCGTATGATAGGAGTTGCGTGAAAAAAAAAGTGCACTCTCATATGTTTCTGAACTTCCTTTCAAATTTTTAAAAGCACTAATTTGACAGCCAAATGACACCATTCCACTTCTGCATTGTAAACTCTGAAAGAACTACTTGTTAAAAATCAATTAAATGCGCCCCGTGTAGTACTCATGGTGCACATCACACAAGTTGCCCCGAAAATAACGCGGACTCGTTGCATCATGTTGCTCTCATAAGCCTGATATGATGCTCTGCAGAAAAAAAATGTGTTTTCCTTTATCAGCCGTGACAATGCTGATCCATGAGACAACGGAGCTCAGAAGTATATAATAGCAGTGTGTTTCTATTTAAATAGCTCCTTTACACATTTGGTATGAGGGGGTCCCTGCTCCATGCATCTCTCAACTAAGGGGTCCTTGCCCTGAAAAATGTTGAAGACACCTGGATTAGGGGGTTCCTAAAAGAGTTTTCTGGTTCTTAAAAAATGAGGAGAGATGAGAATGCGGACAAGCTCTTTTAGCAGACCCTTAGCTAGCCGAAGCACCCAAGGGAGAATCAGCAGTCAAAGAGGTGAGTAGTTTGTTGAATAACGGTGTCAAACCAGCAACAAGAATATGAAGCTTCAGACAAGAGAGCTAGAGAACTACGGATCGTCTACTAAGAACAAATCTGAATGAATGATGCATGCCGGTTTCTTTATACACCCAAATATCCTGGGCAGAGCTCCAGATTTCAGTAAACAATTCTCAAGTTCTTTTGTGATTTAACTCCAAAGGATAACTTTCTTATATTCTAGATTGATTACTCACAGGTTATTCTGATTAAAAATCCAGTTTCTATGATAAAAAAGCCAGTTTCTCAAAAGATTTGGAAGACTTAAGGAAATGGACTACAGCTGTCACATTCCTAGAACCAAGCCACTCCTGAAACAGAAAAAATATCAGAAGCATCTCACCTTGGCTGAGAAGAAAAATAAGTGCGATGGAGTTCAGTGGTTTAAAGTGCTCTTTTCAGAAAGTAAAATAAGCATTTCCAAATCAAGGTCCCGGAGTTTGGAGGAAAAGTGGGGAGGCTAAGAATCCAGTTGCTTGAAATCCAGTGTAAAGTTTCCAGCGCCTGTTATGATATGGGGTACCATATAACCTACTAGTGTTGGTCCACTGTACTGCATCAAGTCAAAAGTCAATGCAGCCATCTAGGAGGAGATTTTAGAGTACTTTATGATTCTGTCTGCTGACAAGCTTTCTGGAGATGCTGATTTCCTTTTGAAGCAGGTCTGCAGGCACCTGCAGACAGTTTTTCCAAAATGCTCTTGCTCTTCTCCAATAAACCACACATGGATCCCAACCAACCTGAGTCGTTGTTACATCATGCCACATTAAAGCAGTAATTTGTTCAAAAGGAGCCCCATGTATGGAGTGCATAATTTAACATGATTTGGAGATCTGTAACATTTCTTTTATGTAAATAATTTTTTGATTCATCTTGAGAAACCAAGGATACACTGTAAAAAAAATCCTGTAAAATTTACAGTAAATTACTGGCAGCAGGGTTGCCAGCCAGATACTGTAAATTTTACAGCCACAGTTCTGTAATTTAATTTACAGCCATTTTCTGTAATGGCATAATACAGGAAAAAAATGTAATTTTGAATTGAAACAGTATAATGCTGTATTTTTTACAGCCAATTGCTTGATTTTAATTTACTTTATTTAGAAGAAATACATAATCACTGTATATCCAGTATGTTTTGCATACTGGATTTACACTGTTTATTTATGTTTTAATTGATACAAAAATAAATTACGGACAAATTTTGTACCTTGTTGTACATTAAATATTTTTATTTAGTTACAACTTCATAGTAGCCAACATGGCTCTTTAAACAAGGAATGTTTAAACAATACCTTAACCAACATATCCATCATGTAACAATATCGCATAACAAAGCCCAAGTGAGTCTGTAAAACGTTCCACATCTTGATCCATCAGAGCACAACAAGTAGCTGGAACTATGGAAAAGAAAAAAGAGAATAATTTTATATATTTATACTCAGAGGAAAAACAGAGGACAACATATACAGTCAGAGACAGAGAATAATACAATGATGTAATTCAATGATGAGATCTGTGTGTGTGTGTGTACGTGCGTTCGTACGTGCTTCTTACTTTTCATCGATTTCACTGAAAATTCATCATTGTGTTTAGAAGAGCGGCAACATGTGGTTTCACTGCAACCTGTTTCTTCTGTATCCTGCCATTTTAGATGACGCTTCTTGTTCCACTCTCTGGATTAATATCTACGAAGAGTCAGGAAAAACAAAATGTTGTATATTAAATATACAAAATATATTATATTAAAACACATGAATTAAATGATCAGCTTGCTAGCGTTAAATAGGGCAGACTTGTAAATAGTTTGCACTAAAAAAATCCATCTCTCGTTGAGAAATATTGTTTTAAAGTTCTAAACAGGTATATAACATTAACATATCTATAAAATGCAGGTAAGGAAGTGGTTCAACTAATACCTTTCAGTGGACTCCAAGATAGACGCTGCCCCATCCTGGTACTGAAGATTGAATATGTAACATGCTATGAACAGAGTGACAAGGCCAGACATGAAGCTGTGCTGAGCACGCCACACACAACCTAACCTTCAGTCAGTATCCAGTGGCCTGCATGGCAAAGTGTGTCCTAAAACAAACAATACCACATGTAACAATAGTTAATAGATACAATACAATTTTATCTTTAAGCTTTTTACATTTAAACTACATTTAAGTATAAGTGACTCTACAAACAAACTCTAACCAAATTACACAGAGTAACTTACACTTAAAACCGTACTTATACAGAAATGTAAGCCATTAACGTTTGGGATGTCACGGTCAAGAAATTGTCACACTGTTATTTGTAACGGGCCGTCTCACTCTTAACCTCCAACGGTCCTATCTGGGACAGTCCTGCTCTAACGATGAGGGTGTGGCTAACGTCTTTTGCTCAAGCTCTCAGCTGGCCTCCGTTATATATACTGTATATCTAGCTCGTTACGTACATTTATCACTTTACCGGGCTATCCTCCGTGAACATCGATTTACCTCAAGCTTTGGTGACTCGTTTTAATTTGGGCGCTCGGTTTAACGGATAACTGCATTTGCAAATTTGAATTTACACCACAAAATAATCCCGACCGAGTGTGGTATTCAATAGTAAATTCCCGTGAATCCCAACAGTCGAAGCATGTAACTTTTACCGTGTCTACGGCGGGCGCGATGTTCAATATTAACCGTCAATGTACTAATACAATGAACTGTAGCTCCTCACATACCGCCTTCGCACCTGCTGTGTACAAAAACTCGAAATAACGTGAACAACTTCTGTCCTCAGGTGCTATAGCGACGGGGAATGTTTGAAATCTTACCGCGACGGCGCTGCTGAAACCCCGCGCAAGACTCCTTCGGTCCCCGCGGATGGAGGTTGAATACCGGGTTACCAATATGAAACGCGACTGTAGATACTTCTATATAATGTTACCAGTATGATAGTTAACAAATATGGAGAAAATAAACGTAATAAATCACTTACCACAGGTGTGAATCACTCATTTTGCGCACTTCCCCAATCTCGACTGTTGAAGATCATCCCGCCATTGTAGATTTGAAATTTACAGCAATATTCTGTACATATGAGTTAATCCGTCACGTGACCCCACAATGCATTGCACTTTACAGCAATATTCTGTATTATTTAAAATACAGTCAGCTTCTGTAAAATAACGCTGTAGTTTTTACAGCAATTCGTTACAGTGTATATTTTTTTTGCTTTAAGTCATAGCCATTAGAATAAAAAAAGAAAATATTTCACTGTGTGTGTAGTAAATCTAGAATAGAAGAAAGTTTGCTTTTTGCCGTTAAAATACAAAATAAATGATTTTCCACTTCTTTTAGATGTGCCTGAATAGCTTGCTTTTGGCTAAAAGATATTGGACAATGAAGAAATGTAGGTGAAAATGTTCACTTTTGCCTAAACCGTAAAGTATGTTATATATAGTTACAGTTGGTCATAACACATGTGTATTAATGACAAACAGTTTAACACTTGGTTCATTTCAGTCATCGAACTTCATCAGAGTGTGTCAGGAAATGCAACAGTGTGCAGCTTTTAATCAATTCTGGGATTACTTCACAAAGTCTAGATAGCAAGTATTACTTTAGTACGTTTTTCAAATGTAATATCTATTTTAATTTATCTAGATTCAAGTTCAGCCAAATTAATTGCATGACCACCATTATCTTTATAAAACAACATAAAAAGTGTGTTCATATATCAGGCCCTAAATCCGCAACAGCTATGAAAGGACGTCTGCTTTAGTGTTGCCAACCCTCACAGTTCTCATGACAAATACTTTTCTAGACCTGCATCTGCTTCTGTTGTCATGCTGATGGAATCAGTTAAAATGCCTTTTCTGTCACCTGATAGATGGGATATTGTTTTAGTGTCTATTTTAAAATCCATTGTTCCAAGCAGTCAGGACTGCAGTGATGACCTTCCCTACTTATTTGAGATTTGTTCATTCTGCTCCGTTTAGTGTAGTTAGGATATTAAGTTATATTATGTTGTATCATTTTTCATTCCTTCTCAGGTTAGTTAGTTTTATTAAGAAATATAAGAAATATTTATAAGAATATAAGAAATATATACAGCTTTCCTGTAGCTCAGAGCATTGTGTTAACAACACAAGGTTGTGGGTTCGATTCCAGGGGATTGCACATACCTATGTAAAATGTATTGGATAAAGCAATGTAAGTCGCTTTGGATAAAAGCGTCTGCCAAATACCTAAATGTAATGTAAATATTATTTTAATTATCTAAGAAACCGTCACCTGTCTTTTTGTCCGTCTCAGCCTATCTGTGAACTTCGTCTCGATAGAAATGGGAGAGTCATCATTAAACGAAGAGTCACTGTACATCATGGTCTTTCCTGAAAAAGATGATGATATATTTACCACCTCATGAGGAGTGTGCACTTTAAGCCATTATAAATTATATAAGTGTAACATGAATACATGAAAATCAGCCAAAATAACAAAAACATGTGCCTCTGTACAAATATTTATGGACCAAAAAAAGCGATCCAATATCTGATGTCATAAGCTTTATACGTAGTTCTGGTGCTATTGGTTTTATGTTTATACTTTATTCTTTGTCCTCTTATTACATTTTATGGAAAGTCATATGTATTTACCTTAATCGTAATCCTTATGTTTCTTAGCAGACAAATCTAATATTGCACTGTACAGTTTTTAAATATTGGAGTGTCCAGCTGCTTTCCAAAGTCCAAAGTTCCAAACTTAATGATAACTTGTGTGTAATCATTTTGTGTGTCATACCTGAGAACTGAGGAGGGAGTCGGACATCTGACATTCTGTACACAACATGAGTGTTGTCATCCTGAGTGTGACAGAATAAAGGAGGTTTTGTTATGCTGATATATGTAGCTGGTGCTCTGCAGTATTCTGTCAATTATTCTAATAACAAGCAGTCACTCATAACCTTTGTGAATATTAAATACAACATGGAACATGAAAGCAATAAGGTACGAGAGGCTACGCTTTATCATTCACAATACAGCGCTAGCTTCAAGTACCTAATTAGTTTTTACATTTACAATTAACACACACAAAAAAACTTTTTATTGAGTAATAAATTAGTTTAATGCCCCATACATCTATTTATGAATTTATACTCTAGTCACTTTTCATCCTCCGTATTTTTTTTAACACCGGGGATGTGAGCTTTATGCAGAGCAGTAACAAAAGTATGTCTCGCTCTTAAGCGCTTTCTGCCGCAATGTTACTTTTTTGTGCCATTGTCGTGGTGAATCGTATTATCGGAGCTCCATTGATCATTGCTTTTTAACGTGCTTAAATCTGTGGTCTCACTTGACTTATCCTTCGATTTATTTCCTTTCATATTCAAATGTGTCAGACTGGAAACGCAAACCCATCCAAATATATATATATTTTTTTATTTGATTGTTACCGCCTGCTACAGATTTCTATGAGCTTGTATTGGTTCATTGACCATCTAGCTTTATAATTTCTAAGGGTCATTTAATTAAAAGTTGCATTATTAATAATAAAATCTATTGTGTATTTTCCATATCCAGGTCTCATTGTCCCTTTGTGTTAAAAAATAAACTTGAACCTGTGTTTCTTGTATTGGCATTTCACAGATATTCAACCTTGGTGGCCTAGTCAATACCTTCTGTAATACAGTAGGATTTAATTCTTCATTTGGGATTGTTAGTATCCATATTTATTTTTCTCCATGGAAACACGGTTAGAATTTTCACTTACGCCTAACTCTGACTAGGTGTGTCAAGAAACTCGGAGGGGAGAACCCAAGTGCAGGCAAACAAGGGATGAAGGGAATTGCAGAATTTATTGCACAAAGAACACTATAAAAGGACAAAGCAAAACCCACGAGGGGGAAAACAATACAGGATAAACTATTAACTAAACAAGGACAAGGACTAACTTAACTAAGAAAACAAACACTTAATACAAACACTAGACTAGACTTACTGGACACGAGGAAACAGGAACTGGGCAAGAACAGGCATCTACATACAGCATCAACGTACACAGTACAAGTACAGCAACATCAAACAATCCAATAGCACAAGACAATAACCAAGAGGATGCTTTAAAGGGAAACAAACACAGTATAATTGGCAAGGGACAGGTGTGGGTAATGAAACACTAATGGGAAGGTAACAAGGAAACGAGATGGCGGGAGACACAGACAAGACATGAGAAAGCGCATGTCAGCCAATATATAAGCAAAGCCATGTCTTTCTCACACAAAACCCAAAGGCTATGCCATGACTCCGCTGCAAGACAAGAATAAACATGACATGATAGCGGAATGATGACAAGGCGTACAATTTACTGCGCATTTGCCTTTTTGCTGCATTGATTTCCATTGATCCGCATGCGAAAGCACCAGATTAGAAAGTTTGGTGAACTTTGACCTACAAATTAATATAACGTGAAGACCTAAGACCAGATGGATTCGTCACGGAGTGACCCTCCTTCATTTTCACCGCCCATATTTTCTGCTGCATCCAACAAATATTTGCATGCTCAAAGTCCAAAGTGTCCGAACCTTCAGTTTCAGTTTCGGATGCTACGCCTTGGTGGTGCAGTATGAGGCGCGGAAGTTGACAAAAGTAAAGCGAATGCCGAGAGAGGGAGACAACGCGCGCGAGGGGGAGTGAAGGCGTGCGAGAGGGAGTGAATGTGCGCGAGATGATGTGAAAACGCGCGAGATGATGTGAATACGCGCGAGAGGGGGCAAACCATAAACGTGCGCATCTTTTTTTTACTCTGAAAAAGTAATTAATTACTAGTTACTCATTACATATTCAATAGTGTAATTAGATTACTGTCCAAATTACTCTGTCCAAAAAGTATTTAGTTACTCATTACTGATTACTTTCTATATCCTACATCAACCTTGATAAGTTAAGTGATTCAAGGATAGACATGAAACGGCTTCTTTAATTCATTCAAATAAATAATATTATTAACTGACCAAAGTATTATAAATGTGAGAATTATACATTAAAGCACAGATTTTAAAGTAAGACTTTGAATTTTGATGTCAATTACATTATTGCACACGCATATATTTCACAATGTATTTAGTTTAATTACATCAAGTAACTGTAATTAAATTGCAGAAAACATAAGAGTAATCCCTTACTTTACTTTTTCAAGGGGAAAGTAATTAAATTACAGTAACTAATTACTTAGTAACTAGTTACATCCAACACTGTATACGACAGTGTTCCTCCATTAACCTATGACAATGCTCCATGCTGTTCAAATTTCTGGAGAGCATACTTTCATCATATATTGTCACACAAGTGTTTAGTTCTGTAAAATATCTTTGAACATCATTGCACTGACAACAAGTGTACTGTAAAAGAATAGAAATAGAATTATAAAACGTGTCTTAAACATATTTAGAATTGCAGGATACCTCCGTTGACCAATACCCTATGAGTTAGAATGGTTCAATGTGTGCAAGCTCAATAATAAAACTAAATTTTTCTCGCGTGCATTCGCACTCTCTCGCGCACACTCAACCCCTCTCGCGCACATTCAACCCCTCTCGCGCACATTCAACCCCTCTCGCGCACACTCAACCACTCTCTCGGCATTCGCTTTACTTTTGTCAACTTCCGCGCCTCATACTGCAGTAGGTATAAATTCTACGACAATCATCCATTATTTATTTACAATTCCACTCAGGGAGACACTTTACTTGCAGCTTTAAATACTTTATGAAAATGACCCATTTGAGGGAGAGAGAGAGAGAGAGCGAGAGAGAGAGAGAGAGAGATTTGAACTCCTCTAAACAGCGGAAATTGATCTTGATGACATTGTATGTTGATGACATTTTAATAAAATTGTGTTATGTTATTTTATATGGAATTAAAAATATATGTATACAGTCACCATTAAAAGAGCAATGTGGATATTTTAGCAGCATAGCCATGAGGTTGAGAAATTGCATCTAAAGGCTAACTCTACCCCTCCCTTTCAAAGCACTATAATATCGTTGTACTTTCGTTTCTTTGCCGAAGGAGATATTTATGAAACATGCTCTGTAGAGCAGTTTCTCCATTTAAGGATACTGTAGAATCAAGATGGTGAATTCCATGCAAGGTATATGTAGATAGAAATAGTTAATACTAAGGTAAGAGAACCATTATGCTCCATAGAGCTTAAAACACCCGAAGACATAGTTATGTATATTATATTGCATTTCTGTCAATAGATCTTAAACCTTTAAAGGAATGCAAAGCAAATCTGAGCACATTAAAATATGGCAACATGTTAATAACTAATTAGTTTTGACTAGTTAGTTTCGTAATGAGAGAAAAAGGATATATTATTATTAAAACATTGTTTGTGTTAGGCTATTAAACACATTATGTGTCATTTTCGGAGATTGTGTCATTTTGTGTAACACAATTTAACACATTAATGTGTTGTCCCAGGAATACACAGAGTTTTATTTAGTCAGGGAAAATAAAGATTGTGCTGTTTTTAACACAACAGTTTTTAGTGTAAATAACCAATGATCAAAGTTATCAGCATGATAATTGATGAAAATTTTAGCTGCATGCTAACTTTCACAAGCACTGACCTTATTACTGCTTTTCTGTGTGGGTTCAATGCTGTATGAAAAATTTCCATCGAAGAACATCCCTCTGTAGGCAGACACAATAACATCATAAATATGAGATACTACTAAAACAATAAAAAAAAATTTAAAGGCACAGATTTAATGTTTTTTTTTTATATTTTAGCTTTCCAACTTGCATAAACATGCAATTTAAAAAAAGCTTTAGATAGAGTAAGAGTTGCCAGAGCAGATTTATACTACAGGATCCCAGACTCAAAGACACAGGAGGTTCAACCAAGCTTATTTGTGGACAAAATATTCAAATTTATCGGGATATCATCTGATGGTTGCTTCATTCAATGGAGCTTCTTCCAGAAGTGACTGCTATATGTTTTATAAATAGATGCCACTGCTTCTGACACTCTCAAATCCCTCTTCTAGATCTTAATCTATGTCTTACCTAAGGTACTGTCAATGTACTAGGCAGCGGTTCCAACTGCAGAATGGATTTTAATAATCAAAAAACAAAGTACAAAGTAATAAAATATCAAAGAAACAAGGAACAAACATATTCTAAGAAACACGGAGCCAGAACAGGAAAAATGACCAAACATTCAAAGACTCACATTAGACAAAGAAAACACTGGGGTTTAAATGCATTTGGGAAAGATAATTAACAAAGTGCCAATAAACAAAATAGGACTACAACACAGGGAGGAAACAGGAACTCAAACAATCTAAAAGTCCAAAAGAAAAGGGAAAATAGACTGGATTCTTAACGTAGCCACCCCTCTAAGGAACAGGTCCAAGGCGCTCCTAACAAAAAGCACAGGTGGGAGATGGAGCCGAGGTGGAACAGAGGCGGGATGGAGGGCCAGGCTCATGAAAAGGGCTAGGGCTAGGCTGTTGAGCAGAGGCGGGTCTATGCTGTGCAGCAGAGGTGCAGGCAGGGCTGTTAGGCCAGTGGCAGACATCTTGGGTGAGGCAGGGAGCTCAGAAGTGACCATCTTGGATGAGGCAGGAACTCAGATGCGGCCATCTTGGATGAGGCAGGATCTCAGATGCAGCCATCTTGGATGAGACAGGGAACTCAGGGGGTTCAAAAACAGCCTCTGGAGCAGGTGCACAGCGCACAACCCAGACACACAGCAAGGCAGCAACCACCACTGGCAGAGCAGATTCTAAACAGACTGGAATCGTAACAGATACACACAATACCATGACACCCCGTGGAGAATGTGACCTGATTATAATACGAACCTCAGCTATGGAGACCCTGTAGTACTTCTATCTCTGATGTTTAGCTAAGAGGCTATTTGAATGGGCCATTTGGGTAAACAATAATACAGAGACACACTCACAATGTACATGTGAGCTCATCTTCCATGGGAATTGATTGAAAGCGCTATCCTTGGTCCACGAGCACCACTAATATAAGACTAGAAGCTATTCGATACAGACATTCTGTCCCCACTGAATGTCGTGCGATGAGAAGCAAATAAACGCCTTGTTCGGTTTCTATTTACCTTCGCCGCATTGCATCACACCCCTCACGTTCATTGTAGACAGAGTATAAGATGATAATGAATCAAACTTCGTGTACATTTGTATGATTTGTATACAGCTTGGCAATGCATGTTTTGGCAGAAGATCCAAGCGTCTGTCGTGGTCACCTTTCATCTGCATGTGGTCCCCTCTTCCTCTGACTGTGCTAGAACAAGCCAGTCATCGAGGTAGTTCAGAAGGGGATTCCCGTCTGCCTGAGAGGGGATAGAGCCGCGTCCATGCATTTGGTGAAAGTGCGTGGAGCTAGAGACAGTCCGAATGGAAGGACCATGTATTGATATGCAACCCCTTCGTAAGCGAATCTCAAGTATCGTCTGTGATGGGAAGCTATCTGGATGTGGAAGTACGCGTCTTTCAGATCCAGGGAGAAGAACTAGTCCCCTGGGCATATTGCGAGAGGATCTGTTTCAGTGTAGTCATTCTGAAGCAGCGTTTCATAAGGGCCCGGTTCAGAAGTCTGAGATCGAGGATGGGGCAGAGACCACCATCCTTTTTGGGTATGAGGAAGTAGCGGCTGTAGAAGCCCGACTCGGTTTGATCTGGAGGAACCGGTTCTATGGCTCCTTTGTCCAGTTAGTTCCTCAACTTCGTGTGCAGAACGTGTGAATTCGCGTTCTGAGCTCGGGTGGGGATCATCCCGCAGAACCGCGGGGTCTGCGAGCAAATTGGAATATCCTCGAGATATTAATCCCATCACCCATTCCGATACCCCGGGGATGGCCCGCCAGGCCTCGGCCCGTATGGCAAGGGGTTGAATGCAATGGGGAGGTAAGCTGCCTTTTGGAGGCTTGACTTCCGTGGAGAGTGGAAGAGGAAGTATGCTCATTTTCTGAAAATGTTTGTGTTTTATTAAAGTGCCCGCTATAACAGCGGTGGGTTGTGCGGGCGTGAGAACAGACCCGGTATTCACATTGTGGATCAAAAACAAATTTTCACCAGCAACCGGTACAGAACGGGGTGCTTGGGCACACACAAGAGCTCTCTTTGAGGGAGGTCCAGCCAGATCGAGACACGATCCCTTCCTCACCTCGGTCTCAGGATGGTGCCTGAGGCGCCAGGTCCAGCATGATCTTTAGTCGGGGTCCCTGGCGCTGAGGGTGGGGGAAACGTCTCCCAGAGCGAGAGTGTTGACGCATCTCAGCACCTGCTGCCTTCTGAGCAGTGGGGGGCGTGGCCCTGACTGGCTGCTGAGTCGGCGCTGGCTTGGGGCCAGCCGACGTTGGTCTGGATCCGGGTCTCTTGGGCAGGAAGTGCTTCATGGCCTGCGAAGACTTCAGCGCTGCTGTGAAATGTTCTGCAAAACCCTTGACTGCCGGTCTGAAGAGGCCGGTGGCCCCAGATGAGAGACAAGGAATGGTGTGGCATTTGCAACAATGCCGCAGGAAATTTGATCAGGAGATTTGCCTTTTAGAGCTTTGCCGGATGGCGGCAGGGAAAAGGAACCAGCACTGCTGAAACCAGCAAATTCACTGAGCAGAGAGGTCCAATCCACTGCAGTGCTTTTCCTATGGCGAAGCTATCAGTCCGAGTAGTGAGTTAGAAGTAGTTGCTGAAGGAGAAGAGATCTGAGGACCCTAAGGCGATGTGTCTCCTTATCTAGCCATAAGCCCCGCCCCTTTTGGCAGGCACCATGGCCATAGGTCATGTTCAAAATGTTATTATCAGATATGATATAACAGATATTTAACGATATATTTTTAAACTCCCAATTGCCATTGCATTCAATTCAGTCTATGCCAAAATATACTTTGCTTATCTGAACCGAACACACACATACCTCTAGCATACTGTTTAAATTTCTTACACTTTTTGTTAGCAGCCTCTTTCCCAATATCAGTTTTTCAAGGTCATCGGTTCAAGCTGGCTTGGTTCTGGCCTGATGCACTTCCCAGTTAAGCCAGACACTCATGCTTCTGCCACCGAATAATGACAACAGCCACGACCTACATTCATCCAAAACCGGAATCATATTGGACAGACCTGAACATTTTTTTTTACTATTCCCACAATTCTTCTTTCCACGTATCAGCCTGTCTACTTATTTCCGTAGAATCTCACAGCTTACAGTACTCACTTAGAGTCACCACTGGTTTACTTGGAGACTGCTAACATACCTTACTCCATAAATATAAACAACTTAAACGTACATGGGTATTTAACTTAACATTTTTGTTAACAAAATGTTATTAACGACATACGGTACAAAAGTACTGAATGGTTTAGCTCCTCACTGAGCTTTCAAGTTCCGTACTGTCTCAGAATTCTGGTCAGTTGTTAGTACCTTAAATCACAATTTCAAAATCAAGTGCGGGAAGCAGATCATTTTCCTACACTCTAAAAAATGCTGGGTTATTTGTTTAACCCAACAGCTGGGTTGAGCCTGTTGGGTCATTTTGTTGGGTTATTTTCTCAGTGTTGGGTCATTTTATGAGTAACCCAAACGCTGGGTTACCAGTCGGGTCCAATTGAGTGACAGTTGAGAGAGTAAACCCCTCCCACTCCTCGACGCCTCAGACAAACTCTACCTTCGCGGGCATTTTGTCCTCCTCATCTCGAAAAGCTGTTATTCGGAGAATAAAAGGTATGTTTTACGAGTTTTTAATGTATAAAACTATTACTGTACATCAAAAAAATGCAAAAGTATGCTAAATTCCGCTGTTCGCATTAGGTTTGAAAGTAACGTTACAATCTAGCTTCGTTAGCTTTGGATAGCTAGTCTGTAACGTTATGCCCACGTTGTTCTAATTTAAAGCTTTTTAATAATTTAAACTTCCTTTTTGGTCAACATTTCCCTTTGAAATTTCTGACCCGTGTGAGTCATTTAGTTCAGTAACTTACGCATCTTTATATTAGTAAAAGGTCGACACGAGAGAGCGTCGTGTCAAAAGCAAACATCCAACATTTTTTTTTATAAATACCACTAATGTTCGTGACGGAACGTAGTTTTAAGAGTATTTTAGAACAGAATCTAGTTGTTAAGAAGTCAAATACGTGATTTATATATAAACATAACGCCTCTTTGAGACTTTGTTAAGTTGCTGTCGGAGGTTTGAGCTTCAGGCTGTCAGCAGTTGTGGCACCGCTGAGAGCAGCTCTATCTCGGCCAGTGCTTAGGGAATAACCGCTGGCTCTTATAACGTCAGTGGTTAACCGTGCGATATAATTAATTTTGGGTATATGAAACTAACAATTGTTGGTCTTTTTAGTCTTCTACTTATTCCCGAGTGTGTCGAATTAGTTTAAGTGTTGTGTTAAAGTGTATAATTTAATTTTTTTGAGACTGTGTTTCACTTTCTGTACTATATCCCACTCTTCTTCTTTTCCCTCACTGACAGGTTGCAGAATAACAGCAAATATTAATGGATCATTCTATTCAGGAGAAAGTCGACTGGAACTTGGATGTTCTCATAACAGGCTTAAAGGTAAACTTGATTTATTCTTTATATGTTTATTATAATCCACTGTGCTCTGGGTAGGCCAGTTTTCTTAAATTCTTCTCTTGTCTCTTTTTCTCTTTAAAGATTAACAAATTGATAAAGAAACCCTCCTGCTGGACATCCACTTCCAAAAGTGCACGCCACACTGTTGTCTACAAACTCCCAGGAAAAGAATCCTCTTCAGTAAGACGCTCCGTGGATGTGTCAGGTTAAGCAGTACTGGAACCGAAAGAACTAACGCTCTTTAAAATTTTTTGTGAGTTTATATGAAGAGGAAAGTTACGGTGTCCCTTTTTCACATCCATAACACTTGTTTATTTCATTTTTTTTATAGAAAACTTGTGCATAGACTGATATTTTATCATATAAGTGCGGTTCTATCAACAAGGATTTAGTAAAATACTTTTTATAGTGTTTTTATGTCGCATCCATAACGCTGGAAATGCCCTAAAGCATTTTACACGTGCCACTTTGTTAACTGTAGGCCTATATGAGTTTTTGAATTGTTAAGTTGTTGAACTATTTATATTTACTTGTGCCACTTTAATAACCTTGTTAAATGTATATGTTAAAATCCAAACTAATGTAATTTATTGATGTTAATTTTCTTTAAATATGTATAAACATACATTTCATCGAAGTGTTTTATATGCCGTTTTATTGTTCATTGAGCATAACATATTGCATGTTTTTATGAATTCCTTTTGTCTTGCATTTTGAGCCTTAATAAAACTTTTGATTCTTACTGATGCCTCAAGTAATTCTCTGTGAAATTATTATTATATTTTTAAACATTTCGGGTTTGTTTTAAACCAGCAATGTAATTTTTAAGCAAAAGTTGATTTAAATAAAACAACCCAGCATGTTGGGTCAAAGATTTAACCCAACTGGCTGGGTTAAAATAACCCAACGCTGGGTTTGTCCATATTTGACCCAACGTTGGGTTACCAAAATAACCCAAATTGGGTTGTTTTAACCCAGCCTTTTTTTAGAGTGTACCAAGAACCTAAACTTTGGAACAGTATTGCTTGTAATGTTCAAGAGGCACACACACTCTATCAGTTTAAATTTAGATTAAAAACTCATTTATGTAGTATTGCCTAAACATAACTCTATTGAACCACACACCAATTCCAATTCGATGGTGTGATAAAACTGCACATTTTTAAGTGTTCAAATCAATCATAGTAAAGGTTATATCATTTGCAATAATGCTAGACGGACCGACGGTACAAACTACTTCCGCATCTGTATACCATCCCATTTACATCATGATACATTTCCAATGCTACTCCAGACTTGAAAGGCAACAAGCCAAACAGCACAGAAAGAGGCTTATCACCAAAATAACTAAAAAACAATAATTATGATTATTACACATTTGAATTATGATCGGCATGCTTTGGGTTGCACACACAGGACAGATGCTGCCTTTCATTTGGTTTATAAAACCAACACAGACTAACATTACTACACAATACCAGTTTCAAAAGCAACTTCTCATGAGAGCCAGAGCCGCTAACGTATGGAGCCGGAATGGACACTTTGGCCGCTCAGACGGACGTATTATAAAAGAGAATGCACGCAACGCAAATGCAAATGCAAAAGACACGTATGCATGCTACCCCCTGGTCAACAGTCTAAGCCATGTACTGTTTACCATGCCCAAGATCAACATTTTGCTTTTATGCATAACGTTTATGAGTCTGCTTGTGAACAAACCTCCAGGTGGCAGAAATCACTTTAAGTTTGGGAAAACAAAGGACGCCTGTTTAGAAAGATGATATTGGTCTGTTTTACTGTCACTCAAAATTAATCTCTCTCATTGAATTACTATTGTTCTGTCAAGCTGTAGCTTCATCAAGTGACTTCTCTCGTCAATTACTCTCAGGGTGTTTCCCTTGTGGATTATTCCCGGTGGAGTCTCACAGTGTTGAGTACTCTGCCTGCAGAGCCCAACAGGAGACACTCTCTGTTTATTCCGCAGCCACCTTGCCCACCAGCCCGTCCGTCTCCCTCATCCCCTGGCCAAGCACTCGAGCCTGCAATCACGGCCTCTCACTCTTGTGACTCTAGTGGGGGTTCAATAAAGTTTGTGGGTAATCCCTAAATCTGATTCCTGTGTCTGTTTTAACATACTGGTGCTTACTGGACAACTTCAAGCACTGATCTAATCCATGACCTGGTCAAGATGCTACGTTATGTTACGTTGCCATGACAAAAGTTTGGTCTTCAAATTATGTCGTGTGATAGTCATGTATGTTGGCTATCTGAGGGAATGCTTCCTTGTACTTTTGAATACATTAAACTTGTATATTTCCTATACTTCGTTTAAATGTAAAGAGTAACATAAATATTTAAATTAACTAGTATTGCACATATTTGATATTGCAGTTGACTGACTGCATAAAGTACTCTGCTCTTCCATTTGTAATATAACCAGACTGCGTCCTCCTGGCCTCGTGAGTTCAAACTCGCAATTTGCAAACTTAGTTTCCAAAAATGGCCCAGGTTAGTTTCCTAGCATAAATTGCAATAATAACTGAGTTTGAACTATTTTACATTTGCTTTATGAAACCGAATCCTCTGCCAGTATGTCAGACTAACCCAAATGAACCTGCTTTATACCATTTGCATGGAAATCTTCAATTTGCATTTCAGGGTTTCACCCCGAGATGCTTTTTATGCAATATTTATAATCAGGAGTTCCCAAAAATCTGTGCCCAACATCATTAAATGTGTATAACCATTATTATTATCAACTCCAAAACTTATACAATTTAATTTGTTTTGGAAATAAATCAAGCAGTTTAACTATTTTATGTGTGTAAGGATAGAAAAGACTGATATAAAGAACAATATTTTGATTATTATCCACAGCATATCCACTCGCTCATTGTGGCAGAAGCAAAGTGCAAGCACATTGTTTTTAGTCTTTTAAACAGAAGCTTGCAAATGAAATAGTGAACTCACTGCCACCTATTAATAGCACGGGTTATCCACGATATTCCAACCTACCACATTATAATAAGGAATTTATGTACATGTCACTGTACATGCTGTGTTAATAGGCCTTCTGTTTGACTATACCTACTGTAATACTGTAATAGAAACAATGCTGTGATGCAGTATGGTAAAACCAGAGTGATGCAGCTAGGGAGGAGGGACACCAACACGAGCGGAGAGAAATATGATCTACTACAAGCAGTATTATGTGGTTACATACTGATCATGTAACATTAGTGTAGTTAATATCTGCAGTGCATTTATATTATATTATTTTTATTTCTGGGTGAATTACACCATTTATTTATTCTCATTCTATCTGGAGACAGCAAAATTCCTCTGTTTCACAAACAGAATTCTGCCTCCAAATATATTGTTATACATAAGATGAAAACAAAGCGAGGCCACAACACTTAGCATTCGCAATATATGTTATAAGTGAACTGCCCTGCATTATTGATGAAGATAAAAAGTAATTGCTCACTCTAGGCCATAGCAGGTGGAAAGAGCTGCCCATGATCTCAGAATTCCTCTTACACAGCCATGATAGTAACAGTGCTCTCCTCCCTGAATACAAAACATTATTAGTATTAAAAAACACATCATACACAACAAAGTACAATAATTATGCAATTGACATTTAATATAATAATGAGCTACATAGTATATTTAAACAATCCTCTGTAACACTTTATTTTACTGTGCCATTTTTACAAGTTACATGTCCTTACTAAAGTCATAACATGATTAAACATAATAACATAGCTACTAAACGTTAACCAAGCCCTAATTGTAAATCTTACTCTATAGTAACTATGTTTTAATTCATGTTACTCAGCACTTACACCTTAAAATGAAGTATAACCCAATCCTCAAATATGAGAGTAACCATGTCAAAAGTCCCTCATCAAAATAGATCAGTACACTTTTCCAATTATAGTCTGGTCTTTGGATATGGTTTGTAACCCTCTTCCACTTTCAATTACATTGATTTACATTACCAGGAGCTGTTCATTCATAGAGCTCAAGGTTCAGGATGGGGTGTCAGAGAGTATTAGGGTTTGACAGTATGACGGTGCAGAGACAATGATTGTTCCGTAGGCAAGAGTCAGTGATTTAAACCTATGCCAGGCCTTAATCGGTAGCAAGTGGAGAGATGAAGAAGGGCACCACATGAGCTTTTTAGGCTCCTTGAAGATAAGCCACAGTTCTGCGATTTGAACCAGTTGGATTCGTTTGATTGCCTTAGCAGGAAGACCAGCAAGGAAAGTGTTGGGGTAGTCCAGCCTAGAGATTACAAGGGTCTTGACAAGTAGTTGCACTGCATGCTCAGTGATCTCCTGATCTTCCTGATTTTGTACAATGCAAATCGGCATGATCATGTGTTTTGGCAATTTGATCACAGAAGGACAGCTGGTCATCAAAGATAACTCCTGAAGTAAGAAGTGATGGTTGTATTGCTCAGTTGGATGGTAAGAGCATGTCGTACCGTGGGGTGGGTCGGGAATACAAGTAGCTCTGTTTTGACAAGGTTCAGCTGGAGAGGGTTATTGTTCAACCGAGCTGAGATATCTTCCAGACAGGCTGTAATGCGTGCAACGGTGGGATCATCTGGGTGAAAAGAGAAGTAGATCGGGGTGTCATCAGCATAGCAGTGGTAGGAAAACCCGTGTGCCTGAATAATAGGTCATAAGGATGTTATCTGGATGGAGAAAAGAAATGGTCCAAGCACTGATCCCTGAAAGACCCCTGTGACCACGTGGTGAGCTTTGGACAAGGCGCCCCTACATGACACCCTGAAAGATCTATCGGAGAGGTAGCATTTAAACCAGAGAAGAGGGTTATCGGTTATTTCTGATACGATAGCAAGCAGGATCGGATGATTGACAGTATCGAATGCCGCAGATAAGTCTAGCAGAAATAGGAAGGAGGATTTGCATTCTGCCTTAGCCAGCCATAGTGCTTCCGTGACCGACAGCATTGCAGTCTCTGTGGAATGCTTGCTTTTGAAGCCTGACTGGTTGGCGTCCAGTTGTTTATGCTGATTTAGGAAGGTAGGCCGCTGGTTGAAAACAAACCTTTCAAGTGTTTTTGCAATGAACATGAGAAGTGAGACTGGTCTAACTTTATTCCACAGAAGGTGGGACAAGTAAAAGGACTTTCTAGAGATGAGCATGGCTGAAATAACATAATAATGTTATTTTTTATAATTAGGACTGTATATAGTTTAATAGTGTGCAATTAAATTTATTTATTGAATTATGAGAGTGTATTGAAACACAGGAATTATACAAAAAATACTGTAGTCTGAACTGTAGCTGGCAAGAACTTTCTACATAACCTTAGAAAAAAATGGCAGGTTGGATATGAGCCTATAATTAGTAGGAGTTTGAGGATCAAGGGTTTCTTGAGTATAGTGGTCTGATTATAGCTGTTTTAAGGGCAGACGGTACGTTGCCAGACTGAAGTGATGGATTTATTGTCTTGGTGATAATGGTACTGACAGCAGAAAAATTCACATTCACCAGAGCTGTAGGGAAGGGGTCGAGGGCACATAGGTGGAGGATCTCATCCCCTGATGGCGTCCTCAACATCAAGTTGAGGGACATATGGAAAGCAGAAGACCAGCCTCGAAATACTAGACTGCAGGTCGAGTGTTGGGACAGACGATGAAGAGGGGACAGAAAGGGAGGAGCAAATTTTGGTTCTAAAATTGGTCAAAAAAAATGTTTTGCATTATTCTACTGAAGTCCCTGTGAGACGAGCAATTTGACGTTTAAGTGGATGATTTATGGTGGAGAACAACTGTTTGGAATTGCCAGGGCTATGTTTTATACTATCTGAATAGCACTCTTTACAACATATGATAAAGTTGTAAATAACACATTTATTTAAACATTATATATTTTTTATCTAAATTTTTTGTAAACTAAATAGTGCATTATTATTTAATTTTCTGTTTTTCTTATCTTAGTATTATATTTTATCCTTAATGTTTAATTATATGTATGCCTGCACTATCATGTATGTTTGCACTATGTGTGTGTTTTCTTCAGCAACGGAAGCTTCTGACAGTGGAAATGCTGGGTGGCTAGTCATTTTGGAAAACCACTAGCCCCAGTATCAAGCTCTATTTATAAATATAATTGTATAATTTGTTAACTTTATTATTCATTAGATTTATTGATTAATATAAGTTGGATGATTTATAGCATTTATAAGTAATATTTGGTATAATAATTAACGCCCCACCCCGGTCCCTAATTTATTTTCAAACCCTGGCTATGGCCATGAGCATCATTCATACCAATATTAAAACATGATAGCAGCACCATGCTAAATCTCAAAACATGTTAGCATTGTGATGAAAAAGGTAACTGTCATGAAGCAGAAACTTGGCAGAGAGCAGATCCACATGCAAACATTGAATTTAATAAAGTAATCAAAACAAAGAACAAAACTCAGGTAATCCATAAAACAACAATACAATCACAGGGAACTTGACAAAAAAATGACTAACAAAGACACACTGGAAACACTAGGGCTTAAATACACAAGGGATCAACGAGAAAACAAGAAACACTTGGTAAGACAATCAACAAGGGCAAATTAACAAAAAGACTAAACGAACAGGAAACAGTAAATAACAACTATCAACTAAAACTCCAAACAGTACAGAGGAAACAGGGCTTGTGATAGAAGAGCCCCCCTTAAGGAGCGGCTTCCCGACGCTCCTAACCAATTGTCCAGGAGGGAGGTGGGGCAGAGTCAGAAATAAGGGTATGGACGGAATACAAGGCCCATGGAGCAGGCAGGTCTGCACGGCATCTCGGCTGGAGACTTTGGTGTGGCGATCATCTCGACTGGAGCCTCTAGTGTGGTGGTAATCTCAGCTGGAGACTCTGGTGTGGCGGTCATCTCAGCTGGAGACTGCCATCAACGTGGGGCATGCAAGTTGCCGATGGGCCTGGCTCCTTGGACAACGGAGCCTGAGGTCTACTGAACCCCCGAAAAAATGTTTATAGGGAGCATTCTACCCATGGTGAAGGAGGACCCCACAAAAGGGCATAGCCCAAGAAATGTTTAAGGGACCCCTGATTACCAAAAATGTTGTCTTTGAGAGGTTGATGGGGCTGTACAAAAATAAATCTATAAGTGAAAAATCAGGGCGTAGCACTTATCGCCGCTTTCTTTGGCCAATCATAGAAGTTAACAGCAACAAACTTACTATAGTTTTATGCCGTAATAAAATGATAAGCATACTTTTGAGAATTTAAGCCCTTTTATTCGATTTTAATTAATTATTATAGCAACTGTTGTAAGCACGGCAGCTTACTTCTTAGATCAGATGACTTTGTGTTGTTTCCAGGCGGACCGTTGAAGAACGCATCTCCCACACATCTCCTGGAAATCCTGAGAAATTCAATCCAATCGGTTGACGATTCCGAATGCGCTGAAGTGTTTCCAGAAAAGAGTGCTTTATGCATCTGGGGCCAGTTGCACTATCCGTGCGTAAGTTACAATTTAGCCTAGTTTTGACTTAAACGGGCACCAAGTTACAATTTACGGACTACTAAAAATTTTTTAGTTGAAAATAGTTGAAGTGTAACGTCACATATAAACCAAATATTTACGTAAGCCTACCATCAGCAGTAACTGTAGGACTAAGATACAAGACTCGCTTAACTAGCGCACCTCCGTGTTTTTGAAAACGTTTTGAAATTCACAATATTTTAAATACAACTTTTCTTCACAAATGTAAAGGCTGCTATTGCTCTATTGAAGGTTAATGTCATATTATGTTATTACGCATTACTTTATGGAGATCTTGAGAACTACTAGCTGCGTTATGCCATACGACCAAATGGTGCAACCGAATAATGTACAGAGCTAGTTACTTAGCCTCTTGTGTGGACTTAACGTTCACATATAAGATAGAACTTTTGATTGGCTGGTTTAACACTGTCATTTATTCATAGAAGAGATGGGTTTTAAGTTGTTATTTCAATGTTGTGAGAAATGTGGTTGACCAAAATGAGTTAGAAAGAATGTTCCACTAGGAAGGAGTTGTGAAGGAGAATGAGCGGGAAAATGATTTACTGCGGGAAAGCGATTTACTGCCCCTTTGATAGGGGCAATACAAGACACAGCTCGTTTGCTGAATGCAGGGTGCTTGATGGAGTGTAGGAGGGTGAGAAATTATGCCGGACCAGATCCAGTGATAGTCCTGTAGGTAAGCATTGGTTACTTGAATCTGATCCGGGCTTCAACCGGTAACCAGTGGAGAGATGAAAAGGGGAGTCACATGAGCACTTTTGGGCTGCTGCATTCTGAATCAGCTGGAGTGGTTTGTTAGCCTAAGCAGGAAGAGACCTTCCTAATGTTGAATAAGGCATATCGGCATGACCCCGTTGTCTTTGAAATGTGATCAACACTTCAAAATGTGATGGATGGTGAGATCGTGTTGCAACGTAGGGTGTGCCAGAAACACGAGTAGCTCTGTCTTGGCAGGGTTCAGCTGGAGGTGACACTCTTTCATCCAAGATGAAATGTCTTCTTGGTAGACTGTAATGCGAGCTGCTACAGTGGTATCGTCTGGGTGAAACGAGATGTAAATGTGAGTGTCGTCAGCATAACAGTGATACGAGAAGCCGTGTGCCCGTATGATGGGTCCTAAAGATTTCGTGTAGATGGAAAAAAACAGCGATCCAAGTACTGATCCCTGAGGGTGATCGGTAGGTGGGAATATATATGGTTGAAAACTGCCCTTTCAAGTGTTTTTGCAATAAATGGGAGGAGAGAGACAGGTCTGTAACTGTCGGTAGTAGAGTGGTCCAATGTGGGTTCCTTGCGTAGGGCCGAGACCTGGTCCTGTTTGAATGTGGATGAAAAAGTACCGGTGAGCAGGGGGGTGTTGATGATGTGGGGAGTGTGCTGGACATGGCCTGAAGGAGATGGAATGGGATTGGGTCAAGCGGACAGGTGGTGGGGTGGCTGGAGAAAAGTCTGGTGACTTCGGTGTCAGTCAGTGGGGCAAAAAAGGAGAGTTCGATGTTTGAAGTGAGGGTAGTGTGTACCGAGGTCTGAGGTGCTGCAAATGTTTTGCTGATGGTTTTTGTCTTCTCAGTGAAAAATACAGCTAAGTCCTCAGTCAAAGATGAAGTGGGTGGGGGAGGAGGGGGAACAAAGAAGAGAGTAAAAAGTCTTGAGCTATGGTAACACTATCAGAAAAGGATGAGAGTAGTGACTGGTAGTCCCTTAGATCAGCAGGATTCTTGGTCTTGCGCCCTCTCCTTTCAGCAGCCCTGAGTGTACCCCGTTGTTCACATAGGATGTCAGACAGCCAGAGCAGGAGTGGTGGTGCAAGCTGGTCTGGAGGACAAAGGTCATCTAGACAGATGTAAGTGTTGAGCATAAGATGTAGGTGGCAGTGTCAACATCTAGAAATTCAAAGTTGGAGGAAAAAAGGATGTCACTGGTAAGGTGTGACTCTAATGTTATCTGTGGTGCAGTTAAGGGTGTAGATGAGATCAAGCTGGTTTCCTTATCTGTGAGTACTGGCTGTGGCGAGGTGCGTGAGGTCGAACGAGGCGGTTAGGGTGTGGAAGAAGCATAGGGTTTCTCCAGGTGGATGTTGAAGTCCCCAAAGACTAAAAGAGGTCCGCCAATCCTCTGGGAATGATGAGAGCAGTACATCTGACTATTCAATGAAGTTGTGCAGAGGACGTGGGCTTCGTAAACTACAACAACACTCAGCTGAGTGGGAGAAGTGATATTAACAGTGTGTTATTCAAATGAATAGTTGTTGCATAAAGAAGATAGTGGTCAATATTTCCAATTATTGTTGATTAGTAAACCTGTTCCTCCTCCTCTTCCAGTTTGGCGGGGAGAGTGAGAAGTAGTTGTTTGTTGAGACAGCAGCGGGTAAGGCTGAGTCTTCAGGACGTATACATGTCTCAATAAGACCTAGAATGTGAATGTCAGACTGGCTTGCAAAAGCATGGATGAAGTCAGTTTTGTTCACAGCTAACTGACAGTTCCAGAGACCCACAGAAAGAGACAGAGGTGTATAAGGGGAGGTGTGAATGGGACACACGTGAAAGTGACAGCGTTGTGCCTTGGGTGAGAACAATGTCTGCGATAGAATACAGGAATAAATGGGAAAAGGTATCTTATATATACTTATGTGCCTTGCCGGTGTCTTTGCTCAGTGGAGTCGCGTAGGTAGAGTTCCAGGTCTTTACACTCGTCAGTCTTCACACGAGGAGGGCTGACGCTACAAGGCTCAAGTATGTTTTGAGATTAGCGCGAACCAAATGAAGCTAAACACGCTTTGCGATTAGCAAAACAAAGCCTGAACGACTATAATGTGCCACGGATCAAACAGCGATCAACTAGCTTCGTGCTTTTAAGTGCAAAACTATAATGTCTAGCCGTAACAAGCGGCTAACGGCAACTTAATGTGACTTCAGTAACAAGTCCCTAACAGTAGAAAAACACTAACGCCTTAGCACTCATTCAACGAGTAGATTCAATAAACAAGCGCAAATAATCTTAACTAACAACAGGCAACAGTGTAGTCAACAGTTAAACAAGGTAACAGGGTAAATAGCAGACTTACGCACTACTGCAGACTTCTGCTGACTAATTGCTTCTCCAAACACAGGAAACTTGACAAAACAATGATTGATAAAGGCACACTGGAAACTGGGGCTTAAATACACAGAGATAAATGAGAAGACAAGAAACACCTGGGGAAAAAATCAACAAGGGCCAATGAACACTACAAGAACGACAAAATGAAACAGGAATAACAACTGTCAACTAAAAGACCACACAATACAGGGGAAACATAAATGACAGTAACTCACATCAAATCATGCCAAATAATAGAACCATGTTACATAATGCTAAAACATGTAAGTCTCTTGTATTTCTCCCTACCATACTCTGAAAGGGTCGTCCATCCTCATCAAAGTGCCGTTCAACATAAGTAGAAGACAAGAGATCACTGCGTGCGCACACACACACACACACACACACACAAAAGTAGATTAATATGTTGCGTACAGTGAATGATGATGCATACATTTTCTTCTAGCACAAATAAAATTATATTTGGTTTTGGACGTACTGATTGAGCTCCAGGTCTAAAACAAAAGTCATCCCAAACGCCTTCAGCAGAAAAGAGACCTGAGCCAGATGAATGGGCTGAGAGAGAGAAAGATAAACAGATACATGGTAAGTTGGTTACATGCTTTATAAAAATGTTTATTTTATGCAGGTAACTTACAAAAGAGATGATCATAAAACATCAGAGGTTTGTGGTCCATATTAGCAATACGTTCTCTGCATACCCAGGTCATCTGTGAGACTAAGTTTGGGGACTTTGTAATTAATATTAAACGTGTCCATTATAACCTTTTACAAGATCTTGATTTTGTGTTTACCTGTGGGTAGGGTTTATTCAGGGGTTCTTATGTATATTCAGGACCTGCTGCTTCTCGTTCGTGAATGACATGAATGATCAGTCATCTCGTTCATACACAAATGAAAGGACCTACTTGGTACTTGGTAATACAAATGGTTGTACTGTAATTCTCATTCTCAAATGATAGTAACATTTTAAAAACCTAAATGACCATTTTACCAATATGATGATTTAACTGTGGTTTGTAGTAAAAAAGTTTCCTATTGAAATCTTAGCACTGTTTGTGATGGGCACATATTTATGTAACCATATTCACAGTAATTCAAGATTATGACACATTCATGAAACTTAAACATGCTAACCCATACAAATAGTTTGTTGTTGTTGTTGCTTATACGGCTGTTGTTTATTTTTGCTTTTATTAAATATGAGAAATCAGTCACATCATGTACTTTTTAATCTGCACCTCATTCTGGGATAGCTGTTGTGCTGTAAAAGACTAACCTAAGCATGAGCCAATAGTCTCTGAGTGCAGGATGTTAAGAACACTATCATTGGTGTGAGCTAGATTTGCACCGATTTTAATTTTCTTGGCTGATTCTGGTTTCCGATTTTATTATAAATTAAACCTGATGATTACGATTTTCTATCCACAACCTATAATCGATAGTATATATACAACCATATTTACTTTTCTTCAATGCACATTTTTTCATAATAATTATTTTATATTCATAAGACAATTTTTTTAACATAACAATTTCCCCAAATTTACCTAAATGCGGTTCTCAAAGCTTTATTAAATTGCAGGATCTTCTCTAACCTAAACAACTCTGAGATCGGAGAACTCTGTGACTGAAAACAAGTAGAAATAATAAATATAATTTAAATAAATATAACTTATTTTACCCGTTTCTCTTTTGTTCTTACCTCAAAAAACTCTAAGATTTACAAGCCTATGAATAAAGAGTACTCTAACTTTATTCTTGTCCGTTACTGTTCATGTTCTAACGTTGCTTTATTGTTTTTTTTCTAACATTGCTTTATTTTCTGAAATGTAAGATAAATAGTTTTTATCCTGGGTCTGTAGTATTAAAAGAAGGGGGTTGGTTAACTTTAGCTAAAACTTCAATAAAATGTAAATTAATTTAAGATTTAAATGTATCATTTCTTGGCCTAGTAAAGAACTGAATCAGATAATCACATATATAGGTTGATTTGGTTGGATTTTAACCAAAGTAACAAGTAGAAGTTGTGTTTAATGTCATTTTACCTACGTTTCCTAGTTTTAACGTAAGACAAGCACTCAGGTTAAATGGAATTTACGTTTGTTTTAGAGTGATCGACTTGAACATGAGTTTAGCATGTGTCCGAATTTTTTAGCATCACTGATAGCATACACCCTTCAAGTAGACAGAGAATTGAGAGATGAACTAGAGTGCACTTTTTAACTGTACAGTACATGATGCATCCGCGTGCACGTGAAGTCAGCGGATATGAGAGATGCTTGTCAGTCAGCAGAGACTCTCTATGGTGGACCAATATTCGAGTATAAACGAGCCGTGAAAGACAGGCTGTGCACAAGCACATTTACATGTTTACTTGCGGCATTGAGTGTATTGACGGCTGTGGCGTTCTTGTCTGCGTCACGGGCAACAGAAGATCAATTTGGAATCAACAGGACGTGAGACTGACCAGTCGGTCACCAGTCCCAGCTGATCATGCGAAAACCGTCCGATCCCGGTGTCTGGCCAGTCAATTGGTGCACCTTTAGTTTGAGCTACTGAACAAATATGCACCTTCACTGAGCTAGGCTGCGTCTAAATACCCCCACTTGAGTGCAGGCGACAGGAAGTAAGACCACAAGTCTGTCCAATGTCTTAAAAACGCCAAAGCGCAGTGCCCTTAACGCACATTAAACCCACACTATCTTGAATACCGCTTCCGAGCGTTATTCAGGGCTTAGTGTATCCCATCATGCATCACGTTCTGGATATAAATCATGAGATGTTTTGCTCTGGTCTCGCGAGGTGTCGCGAAAAGTTTTCCAGTATAAGGTTATACTACTACTTTTTAAGGTTAGGCTATATCTTTATTTATTCTTTGTTTGGCCAACATGTGTTTTTTTGTTGTTTTTGCTTTTTTGGGAACAGCTGCTTTGATACAATAAAAATAAAGCGCTATATAAATTAAAATCTGACTTGACTTGACTATATAATTAGATATTACATATAATTTTTTAGTAAAACGTTGTGTTGCACATTTTAATGATGAAAACTTCAGAGTTATGTGTTTTATATTTTTTATCACATAATAAGAAACATCCCATTAATTAACATTACATGTTTGAACTTGTTAAGTGTGTCCCATCGGGTAAGAAATACTACATGCTCTTGGGATCTTCACCCCCACTAGAACACTCGGGTCAAAAACAGGAAATACATCATGAAAGTAGTCCAGTGGTCAAGAGCAAAGACCACAAGTTGGGGTATTTGGACGCAGCACTAATCAGTCGCCTGACAGAACTAGACATCTCGTTCATGAACAGGCAGCTTCTGACCGAATGAATCAGAGAAAGCGTGTTAATCTCTTAATACAGCATGTGAGACACTCTTGTTTGCAACAACAGAATATGATTTATTGTAGCGTAATATGCATTATTATTAAAATTACTTATACTACATAAGACACTAATTTTCCCCCCTACTGGCATACATATTTATTATATGACAAAAATGGTCACTGAACGAATCGGTGCATGAGTCTGAACGAATCATTTTGGTGAACGGATTAAAAAAAAAAATCACTCAAATGAATAAAAATTGCCATCAATAGGGGCCATTAACATCTAAAAAAAGGGGATTGCGTCCCCTTCTCCTACTTTCCAAAGTGCTCACCTTTAAAAATGTGAATCACAGGGAAAACGATCCCACGACCTGCTGTGTCTAGACACGACAAATGGTATAACAGCAAAATAAACGAAATGTGTTTTCTTCTGCATATAAAGGAAAAGTTTATAAGGTTTAGGTAATTATCTTGCGCTGCACGCTCGACTATTGACATTGGTTCAAGTGAGGACCAGAAAGGGCTTACAATATTCCATGCTGCAAATTTCTCATGGTGATGGTGTGTTCATTGCACACGTGCACGTGTGTTTGCTAGCACCTTTTGAGATTATTGCCAGTAAAAGTTTCATACCTCGGTATTCAGTTATTTGATATTCATGTTTCTGTCCCTGTTTTGAATTACGTTAAAGGGAGTCGAGTGGGAAAAATGGAATCGAACACCACTAACTTCAGCTGAGCTGTCTGCTGCCTCAACTCTGATTGGATTTGTTCACGAGCTAGGTGTCAGACTTAAACTACACCATTAACCATTTTTGGCGAGGGGGAATCACAATTATTTATTTGTTTTTGCCAAATTGCATGCTTTTGTGGATTTCATTAAAATTACACGTATACAATTTATGTATTCAAATAAAATAAAAAAGAGGAGATTTTATAGTATAACTGTTGGATTTTGTGAGGCCCCAGGGCAGTGGGGGCCCCTATTATTGTCACCACCTTTCACCCCACTAGCGACGGCCCTGCTGCTGGGTACAAGAGATGAGCACCGTGGGTGTGAAATATGATCAGTTTGCACCATTGGGAAAGGTACAAAAAGTACGTTCTTATGAACGGTGGGACAAACACTCAATATTGTATTGTAGATATATCAACTTGACCGCTGGAAAAACACTCAAGATTGTTTTTATAAGATTTTTGCATAAAAATGAACACAAACTTTTAAGAAAGCAACAAAACTATACAATCAGGAAGAATAAAAACATTCTGATAATGAAAACAATAAAATAAATTTCAAGAATGTACCGTGGTTTTCTAATAAACATCATTTTTATTTAAAGTTTGGTTTTGCGAATAATGATTTATGAATTCGAGGCTAAATTTTTCATTGGCACTTGCAGAGTTTCCATTTACGCTTCTCAAGTTTACGGTCAACTTCTTCTTATTCCTTATTATTATTATTAATGCTGTTGCCCAGGCCTTAGAATATAACATTTTATGACACGTTCCTGTGTGTATTTATAATTAATGGTTTACGCACTGCCTTTAAAAACAAAGATCTTTATAACAATATAAATATGCAATTCCAACATGTTCATGTTCAGATGCAACAATGAAATTGAGCCATGCAGTAACAGAACACGGGGTCATTCTTTATAGTATTATTGTTTTTGTTATTATTAATGCTGTTATATATATATAGTTTTTTGGCTTTGATAAAAATCATAGCATCAGACAGAGACTAACATTATCTATAACTGAGACACATCCATTTATTGATCACAAGTCATTCCTTCCCAAAGCAATCTTTCACTTTTCTGCGTCAAGTAACTGATGGTGCATTAAAGTATACACTTACAAATATAACCTTTAATGGGCACTTTGCCTCTCTTAAAAGCTTTTGCTGCCAAATCTCTCTCTGCTCTATAGTCTGTAATGGATAAGGTTTCCATGGTATATGTCCACAGAGTTCCAATGTCGAAATAACTTTTATCAATGCTGTAAGTACATTTTTATATGGTGGATCAAATCATTGAACTTAGAGAAGGACCAGTAAACTGCTACTACTGCTCCCCAAAAAAGATTTTTTGATATACTACAACATTTTAACCAAATAATTTAACTAGCCAATCATCGATTGAAACAGGTAATATGTATACTATATGGGCAATCGGTTTACAACAACGTTTATGAGTTTATGCTGGTATCCGCGCATACTTTCAAGAAACCAGCATTTAGTCGATTGTGATGAGATCTCCTTGTAACCCATGTAAACATGCCAGCTCACTTCTTCTATCAGACAGCTTCGTATTGTTTCCAGATGGACCGTTAAAGAACGCAACACACTTGTCTCCCGGAAATCCTGTAGAATTCAACCAATCAGAGGACAAGTTTAAATCTGCTGAAGTGTTTCCAGTTAAGTGTGATAAGATGTTCAGGCAACGGTCCATGGGGACACATCTTAAGGGCTGAGACTATTGATAGTCATGCAATACATTCTGTGCTTTGGACTAAAAAGTAAAATCCAAATGTCGACCCTACATTGAACAAATATATATTTTTACAAACGGTTTTTACTATACTGATGACAAAATGTCAACATTTTGTGGTTCAAATACCCATGTGAGGTCTCAGCATTTTCAAACCATTTTTTTGGTGAATGATTTACCATTTTCCGTAGTCAAGTAAGTGCTATTTTTAGGATAGTTACATCCATTGATATTCCCGATGAATGGGCCCATGAAACTTAATTTGAGTCTTCCCTTCTCCATTTGTTGGGTATTGTTGCTTCTGATTCATGCATTTTATTTCACAAAAATCCTACAAAGTTTGCCAACAAGGGTGTCAACAATGTTGGTAACAAATAGTTTCTCTGAGCATTTATACTTCACATTCATACTGCTCTATGTTAAACTAATAAAAATAATGGACATTTAAATTTTGCAAGATGAATGCTAGTCGGTTGCAGGAGGTATTAGAAAAAGACACATTCTATTTCTAAAGAGCATTTAAAATGGGTTTATCTACTAACGTTTCTTTGGTCCACTTTTAGGGATACCCTAGTAGAGTTGACCATAAAGCTAACAGAGTATAGGCCTATACAGTTTTTGTTAAATGTTTAAGGAATAACATGCACTAACAATCTGCACAAAAAAAAACATGCACAAAAATACAAAGACAATGTAATAAAGAAAACTTTTGATTTAAAATTGAAATAGAGAGTGGCTCACATGAGCTCCATCAGCATCAGTCTTCGCAAGTGTACGCAGGTGCTGGTGCGGCAGCTCTACATCCGTGTCAGTCCCTTGCAAGAGACGCTGAGGCTGCGTGCGCTCCTCCGCACAAGTATTCTGCTCACGTCCCTGCTCTAATCGGTCCCAACTAATGCTGTTGCCCAAGCCTTAGAATACAAACAAAAACAAATGACACATTCATGTGTGTATGTATAATTACTGATTGAAACACTGCCTTTCGGAATGAAGAGAATTCCAACACGTTTATACTTGATGTGGTCAGGTGCGACAGTGAAATTCAAAGCAATGCATTGACAGAACACGACAGAACATCCTTTCAGATTCTTTGCACCTGTTGGCGCATATGATACCCATCATAACTGATACATGTACATATCATGAACCTGGTTCAATCGCGACACCTGTCCCTCACCTGTCAAGACGAGTCGCGCAGTGACCGTAGCCCACAGGATGAGACCATGCGTTGCCAACATAATCACACACTCCTGCTGAATTAACCGTAGCGAAAAAACGCGACATTTACCGCTTCAGCCCTTTCTCGACGCTGCTGAACTAAAAAGGAGGCCGTTAACGTAGATACATTTGGAGTAATCCGCATCCGTAGAATGTAAAACGACAATGATGGGTTCACGTTTTGAGCCGCTGCGCGACACGTAGTGTTGTTTTCTCGTCTTCCGTTGGGCGGAGATTGCGGGTGAAATTCGTTTTGGTACTGATACGTTCCTTCTGCCGGAGTCCGACCCGCACCTCCCACTTACTCCCCTCTCCTCCCTTGCAGCACTAACATGCCAGATTATTCAAAACTCCCCATTCTGTACTCTTACACATAATGCGTTTACATTATATTTCATATTAATAACGATAAAGGTATTATAATGATCAAAATATAACATCAGCGTTCCAAGCTACAACGTATTTCACCCTTACAATGCAAAATGCAATTTGATCAATCGTTAATGAATAAACGTAATAACTCTTTATAGAGGGAATACACTTGACGTCACGTCATGTGAAGTTGAAGCGAGTCGCGCCCAGTCAAAAGAGAATGTGAAGCTGACGTCATGCCCTATGTTGCATGTTGCGGTGGCGCCGCCATCTTTGGAGGTTAATACCCCACTGCTTTTATTGTTTTGATATGTACCGCTACTTGTTTTGTTTGATATATGTGACCCTGGACAGCAAAACCAGTTTTAAGGGGGGTTTTTTCGAAATTGAGATTTTTGCATAATCTGAAAGCTGAATAAATAAGATTTTCAATAATTTATTAGTTGTTGGAATAGTACAATATCTGGCTGAGATAAAACCGTTTAAAACTCAGGAATCTGAGAGTGCAAAAAATCTAAATATTGACAAAATTGCTTTAGAAGTTGGGGCATGTTTAGAAAGATAGCACACTGTATATCGATAGAAGAACCACTGATGAGCAACACCAGTGCTTGAAGTCGACCAGACCACACCAGTTCGAGTGCCGGCACTTCTCTATTTTAATTTTAGCATACATTTACTTTTTCTTGCGTACCTGCACTTCTCACATGTTGCCAGTACTTTGCCACTCTGAGTCAAAGCGTTATTGTATGAGTGGTTAGGGGCGATGACATCTCGCTTCATGAATAGAGCGCTTGTGCAACGTTCCAGACAACTGGAAATTCGGATATTTCCACCTCAAAGCAAGAAACAAATGTCTGGATTGTGACTCAAAGTCAAACATGGGACCTCTGAACTCTATTTTTAATCTATGAAAATACTTTAATCTGAGTCAAAAACACGTGAAATAGCATGGAATTGCTCTAACTCACCCGATAACATGAGCCAACGAACTCCTGCCCTTGGAGTCTGCTCTGCCGGTGGTGCTTGCTGCTTGCTCTTTGTCTAGGCTGTGCGCTTTTCATCTGCACAAGAGGCTGTTTCTAAACCCACTGCCTCGTCCAATTTCCCTTCCTCATCCAAGATGGCCGCATCTAAATTCCATGCCTCATCCAAGATTGCTGCATCTGAGTTAGCTGCCTCATGAAAGAAGTCCACCACTGGCCTTCCAGCCCTGTCTGCGCCAGACCAGCCTTCCCATCTGCTCCACAGCCCAGGCCCACCTCTGCTCCACGGCCTTAGCCCTGTTCCCCTTCATTGGCCTGGCCTTCCATCCCGTCCCCTGTTCCACCTCCGCTCCACCTCTCACCTGGATTTATGTGTTCTGTTGCGGAGTGTCTGGAATCTGCTCCAAGGTAGGGGAATCTGTCACGATTCAGCTTGCATTTCCCCTGTTAGTTTAGACTTCTAGTGTGTATTGTATTTCCTGTTCCTGTGTTATGCTGTAGTCTTTTGTGGTTCTTTTGTTCAGTGGATCTTGTTATTGTATAACAAATTTGTTTCTCCCAGGTATTTCTTGTTACCTTAATAGTTCCCAATGTATTTAAACCCCAGTATGTTCTTTGTCTGTTGCAAGTTGTTGAATGTTTGTCCTTTTTCCCAGTGTTTATATAACATTTTTAGACAGAAGGATGATGTGACACACGGCATTAACTGAATTGGTGATTTAATGGAGGTGCACAGAGAAAAATGGCAGGTATCTGAGCTCGACAGGTACACTACATCCACAGGTTAATAGTATCCAAAGGTAAACTATAATAGGGGTCGGAACTAGCAATAACATAAAGAATGACCTTACAAATAGACCTGACAATGCACATGACAAAACCTTTTTTAAATGGAAACGGTGGTGCGGTTGAACACCCTGTTGTGATGACGCGAGAGTTGAACTATAGCAGCTTAGAAGCCCATTCTTTGTGTTCTTTTCGAAGAATTTCCGGGGACCTGATGAAAACGGTATAAAGACGTGTTGAATACTAAGAAATAGATGAAATTAAGGTCCGGTGAAAGGGAGCAGGTGAAACTGGGAGAAAGAGCTGATGCTGGCGTGGCTAACAGATATTGGAGGATGTTACATTTTGTTCAGAGGTCTTTGGATTATTTTGGTTCCTTGTTTCTTGGTTCTTTTAATTCTTTGTTCTTTCATTATTTTGTACTTTTTTTTTTTAAATAAATCTTTAATGCACATATATCCACTTCCTCGCCTTCCTTTGGTTACATCCCCTAACCTTACCCTAAACTTTATTAAACAGTTGTTAGCCAGTTTGCAAATATGTTTACTATTTAATTGAAAATAAAGGCCTTTATAATCTGATATGTGATGGGAAAAGTATTTGACAGAAGACATTGAATCCGTGTCTTTAATCTCAAAAGCTTTAAACTGCTGGGGTTGTTCATTTTGCTGCAGTCATTTTCTGTAATCTAATCAATTTCAGTAGACTGAGTGATTTTTTAATTTTTATTGATGGATACACACACGGCCCTTTTTTAACATACATTCATTGCATATGAACATACAAAAAAAAGAGAACTATAACATTGGACATGAATGCCATCAGTAAACAAAATTAATCATTTAAATAATGCTTTATGCTTTAATATTTAAAAATATGATAATCAAAGACAGTCAGAGGAAATAAACAAATAAATATGGTACACTTTACATTGTCTATTTTAAATGTGAAGATAATATACGATGCGACAGGTTTAAGAGAAAAACAGGTTGAAAGTTGCAGATAAAAAAGCAATGAAGATGAAAACACAACAGTCAAGTATCACAAGTAAAACTAATACTCTATTAACAATGGGACATGGAGCCTGGTCGTTTCGGCAGGAAGTGTTTCATGGCCTGCGAAGACTTCTGCGCAGCAGTGAAGCGTTCAGCGAAGCTCTCCAACGTGGGTCCGAAGAGGCCCGTCGGAAAGAAAACAGCGTCGAGGAAGGGAACCTTGAGCACCACGAGACTGGCCATGGATCTGTCTATCGCCGTACAGTGAGAGCAGTATTATAAGCTCAGACGGGTGGGCTACTTTTCGCCGTCCATCTAATGGCAGTGGGCGGACACAGGTATGCGGGCACAGACTCATAGAGGGGAGGCAGCCTCTCGTAACATTATACCTCTTTGCTGTCAATGGAGGTGAGAGCAGAGGAAGAAAAGTGTCATAGACGAGCCGGGCGCGTCATGACCTGGTAAGTTCCTTGTGAACTTCTGGAAAGAAGAGTGAAGTCCGCTGACGAAGGGCTTGACGTCGCCCCGGCAGGAACCACTCATCTAAGCGGCCGTGAGCGGGTTCTTCCAGAGAAGACCATTCCACGCCCAGCTTCTCCACAACCTTGGAGAGTACCTAAAAGACATCACCTGGCTTGGTCTCGCTGTGCTCTGTGTGCTGTTGTTTTCCCCAAATTCACTTCTGCCAAACTAAATCATATCATTGGTGGCGGCCAAGCCACGCTGGTCAGGCTGGGAGAAGTGAACCGGCGAGTCATCTCTCCGTAGAGAATGCGAGGCATGCAGTGACAGCGTGAGTCCGCTCTTATCAGAGCGCTTAGATCCTCTTCAACGCTGCTTTTTTCTCACAACCTGTTGCCAGGAAGAATGTGGGAGGGCACGAGGAGCAGATTCGCTCTCTAAAAAAGAAAGCAATCCACGAGCGCAGAGGAGAGACTCATGCTCTCGCAATGAGAGCATTATACGTCTCTTTGAGTGCGACTTCGACGTGGGAAACCCCCAAGCACGAGACACACTCGCCGTGGCTATCAGCAGCATGCAGGAAACCCCAGCACGATTGACAGGTACGGCGTGACATTGGAAACAACGACTCTTCTAGAGTTGCCGGATGGTGGCAGGGGAAAGACCGGCGCTGCTGATTAGCGAAGCCGCTGAGCAGGAGGTTGAATCCGCTGCAGATGCTTTTCAAAGCAGTCAGTCTTGAGAAGCAAAGGTTGAGTCGTCGCTGAAGGAGAAGAGATCTGAGGACACTCTGGCGATGTGTCTGCTTATATAGACGTAAGTCAGGCCCCCATTAGCGGGCTCCATAGCTATAGATCCGTGCAGCTTCGCTGCCATTGGTTCAAAATTTTACTTTCACAAACCAATGGCCAGCAATTTCAATGCGTTATTGTAAAAAAACTTCAGTCATTGGAGAAAAAGATGTTTTCCCATAGCGTCCTGCTACACAGTACATGGGAAGTATTGATAGGGAATTCCCTCTTCTTCAGGTGGCGAGCTCTGCCATCTCACATTATTTGGTTACTTTGATATGTGAACTGTCTTTGTAGTGTTAAGAGATGGAAAACTGTGGGCAACATCCTTCATCTCCGCCGGCATGTCCTAAACATAAGCTTTTACATTACGCATTTGGCAGACACTTTTATCCAAAGCGACTTATTGTATAATACACTTGTTTCTGTTTACGTGCAAAGCCCATTTTTAACGCCATGCGCTTACCACTGAGCAACAGGAAAGCTATTGCTGCACACACATGATCTGCCATCTTAAATATGCTTATTAAATATACAAATAAATCTTATAATAACATCCCAATGAACAAAACATATGAGTGACACAGTTGGTGTAGGATTTTATTTTGCACAATGAAAATATAAAAAATAAAGTAAACTACATACTAAAGGCAGGATTATATAATCCCCACTACAATAAATAAAGTTAAAAACATGCTTAAATGTGGTCAGAAATGTATGATATTGATATAAATACGATTTACACTGCCTGTCACAAAAAAAGTCACACACTATAATAATTAGTTGGACTGCCTTCAGCTTTGATACGGAACGCATTCGGCGTGGTAACATTTGGATAAGCTTCTGCGATGTATTGCCATCCAACATTTATTCTTGTCCAGAGTTGCATTCATTTTTCGTCAAGTCTTCTCCAGTACATCCCAAAGATTGTCAATGGGGTTAAGGTCTTTACTCTGGTGTGGCCAATCCATGTGTGAAAATGATGTCTCATGCTCACTGAACAACTCTTTCACAATTTGAGCCCAATGAATCCTAGCATTGTCAACTTGGAATATACCTGTGCCATCAGGGAAGAAAAAACCCATTGATGGAATAACCTGGTCATTCGGTATATTCAGGAAGTCAGCTGACCTCATTCTTTGGGCACACAACGCTGCTGAACCCAGACCTCCAATCCAATTACCAATTTGCGGAGTTAAATCCAGGTGGTGACTTTTTTTTGAACGGGTAGTGTGACAGACACTATATTAACTATATGAATATTAACTATTCTATCTGAAAAAGGTCTACATTTACAACAATATAATGCTTATGTAGCACAATTGAAGGAAAAAACAAGTGATTCACGTGGGTTCTTTTATTCAGACAGCAGCACATTAACAATCATTTCACAGATCTCATCACAACTTTGTATCCCACCACACTAGACTCGTAGTCTCTCTAAACATAGTGTGAGGTCTCCTCAGGTAGTCTTTTTATAGCTGCTGCCACCTAGCGGACATACATTACATCTTGGTCAGTTCCATGTCACTCCCTTCAGCCTCATCGGTTTCTCCAGCCCCTCTTCCTGATGACAAACATCATCTTTCCCCCGTACTGCTCCATGATCATCTTCCTCCTCTGGATGGGCATCGGTCAGCGTCCCTGGGTCCTCTGGATGATGTCCTGGAGATTTTGAAATCACATCTCTTTTTCAGGTCTTCCAGGTGTTCCTTCTCGACAGGTAAGTAGTCACATAATAACAGGTTTCGGTGCAGTTCTTGTTTTTCCTTTCCCACTCTCGGGTCGGATTGCATATACTGGACTATCCTGATACTTCCTCAAAGTGGGTCTGAGCTTTCCGGGTCCACCTTCCTCCTTAAAGTTATGGACTAGTACTCTTATTGTCTAAATGTTGCACATCTTATTAGTGAAAACTCCAGAGTTATGTTATTTGAAAAACGACATTTTATCACATAATTAGAAGCACCACATTAATTAAAGTAATATATTTCCACTTGCTAAGTGTGTCCCATCAGGTTAGAAATACTACAAGCTAATTTGGGATCTTTCCGCCCACTAGAACACTTTGGTCAAATATATAATATATATATATATATATATATATATATATATATATATATATATATATATATATATAATATTGGGATATTTAAACACAGACTGAGTGTCTTTATGCTTGTGCCGATGATTGGGTTGATGAGAGGCAGGTGCAGGTGATTAGAACCAGTAGCGGCGCAATGCCCTTTTTAGGTGGGCATTAGATGTCTCCGCTCCTCTCATTGGTCACTTTTAACATGCTGTCAGATACAGTCACAGAGCTGTATCTTACACATTGTACACAGATGCCTCTCCTTTTTTTGCCTAGTGATTGATTTCCTTAGGGCAACATCATGTTGACCATGGGACAACATTTAAATCAACCAATCAGATTTCAGAAATAAGTTTACAGTTTATTTTAAGTTTAATCTTCCAACAAGGATTAGGTGCTTCTCGACCATTGTTTTTCACTCATCATATCCCTCTGATTTTAGGGGAAAGTTATGGTAAGGGTTTGGTGTGAGTCTAGGTTTTATTTTAAAAATGTTGTCCTGAGGACATCAACCACTTGGTCGAGGCTACACAGATGGTCCAAACTTCCTCATTTGGTAAAACACCGTACAATTCTTTTTCTTTATTTATACTTTGGTTACTAATGCCCTTGGCTTTACAGATCCACATAAGTAAAAAATGAAATAGTCTGGTATTGTGTATTGAGGAATGCTTTTGTATTGTTTAAAGTTTTCATGAAATTAATTGTTATAAAATGTGTGTTTATAAATAGCTAAAAACAGTATACCTAAAAAACAAGTAATTTTAAATAACAATATGATGTGTTCTCTAAAATGTAATTTAAATAATTTTCCTTATCTGTTTCGAAAATATTGAAACTGGTTATACTAGTAGAGCCTTCCAATTTTATTAGATAACTCAAATTGAAAGACTTCAGGAGACATTCCATTCTATAGCTAAAGTAGACCTACATGTAAATTTAAATGGGTCATACATGAAATGTAAATTCAACTATATAGCAATTGAACATCTCTGTAGAAACCTGAAAATGTCTGTCTACTGATGGTCCCCATCCAACCTGGCAGAGCTTGAGAGGATCAGAGGAGGAGATTGACACAAAATTGCCAATTACAGATGTGTAAAGCGTGTCAAATCACACCCAGAAAGACTTGAATCTGTAAAAGCGCTTTAACCAAGTATTGAGTTTAGGGTATGAATACTTGTGCGATTTGATTATTTAAGTTTTTTGTTTTTAAGTCACAAATCTTTTTTTGTATTGTCATTATGGATAATGGAGAGTAGATTCATGTTAAAATAACAATTTAAAATCGTTTAACACAGCGCAGCAACATTACAAAATGTAAAAAAAATTAAGAGATGAATACTTTTGCAAGCCACTGTATAGTTCGAGGAACATGTGTAGAGAATGTTTTCTTTTTAGTTAAGGGGTACCTTAGGAGTCTTCATAGCACGCTAAGAGACAATGTTATTGAGAAACCCATCCCTGAGCTGAGTAGTACCACAGGCTGATCCTCTTCATGCTACATCACATATTATAAACGTCAGATCAAGAGCATGGTGCTGTGATGGCCTGTAGGCTACACTAAAACCTTTCTGTTGATTAAACTTGCCGAAGTGATATGGAACTGAAAGTTAATGCATACCCATAGAATGTTTGTCAACCAATCAGATCGAAGCTTTCAACAGCCTTGTGGTATAATTAAATGTAAATCGATTCTGGGGATTAAACAATTGATTCTGAAATCGTTTCAAGAAGAATCATAATAGTTAGGTAAAAAAATGTCCCACCCCTACTGTATACACAGAATTTTAATGAAAACAGCTTGCACTTGGATACAGTTTGGGCAGAAATAACAGTAAAAGAACTACAAAGACCATGGACATGACAACAGCAGGAAGTGACCATATAACAATACAAATGTCTAATATCTACACAAACAAGGGTTGGTTTACTTATACGTAAAAAGTTATAGTGTTAATTTTAACTAACAGAAAATGTCTTGTTTTATAATAAAGTTAAAGCTGAAAACGTAATGTTACGGTGAGCAAACTGTTGTTTAGTAGAATAGATCTATAGTATATACTGTATAAGCCTCTATAGTACTTTAAATTGTACCTTTCAAACTAACATGCTAACATTTTTTTGCTTTTGCAAAGAAAATCCCAGTGACATCATCCGTTCCCACCTTCATATCTGTCGGCAGACGATAAATTGAGAGCTGCAGCAGCTCATATCCACTGGCCCTTAGGCTCCCACAGACCTGAGCCTCATCCAGTGGGACCATAGGGATGCACAATCCTGGTCCACCCATAAAGAAGCTTCCTCCCAGGGCACCAATGAGCAGAAGATGACCCCCTTTTCTAAGCAGGCTGGAAATGTTGCTTAAGGCAATGTTAAAAGATGTCAAGTCAGGGCTTACGCTCTCCAGACAGAATGACGACACCAGGCAGTCCGCTCCACATAGAGGCAATGTCCCTTGGGATAGTGGGCAGGACTGGTGTACATCAATGGGCAGCACATCAGATACAACTGCGCGAAGACGTTCTGCTTTCTTTGTCCAAGCTGATGAACTGTAGAGAATTAAAATATACATCAGACACGAGGAAGCTCATTTTCCTTGAACTTTTGACACATGAGAGGTCTTTGTAAGGTCGTCCTCCTCATGAAAAAAAACACATTTATGTCCATGGATTTGTGGGATTGAACAAATGACATTTGCATTGTTAACAAACTGTTTTACCAGTTAAGCTACAGGAACACTTTTGTACAGTGTTGTTTATGTAATCACGCTCCCAAAATAACTGGTCAGGATAATATGGGTTTCTGATGTATCACACAATTCACGCAACAGTCCTGCCCACTTGTTTTCAGTCACCAAAGAGCAAGTGATTCTGAAGGAATGGTTATTTACAATCACAATAAAATTTCATCTTGATGTGAGAAAAACCTCACCCTCCTTTAAGTGGATAGCAAAATTTATCAAAGGATTCATATGGCAGAGAAAAATGAATGATTTGCATCAGTAAATTTTACTTTTGACTTATTAATACTAATGTCAGGTAAATTTACTTTATTAACTTGCATATTGTTTTAAGAGACCAGCATGATTAGATCCCCAAAAATATGTAGGCTGTCAAAAATAGAAAATGGTGTTTATTCTGAAGTCTTAAAGGAAAAACATGTAAAAAGTGTTCATGTAACCAGCACATTCGCATGAACTGCGTATAAATAACACGCACTGTGCAATATCGTGTAATACGCACGCCAAAGTTCAATTTTGCGTGCATGCAATACGCCTATTTTGCGTGCATATGATACGGCAATTTAGCGTGTGTGCATATTAAACAGCAATTTGTCTCATTAACCTGTCCCCTAACCCAGACCCTAAACGTAATGTTAGCGTCCGTGCATTTTGTAACCTCTACCCAAACCCTAAACCTGACAGTATTATTTTAATTATTTCAGTGTTTTCTCTTCATGTACGTTTAAAAATGGCAGCTCTCCACCCAGGTACAAGCAAACATTGGCGTAGCATATGCACGCAAAATCGAACTTTGGAGTAGGTATTAGACGATAATGCAACAGCGTGTTATTTATACGCAAATGATGAGACCGGGTTGATGTAACAGAGCATTAAATTACTGTTGTAACTAGGTATTCAAAAGGGGGGGGACGTGCTGGCTTCTAATGATTAACATGGTCAACTCAAAAAAATTTTGCACGTATGACTTAGTATTTCTGTGCTCGTTACATTCAGCCATCATTCATGTAGGTTTCGGAATGTTTTTCTAAAATCAAGTTTTCCTAGTCCCTTATTGAACAATTCGCCTGGAAAAGCATGCAAGCACATCAACCAGCGAGAGCGAGAGAAAGAGCACGCCTAACAATTTGCTAATGTGATAATGCAATGATGTATTGTGTGCTTTTGCTTTAGTTCCACTCACTGCAAGCCTCCAGAAACACTTTTCGAAGATACGAAACATGCAATACTACTCTATCGGTATTCAAGATTAATATTAGATTTTTAGAAACAGTGTGTGTTATCTCCGCTTTAAATGTTGTCAACATACATACATACAGTGGTTTGCAAAAGTATTCATACACTTTTTTCCCGATTTGTTGTTGCTTCTTTGTGTTAAACTACTTTAAATAGTTTTTTATTCATGAATCTTCACTCCATAATGACAAAAAAATTGATTTGTGATAAGTTGGAAAATAAAACACTGAAAAAATTACATTGCGTAAATATTCATCCCTTTCCTGGAACTCTGGACATTTAACTCAAAAGGATTCCATTTTTGTTTGTTGTTGTTACTGCATTCCAAGTGGACTTCATCTGAGGAAAGTTGAATTGAATGAGTATAATTAGAAAGGCACACAACTTTCAATAAAAGGTCAAACAGCTGCAAATCCATATCAGAGTAAAAACCAAGCCATAAGGTCAACATAACAGCCAGTAAAGCTCCTGAGACAGGATTCTATCAAAAAAACAGATCTGGGGAAGACTACAAATATTAATCTGTTGTACTGAAGGTTCACGGAAGCATCTTGTCGCCATTAAAGATTAATGGAGGAAGTCTCAATCAGATATCTTACTTGAGCTGCCCTCTTGTCCAAACTGAGCAATTGATGGATAAGGGTATTGGTTAGAGTGGTGACCAAGAAGCTCATTGTCACTCTGGTTGAGCTCAATGATCATATATGGAGAAAATTAAAGAACAAATACCACTGCAACACACCACCAATCAAGGCTTTCCTCTCTCAAACTACCAGAAACAAGATTCTTTGGTCTGATGGATCTCAGTTTCAAGCAGGAGGAAACCAGGCATTGCTCATCACCTACACAATACCATCTAAACAGTAGTGTGGTGGTAAAACCACCATGCTCTGTATGTGTTCATCAGCAGCAGGGACTGGGGGACTTGTCAGGGTAGAAGGGCAACTCAACGGCAACAAATCAGTTTTTTTGATTCGTCATTGATTCGTGTAAAAAATCTGTTTAAAGTAGTTCAACAAAGAAAGAGTTATAAAAAAATGAAGGGTAATGAATACTTTCGCAAGCCACTGTATATCCACATTAAATGTGATATGTATTTGGAATAATTTATGTTTATGTTACTAAAGGCCTCTATAGATGTGTGTGTAGTCTGTAGCCGGGTTTCCTTCATCTTAGTATAATGCACATTTTGAAGTTTTTCACCAGAATCGAGCAATAGAAACAACAAATTTCTGAATAAAAAAAACTTAATTCGGAAAAAAGTTTTAACGCTCGCTTGAGACAAAGCACCTATTAGAGCTGGTGGTGTCTATGAGTTATTCTCGACCTTGTCATTTTTCACATATGTTTTGTGTATTTTGAAAGAAGTGGATGAATTCACATGCTGTAAATCTATCAAGATCTTATTCTCTGAACCACGGAACAAACAAACATGGCGCCATCTCAAAAATAGTTCAAACAAAGTGATCAAACAACAAAACACATTCGCATACACATATTTGACAATCCGAATATCAGATATTTCATGACAAGATAACAAGTTTGAGGATAAAAAATCAGTCAGCTGCTGTGGCTCAGCATATTAAAGTGATATATTCTAACGCCATGAAAATCTCACGCTGGGGGGTCATTCAGAATTTTTATAATATACAAGCATGCCCATATTCTGAGAGGACCTGTAAGGTTTTAAACCAGCGCCCTCTAGTGGTCAAGAGATATTAAGAAAATCACCAAAATGCCATGAGATTTGGTGGCTCCAGCCAAGTACCATGACACCAAATTTGTCATATTCCATCATACTTTCGGTCCGCCAAATTAAATTATATAGAAAACATTATTTTTCTAACTCATAAAAACGAGCTCCTAAAATATAGTATCTAGAGACACAAAAAGTTATAACGAGGTTTTTAAGGATGAAATGGTTCTTCATGTCGACGAATTTGAATATGAGCATGCCAAAGGGTCATGTGTCTGATATCTGAAAGACTTTTGTGTCCTGACAGTTTCACAGACATGTCAAAAATTAACGGCAACAACAATGTTTATGAGTTTATGACATGATCTTCACATACTTAAAAAATTGTGCGTTTAGTCAATTGTTATGAATTCTTATTGCAACGATTATAAACACAACCGCAAGATTTCTTCTATCATACAGATTTGTGTTATTTCCAAGTGGACCGTTTAAGAACGTGGCACGCAAGTCTCCCTGAAATCCTGTAAAATAAACCAACCAGATGGTGACTTTGAACGTGTTCAATTGTTTCCAGAAAAGTGTGCCTTATGTTTCAGACGTTCAGCCAACAGTCTGTGGGTGTGACGCCTGGGCCTGAGACTAGTGCCACAGTGGCAACGCCATGTCAAAAAACCATGTTCAGTCTTAGACCGCTAAATATTAAACAAGCTATATTATGGCTTGTAGGCCATTCAAGATACATTTTTATCAACAAAATATTAAGAAAATAATCTCACCTTCGTCCTTCCAGTTCACACACATACTTGAAGTAGGTTGTCCAGTCCAGGCTGCTTTTGCCTTCCTGTAGCCAGCTCTGCAGCTCTCTTCGATTGACTTCCAGGAAGTCAGAGAGAATGACACGATTAAACCGTTCACAGCCACTCATGACTTGATAGAGAGTGGGGCCAGATCCCACATCCACTAAAACATCCCCTCGAATATCATCTGTGAAAAATAAAAGGTTGATATGCATCTTGTTTAAAGTTTGTATAAGACAGCACAGTATTGAAATTTGTAATTATGTCACAGAATTTTCATTTTTGGGTGGACTATCCCTTTAATAACATGAACTATACTACTTTTTGGTAAGAGAATCCACAATTACAGAGAAATGTACTGGTTTAGGAATTTTAGACTAAGTTCCGATACATTATGTCAATGGCAAATGAAATCAAACCAAAGTTATAAAAAAATTGGCTAAATCAAAATCACAAGTGATGACTTATTATTATGTGGTGCTTTGTTTAAGATATTACATTAATAAAGCCTAGCCAAGGTAATATATTTGATTTCCATTTGTTTGAGTCAGAGGAATTAATCATATTGATCAAATGTACACTTTGAATAAATCACATTTCATCTCACCTTCAGTAAGAGCTCTGTGCAGACAGCTAAGTTTCCATGGTACAATGCTGTCACTTCGCTCAAAGTCTGCTCGGGGGGCAGTGTAGTTATACTGCAGATATGCTCCAGGATTAAATCCCTGGTAACATCCCTCCATTGCAGCCACTGTTTTGGACAATTCTTTCGCCATTCCCTCTGATCCTCTATTCCTGCCCACTATCCTCTATTCGCTGTCCTGTCCTCTAGACAGTATTTATACAGTGAGTGTAAGGGAGCCTACAGGGTTCTTCTTTTGCACACGCCCATCCTAATTTAATGCCTGTTTCTCCTGGCTTGGGGCAGCCATCAACTTACTGTCCATTTCCTATCTCTAAAGATAATAATATTGTTGTTTTGCTCACCTGGGAGCACTCAGAGCTCCTGTCCTTCTAACCTCAGGCACCTATTGTGTCTCAGACAGACTGCTGCTTCATGTTCTCCCTACATGTTATCAAACCAATCTGAACAAAGGGCTAATAATTCTTTCTTTATTGGTCATTAACTGAAACTAGATAAGTTACCAGTGATCCAAAATCAAATAAAATCCAACAAAATGATTCTTTAAATACTAATCAAATAAGATTAAAAGTAAAAAGTTTAACTACTGGCAAAACTTTTCAGCAAACCCCAAATCCAGTCAACATTTTGATCTCACAAATGGCATTCAAACTACACGAGGCAAGCGACCCAGTTTCTCATATATCATTTAATATGGAGTTCACCCATCGAGATGTTTAAATCTACCTTGTAAATATATTTTAAATAAATAACAAGTGCACTTTTTACGATATTTCAAGTGTAATTATGAGTTTTGTTGCATTTTGAATCCATTCTTTCTTTGTTTAAGGTGTTAAGATGATCATACTGTTTTCAAAGTTAAGGATTCATTAGTTTGAATATGCGTACATTAAACAAATCATAAACATCTTTGCTGATTATTTAAAATATTTTATGTTTGACAAAACATCCCATGACTATTTCGTGACACATACACATTTTCAGTAGTGATGGTAATGTTTTGGTAGTGACCACAATATTTAATTTGCACTGTTGAATCAGACTTTTACATTTTATGTTGACACAGATAACTATATTGCACATATGCAGCCAGTATATATAGCAGTCGTACATCTGACAGCAAATATCTTATAAGAACAAATAGGCTAGCTAAACAATTGAGCTGGGGGTAGGGGGAGAGGCCTCTCATAGCATATACTGGAAGTGGTATGGTTAATAACGAAAAATATAATTAATTAAGTCTTTTGACTAAATTAAAATAGCAAAACCTATGAATGTTAAATCAAAAGAAAACTACAACCAAGTTAGCATTTCATGGTTCGTTTCATTTTCCCATCAAGACTCCCTAAAATGCAGGAATATGAGGCAAATAAAAGTAATGTGAACGGTATTTTTGAACGGTTTTTTTAGATTCAATTTTAGCTACCCTTCATATTTTATTTTCAATCAAATCAGAATAGGGCACAATCTCTATTAACACTATTACGTGACTAACTGAATACTTTAATTATGTTAGATTCTACTTTATATAAACTATTTATATATTTTATTTAAATTATAATAACTGAATTTACTCTCACTGCATCTGTTTTTATTATAAACAATGATCAAATTATTCAAAATACTGTTGAATACCTGTGTAAAAACAAAACAGAAATGTAAACTGTTTACAGAATCCTCTGCGTGGATGACCTGTGACCTGTATCACGAAGCTGGTTTCGTGTTTTTTTTACCCAGGTAAGTTCACGTTTAGTTTGAGCATACTCCGAGTTTTTGGTCTCAAGAAGGTGGATTGGTTTTGAGCGGGTTTTCGTCTCCAAGGTAACTAATCTTTTGCTGGTAAGCGTTTATTTGTAGTGTATATTTATTCATTATAATTCAAAACACATTCATATAATTATTATATGGGTTGATAATAAATATTATACATAGAATTCTAATAAATATAACAATATTCGTATTAAAACAAACTTCAATATATAAAGCATTTTAAAGTAATGAAGCATACATATTATCTTTTAAACTTATTGTAAACCTATAGAAATAGTTTATATTCAGGTTGATTATATATTGATATAGTCAGTAGCTGCCTTGCAGTGTTTATTCCTGCCTTGTAAATGTTCTTCAATTCATACATTTTTTTCATTATGATCTCTTCATCTTCACCAGAAAGGTGAATTGTGCTGATACTTGCGAGAACTGATGATGCTATCCATGTTCTGTGTGATAGGCAGTTTGACGCTCGTGTCGCACTTTCATGTGCACGTCCCTCACAAACTCTGGATCAAACCGGAGTTGACAGAGAAGGTTTATACCAAGCGTTGTGCTACAGCTGAACCTGATATAAACCTGGTTGGGTTTGTCTGGTTTTGTCAACTCAAAACTTGATCTGCAACTCAGTGTTTGCTAAACTTGCTTGATACAGGCCACAAGTCTGTAGGCATAGCTTGACATTTGACCAGGGGGGGCCAGAGTGGCCTGGCATAGAAGCAGAGTGTATTTAGGCCAAGACCACACTGGAGGGAAAAACAATCCAACCCTCTTAAAAACCTAGAACTAAGTTTTTATAAGCTACCAATCCATGAAAGCCAGCATAGGAGACAAAAGTGGATACAGGCAATAAGGCATGAAGCATCAGCAGGAACAATATAGACAAAAACCTATACAATTTAGGGCACTATTATACACTAGACACAATGCGATGCCAGGAGCAACACAAGTGATTTTTGTTCATTTCAGCCTAACGCAGTTATCCTTTTCACATCCTGCGCCACGTTGTTTAAATAGCAAATGCATTTGCGCCCATTTGTGCACAGCCTTGGTTGGCATAGGTGGAACACCCACAAAAAAAATAATATTGTTTTTTCGAAAACACTCCATTAGAATCAACACGTGTAGACCTTGTTAAGTGCTTAATCTAAGCTCTTTGTAATGATAATAATACATTTTTGCTTGGTGGAGTGTCGAAAAGTGGTGTTCTAAATCTCTTAAAGGGGTCATAGGGCACAAACACGTGTTTCTCTGTGTCGTTGGTGTGTTATAAGTTGCACATGCATGTATTAGACACGTAAAATTGCAAAAAAAATTAAAGTCGGATCAAAATATGCTTTCTATCTAAAAGCGAATGCTCACCCTGACCTGCCTGAAACGCCTCATGTAACCCCAACCCCAAAAATCTACATCAGTTTTGATATTAGTTGACTAAGACCGCCAAAATGTATACGCAACTAAGGTGGGCGTACCTCTCAGTACAACTGATTTGAAACATGATGTTCCAAATATGGTAAGAGGCGTTACATTTCTGTCACACTATTATTCGACCAAACACTAAGCACTGGTGAACTGGCCTGGACAATCATAGCACACCTCACTTATCAGAGCGATGAGCTTGGTTAAAAATCTGTGCGTTTAAGAGAGACGGGGCAAAGAGGAGATACAAACATGCATGGTATGTGGGAAATACAGCATTTGTAAACCTTAATCATTTATACACATTGCTGGATAATGGCAGGAACTGGAACACGCTGTCGTATATGCCAATCCAGTGCATCCCAAACATACTCAATGGGTGACATGTCCGGTGCGTATGCTGGCCATACAAGCCTGCCCAGACCATAACCCCACCGTCACCATGGGCCACTCGATCCACAACGTTGACATCAGCAAACTGCTCACCCACACGACGCCATACACACTGTCTGCCATCTGACTTTTACAGTGAAAACCGGGATTCATCCGTGAAGAGAACACCTCTCCAAAGTGACGGAAGCCATCTAATAAGAGCATTTGCCCACTCAAGTAGGTTACGACGATGAAATCCAGTCAGGTCGAGACCCCAAGGAGGACGACGAGCGTGCAGATGAGCATCCCTGAGACGGTTTCTGACAGTTTGTGCAGAAATTCTTTGTTTATGCAAACCGATTGTTGCAGCAGCTGTCCGGGTGGCTGGTCTCAGATGATCTTGGAGGTGAAGTTGCTGGTTGTGGAGTTCCTGGGCTGATATGGTTACACGTGGTCTGCGGTTGTGGTCTGAAGTCTGTGTTCTTATCCTGTCCTGTGGGCTCATGGGATAGAGAAGTATCCCAAGTATCTGTTGGTGGGTGCTTCAGAATGTATGCGTAACCAGTAAGCCATCCGGGAATTTCTCACCTACTCTTTTATGAATGCTGAGGATTCTGACTATAGTGTTTTCTCTTACTATGTAGTAGGTAAGTATGCGTATAAGTACCAATTGTATTCGGACGCAACATTAGTATAATACAATGGCCGAGAAGTGCAAAACAAAACAACAAGTTCAAATCTAAAAGCTTAATAAAAACTCCAAGATAAAAATGACAAATCTGAAACTGCAATATCAAATTTAAGAAACAGAATAGCAAATCTTAAAACACAACAACAATTCGGCAAACAAAATAACAAGTCAGAAACCACATCGACAAGTCAAAAAACAAAACGACAAGTCAGAAAACACAACGACAAATCAATCAAACCGGAAAGGTAGGTATTTTGTTGGAATGGGATAGCTACTGCTGATTAGATTACACTTTGCACTTAAACTATGCACTCAACCATCTAGTATATGAATTTCAGAAGAGTAGCATCGTTCCAAATGGAATACTAAACGGTTTTATACTATCCGGAAGTGATCGGTTTCCAAGACGAGAGCCAATGACGTTGATGGCACGCCACATTGCGTGTGAATAAAAATATACTTGTGCATTGTTCATTTAATTACGTTTTTTTATCCGTTTTGCCCAGCATTAATTAAGTCATCATCAGATTGAAGCGTTATCAGTCTGCAGGAGAGTTTTGCTTGAGCAACGTCTGACAGCCACCCCTCCCTTCCGCTACTAAAGCAAAACTGCGACCGTTGATTGCGTGGTGTGTCCACAGTTCCACACTTCATATTTTCGATCGAAAAACTGCATCATCCGGGTACTTACAGTGCACTTCTTTTTTGAGGATTTCCAATGTGAACGCACTACTCACACTATTTATACTACAAAATGGCGTGGAATAGTGCATAAGTGGGCGATTTGGGACGCACCTCGAGGTCTCGGACATACTATTCGTTCGCCTACTTCTTTTTGCCTACTGTATGGTATGACAGTATGCGATTCAGCCGGTTTTGGCTAGAAGGGATACAGTTACCTCCAATGGGCATGCGCACTTCAATACTGCATATTTTTTTTCTCACGCTGACAACAGTTAATAACTATTTTTGTATTATTGTAAGGTTAGGTTTAGGGTCGGGGTAGCTGTATGCATAATGTAATTTATTGTAATTTTATGGCGAGATCTTGCATCACTTCCGGCCGTAGCTGTATCCCTTCTATCCAGAACCCTCAAACAGAGACTCCATTTTCTTTTTCTCACAACGTCACTCCTGTATTAAGTGACGAGAGTGCGCGTGCGCGCAGCACTGTTTACGTTATCTAGTGTGTATGTTGGAGTGTGCCTGTTGGTGTGTACTCTACCGTCTGAATATATTGCGCACTTTGCGAATCGACGTTGCGGATGTCGAGATGGCCGCAGCCGCCCCAAACCCAGAGGACGCAGGCCGAACTAGCGGCAGTCCGAGCACGGCCACCGCTCTAGCGGGGGACGGGGAATCCGAAGAAGCGGAGGACTTCGCGTCCGCAACGCACTGCTCAGAGCTCTCTCGCCGGCAAAACGAGCAGCGGAAGCTCGGGCTCTTCTGCGACGTGACACTCGCGTTTAGTTGCTCATCCAGTAGCTTCGAGTTTACCGCGCACCGCTCCGTCCTGGCCGCGGCAACGGATTACTTCACACCGCTACTCGGTGGTCAGTTTTCGGAGTCAGTCTCGCGGCGGGTGGAGATGAAGGAATGGAGCAACCAGGCGGGCCTCGACCAAGAAACGGTGGAGAGCGTCATCCAGTTCATGTACACTGGGGAAATCCGAGTGAGCACCGCAAATGTGCATGAGGTCTTGGAGCTAGCGGACAGGTGAGAGGATGTTATAGCGAGCTAACGTTGTCTGCGTAGGTACAATAATTACAGTCTATGTAATTAACGGGAGGCTAATCCACTTTGTCAGCGTCATATGCTGGCGGCGTTGATTGGCATTATTGGTCTTAACGTTACCTGGCGTCAGTACATTTGTGTGTGTCGTATAAAACACACACTAGTAACTTGGCGGTTTGAGGCATTGCAGAATCAAGAGGACTTTCAATAGTATTGCTTTTCTGTCATATGGGAACGTTGCAACGTTAACATGCAAAATGTAAAATTTCGCAGACTATTCTAGAAGATCCAATTCGATCAAAATCGACGCTTTATGATGCAGCTGTTTTATATCCGATATTTGTTAGACATTCGATCTTTTCTTCAACATCGATGGACTTGTGTTCAGAAATAGTGGAGAGTCACTGTATCTTTTTTCAGCAAGTGAAGCATATTTTTTTCAAATACAATGTTGGCCTTGTTGGATAATAATACGCGTCGAAGTGGAAAAACTAAAAGCTGTAGTCTCAAAGTGCTTGCCAAGTTAGGGAGCGTCTCGAAAGTGCAAAACGCACAAATATCTATACCTCAGCAAACATGCCCCTTTGGGCCCGGGCGTTACAGGCAGAAAATTGGGCCCCAAATGGGACAGACCAAAGTGTGATCTGTAGGGATGCACTGATATGGAATTTTTTGGGCCGAAGCCAAATAATAAAGAAACATGTGGAGGTGGGCGGAATGGCCAAAAACCTATTTCACAGAATGAGTAACTTTATTTCACGGTTACAATATATTTCATGAAACAATCTCCCATTATAATTGTATATCTTATACCTAATCTTTCCTTTATTTATTTATTACAGTTCATTTAAATGCTCACCATAGTTAAAATGTATGCAAGTTATGAAAATGTACTGAAGATATCAAATTAAGTTCTGATAATCAGATGTATTATTGATTTATCTTCTGGCTATATTATATATTTACAATAGGAACAACATGTATAACAATGAAGTATGAATATGCACAAACAATGAGAGTACAGTACATGACTAGTGTTATAAACTAGTGTTCATGGGGTCTGTACAGTAGGTCTTTATTGCTCTTCACTAGGGCTGCAACAAACGATTATTTTTGAAGACTTTATAAGTAAACACCCACTGCTTTGATTGGATCATAGTTTCGTAGTTGGAGCCTTCTGTGAATTTAGTTTGAGGTGTAACGCTAGGCTACACATTAGCACCATTCACAGTTTTCGCACAGTATTCGTAATATCTGGAGACCTCCTGTGATTTATAAATGACCTCACCACATCTGTATTACATGTGACGCATTCACCGCAATCGCAGGGCTCAAATGTTACGAGAGTTTCCATGATAAGTAATAGGGGTGGGTGAAAAAATCTATTTACATATGAATCGCGATTCAGTCTTCTTGCGATTCTTATCGATTCACAGATTAAAAATTTTTGGTGTTATCGGAACAAAAAAGGTGGATTTTTTTTGCAAGAGCAGTGAGGCACCCGTACATTCAAGAGACTGCACAGCTCAGCATCAGCGATGACGGGGGTAAAAGAAATACACCAAGGCTCCAGACTGTGACTATATGGTCTCATTTTGCTACCAGTTTTCAAGACAGCGTGAGCATTTTCTTACAAGTACTCACGCATGTGCGAACTGCAAATTTGGAATTTCTTCTAGTTTTTATAAGGGATGGGCATTTAAAGCAAAAATAATATTCGAAGATCGATGAGAACTATTCAAAGATTATTCGAAATTCGCACCTCTCCCCCCCCATTTAAGCTTTAAATCCGTGACGACACACTGCTTTATTTATTATGGAATAGGCAGTCTTACATTAACCCATGCATTAAGATAACGCGCTGAAACATTAATATATTAACAACCGAATGACGGCACTTATTAACAGTACGTCGATCAGCATCAACCGCTCATAATGCTGGGACATTTTCTTGTAAAATATGAGCATGCACATTTATACCAACTAAAAAACAGCAGTGTGGTTGATCAAGGAAAATATAATAAAGCCATAAAGATTTTAGACCAGACTTAAGACGCCTTAAAGCATATTAACAGAATGACGGCATTTATTAACAGTTCGGAACGATTTCATGAATTAACAGCTCAAAAGGCTTCAGTTTCTATTGTCATGAAAAAGTTTCTCCAGTCTGGCAGTGATCGTTTTTCTAGACGAACACTAAACTCGGGCTGTACAAACACCATAAGATGTTTAAAGCCCTCTCCTTCGACAAAGCCGATCGGAAGCATATCATTAGCGATCATCTTAGTAATTAAGCCATTATTTGCTCCGCCCGTCTGGCATCCAAATGAGTTGGTCTGACCATAAACTAGCAACTGATTGCTGACCTGTGGATGGACCTGCTGGGTGCTTCGCCCTCAAATGATTGTGCATCGTAGTTGTTGATCCATGATAAGCCAGCTTTGCATTGCAGAGTTTGGACTGCACTTTATTCTCATTCATTTTATTAAAGGAACCCCACACAGAACTCATTTTTGACACCGTCTCAATTTATCATATCCGTTATGCCAGGCGGGTCTACATTGTGCGTAACTTCGTTAACAATTGTTGTGAGTAAATCTTTTCCTCTACTGACTCTTGAATGACAGCCTTTAGGTTTTAAGTGCGTTGTTATTGGCAGCGCCACCCTTTGGTTACATGAACACGTTACGCGTGAAAACACGGCAAATTTTTTAAGATCTACAGGGCCGCTACTATAGCTTTTCGCAAAAAACAGCGGAGGATGGTGTTATAGATAAATCTTAATTTTTATCGCTATCACATCAAATACCGGGAATTATTGTGATAGAGTTTTAGGGCCATAACGCCCATCTCTAGCGTTCATGCAATGCATGCACACACGGGAAACCGCCGCCAATCAAACTTAAAAATTAGTTTGATGCTCAAATTTTAGAGTATATATTGTAAGATATTACAATGGATCCATCGTTCTGCTAGTTTGGTGCTAAGAATGTTTAAAATTATTAAAATTTTAGAATCTACATACTTATTATTTTGTTTAAATCATACTCTGGAGTTTTATTAATGTAGTTAATATTTATGTTTTTTAATTAAAAGTACAATACAGTTTAACGGTTCAAGCAATGTGTTTATTGATGTAATACACTTCATTGCCAATTTACTTTCTGTGTTTTTTATTTGAAATAAACCATTATAAACCTATCGGTAATTAATCTCAATCCGTAGATAATGACCACCTAAATTATCTTTATCTGCAAAATCCAATATCGGTCGACCTCTAAAAAATACCCCACCTTTAGTTGAGCATATTTACACTACAAACCTTGTCAGTAATCTACGTGGGGGAAAAAAAACATAGAAAACTAAACAAAAAATAAATAATCGTGCAATAATCGTAATCAAGAGAAGATGTTCAATTAATTGAAATTGAGATTTTAGGCTAAATCGCCCAGCCCTATTTACAAGCCATGTTTTCCTCCGTTTCTCAGTCAATACTCGCATTTTCATTCTCCATGAACAATCTATGATGCTGATGTTGATAGCGCCATGCTCTAACCACTGAGCTACAGGAAAACTATGTATAGAAGGTGTGTCCAATAAACATCATAAACAAACCCTGCAGATTCTGACAGGAGTCAGTTGTACACCGCTGCTGTACACCAATTGATAGTCGCTCCCGAAAAATGCTCATCATTTGCAAATCTCAAATTTGTCCATTCGCTAGACACGCCCACTTACTGTTGCAAACGGTCACTGTCCCTGGTGGTCTGAACGGGGGTCTGAACATAATGCTGGTCCATCCCCAAGACAACCCACAAATCCCTTTACTCTGACACCCAGTGCGAAAATGAATAAGGAAAGAGTGCATGAGTGCCACCTAGCTGTGACCAAGTTTATATTGAAAAACCTACACCCCTTCTCAACAGTGGAGTCAAAGAGCTTTAGGGAACCGTAACAATGTGTCACATACTGGGAAAACACAATAATTCTAAACAAATCACACAAATCTTTTTTTTTTGCTGTAGGGAGATGGCAAGATACTCAACCCCAAATATACCCCACCCTCCAGGAGTTCTCTGTGACAAATTAATTCTTACATGGTATGGGGTAGAAAAGCCAATCTGATCACTGAGAACGAAATGCCAAAACAGGCCCTCACATCAAATGGGTTGACCGGCCTCTGTCAGGACCGATATTTAACCGTGACAGTGCACTACACACGCCAGGGCAGATTGAAACAAAAGTTCCATTGATAAATGGACAGTCAGGATCAGAGCAGTGTTGACTGAAAAGCAGCAGCTCCTTGGTAAGAAGCCTTTTCAACCTATTAATTGATTATTTTGCCATTCCTAAATTTAACAATTTAATAAAGAATTCCGTGAATAATTAAAAATCTATGTTTTTGTTGTTGTTTCAGGAATCCCACAACATTCACTCATCCTTGATGTGAAAACCAGTGTGTAACTCATATCTAAAGGTAGAGAGATTCTTGGAGCAGTATCCAGCAATCCAAGCAGCAGCAGCAGCCTTGGACCCACGGCTGCGAAAAGCGATGACAAAAGACAACCTGCAGTGTCTGAAAGATGAGGGCTTTCAAATGGCTGAGGAATTTAACCTGCTTATGAAAATCCTATATACATCGACACCATGTGTGTCATGTGAAAATAATCCTATCAATCCTATAATTCATATCCTCTATAAACTAGAAGAGCATTTTACAGTAAAGGATGAAGATACCGTGTTTGTGTCAGCCATCAAAGAGAAGATGTGGGAGAGCCTCTCTATACTCTACTGAGATGAGAATATTCAAGCCTTTCAGCATGAGACCACATCAATGGACCCCAGATTTAAAGGGAGACTAGCCAGTAACTCCATTGGGATAGGCTGAGGGAGGGTTGTTGAGGCCAATGTGACTGGCCAATGAAATGCCTAGGAAGAGCTGTTCTCAGAGGAGGAGAGAGAGATGCAAGATAAGCCAGGAGAGGCCCAGGCTTCTGCCAGAGAAGGCCAACATGTTAATATTGTCATGATTTGAAATGAGGACCCAGATGCAGACAGCGATGGACGGGGAACCAAAAGACTTTAATACAAAAACACCCACGATGGGGGACACAATGGAAAACAAGACTATCAAGACATATAAAACATAAACAAAAACTTCCCACGAGGGGGACAAAACAGGGAAACAGGGTAACTAATAAAACTCTATAAGACTTTGACAGAATTAACACTAAATACATAAAAGACCAGGCAAGAGCAATATGCGAGACCACTTACTATGACACGAGATACGGAGTATTACAAAACGAACCAGCACAAGACGAGAGACACAGATTTAAAGGGAGACTATCATAAGATAATTAACAAGGGACCGGTATGGGGAACCAAACACTCAAGGAAAGGCAACGAGATGGCGGGAACAGAGACAAGGACCGGAGAGGGAGGATGAAAAGCCGAAAGGTTCAAATACTCTCTCTCCACATAAAACCTAAGGCTTCGTCACGAATCTGCCACAAGCCTAAGAATTGACATGACAGGAAGGCAGACTCATGAAAAATATTTCTGTAGAAAACCTGTGTTGCTGTTTCTAGTAGTCCTTTGTTAAAAACATTGCTCTTTCTTTTTGCTAATGATAACTTTTGTTTATTTATTATACATAAAGAGGTCATCATTACGTTAATGCAGATCAAGCAATGTTGATTCTGTTCTTACTTTTGATGTATATTTCTTTTTAGAGAAATATGCATTTAAGTATAATTCAAATATTGCTGTTTCTGTTGTGGTATATTATTTATTTAATTTATTTTGGATCAAGAAATGTTAATTATGATAATTCAAATAAAGCAGTGTTCATTTTTTTCCCAGTTTGGTCTTTTTATATCAAAAAGTACCAATAAGAATACCATTAGAGTAACTTTTGATAATAGTAATGCCGTTAAAATCTTAACAATACCCAACCTTATACACATCCTACTTTTACATTCACTTAAGACATAACATACCTTTGTGTGTTTTTCACATACTCTTCGGATGTGCAGGATCTGCTCATCTCAGAAGAAAAATCTGAGTCTACTCGCTTGAATGTTTAAACAGGCACAACTTTAAAATGCATGAGCATTTGAAACTTTCATTGTGACGAAAACTACACAGTCTGCTAAAGAGATATTTGTTGTTAAATAGTGGATGTGAATGTGTGTTGCGCTGCATTTACGGGCACTGAAGCTTGATTAACAATCTCTCTGTTAAAGGAAAATCCAACATTGTAGGTTGAGAAGTTGAAAAAATGTTTGCACACTCAGAAAAGTGTAAAGGTTGCTTGCGTAAGCTACCAAACTTCATCTCTTTATACATGAGGGATGGGCGATATGGCCTTAAAACTACATTGCGATATGTTCTTCGATTTATTGCAAGTTCAATAATGCAGAGAAAATAAATTGTATAATCTGCGCTGTCAAACGCTCATAAATGTAGAAAAGAACATACAAACTCGCATTTTTATATTGGTTGTAAACAGGCAGCAGTACGATGCACGATGTCACCGTGAAAGCACAATGGGCGCACACGTTTCACGGGACACTCCTCTCACGCATCCAATGTGAAACAAGAAAGAAATAACATTAAACAATGCATGCGCACACGTAACTTCTAACAATTTTTTAAATAAAGACTTTAACCCAAACTTACTTGTTGCTGTGTTTTTAATATATTATAACTATAGAGGGTTTCATCTTAACAACATGAACAAACGTTACTGTGCATGCGCACTTTTTGACCCCAACTGAACTTCCGGTACATGTTCACAAACAATAGAAGCCTGTAGAACAATCAAAAGAAACCTAGAAGAAACATTACTTGGCTAAACTTGTCTATCATAGGACAGAGTCGTGTTCATCCAGTGCAGACTCAAAAATCTTGCTGAAAGCAATAGACCATCTGGGTACTTCTCATCTACTTTGTGCATACTGAGGTTTCGGACATGCTATTCATGACTCTGACATTCTATATAGTATGGAAGAAAGGGATTTTTGGACAAGGCTGTCTTCAAACAAAGGTGTGTTGTTCTGTGTTGCACAGACCGACTGGCTTTTGCGTGAAAGTACTGTGGGATGCAGACTGCTCCAGTACTGCATGTAGAGAATCATATACCTGTTAATGTTTGTTTTTGTAACTCCTTACTAAGAGATATTGTTTTTCCATTCCTTTAGGTTTTTGCTGGTGCAGTTAAAAGACTTTTGTGGAGAGTTTCTCAAGAGGAAACTTAGCCTTGGTAACTGTGTGGCCGTCCATAGCTTGGCACACATGTATACTTTGGATCAGCTGGCCTTGCGTGCTGCTGATATGATACGCCGCAACTTCCACAAAGTAATCCAAGATGAGGAGTTTTACACTTTACCATTCCATCTGGTCAGGGACTGGCTCTCGGATGCTGAAATTACAGTCGACTCTGAAGAGGTTCTGTTTGACGCTGTCATCAAGTGGGTTCAGAAGAACTCAGAAGAGCGTGAGGAGTATTTTGAGGAGCTCTTTCGTCTTCTCCGCTTGCCACAGATAAAGCCAACCTATCTAACAAGAGTTGTTAAAAATGAGCCTTTGGTGGTGCAAAATGCAGCCTGCCTCCAGCTTGTTTCAGAGGCTGTGGAGGGTCATGCAATTCGCTTTGAGAACCTTAAATCTGCGGATACAGAGTTCTGGGCTTCCTACATGGCCACCTTCCAACCAAGGTTTGGCCAGAACATGGATGTTATAATGGTTGTTGGTGGTGTCTCTGAGGGAGGTGACTACCTGAGTGAGTGCGTAGGATATTTTGTGTATGAGGATCGGTGGATTAATTTACCACACATTCACAACCACCTAGATGGTCATGCTATTGCTACCACTGATACACATGTATATGTGGCAGGGTCCATGGAACCAGGATTTGCAAAGACCATGGAACGCTACAATCCAAATCGCAACACCTGGGAACAGGTGAGCAACCTCACCACACGTAAGCATTCCTTTGGCCTCACTTGCATCAAAAATATTCTATATAGCATTGGTGGTCATGGCAACTTCAGCCCTGGCTTCAAAGATGTGAGTGTTTATGAGCCTGACCAGGATAAGTGGCACAACCTAGAGTCGGCCCCCAAGATTTTGAGAGATGTCAAGGCCATTAGTGTTGAAGATCGATATGTTTATGTTACAGCACGAACACCTGTAGATACTGACAGCGATGATGGGTTGAAAACAGTTACTACTCGTTACGACACTGTCAGTCGGCAATGGCAAGAGGTTGACTCTCTACCACTAATTGATAACTACTGCTTGTTTCAAATGGCTGTAGCATCCACCAACTTTTACCACACTGCTTCCTGCTGTCCCAAGAGCTACACCAACATACGTGAGGACGTTGCACGGCAGAAGATTAGCACAAGGATCTCAGATGATATTCTTGAGAGTCTTCCTCCAGAAGTTACCAGTGTCGAGGGTGCTGCTATCTGTTTTCTTGGCGATGATGTGTTTGTGATTGGTGGCTGGAAGAACAGTGATGATGTGGATAAACAGTATCGCAAAGAGGCATATCGTTATTGTGCTGAGCGCAAGCGTTGGATGCTTCTGCCACCCATGCCCCAGCCACGCTGTCGTGCGACAGCATGCCATGTGCGCATCCCCTACCGCTTTCTTTATGGCTGCCAGCGCTACCCAATGCCTCAAAACTTGGCACGGCAGCGGGACCGCATGCAACAAATGCAGCAGTTACATCGTCGCACATTAACTCTACGGAGACAGCTGCAATCACAAATTGAATGCTGAATATCATTAAAGCCCCACCGGGGGAGCATTAGACAAACTGCTGCTGAAATTCAGAGAACTTTGTGTCAAAAGCATTCCCTTGATCCTTATCTTGTTTAATTTGAATCTTTTGTTTCATTTGTCTGTTGGGATATTTGTTACAGAGTAGATGTATAAAATTGTTAAAGATGGTAAAGAGAATATTTTAATGTGTCAGTTAATGTGACGTATAATTATGTAAAAAGGAATTTTACATTTCCACTTAAAATGTTGTTTTATGACCTTGCATGAATTTGCCTTGACAATAATATGCTGCAGCTGCTGAACAGCAGTAATTTAGTCATCATTCAGTTTGATAACTGTTGTGTTGGCTGATTTTGTGTTTTATTTTAATTATTTTTTGTTTAGAGTCGCGGGCAATCACCATTTAAGGGATAGTTCACCCCGAAATGAAAATTCAATCATATTTACTCACGTTATTCCAAAGCTCCAAAGTAGTTTCCTACTATGGTTGTCAATAGTGCCCCAGAACTGTTTGGTTTCCCACATTCTTCCAAATATCAACTTAAGTGTTTAACAGAACAAGAAAAGAAAGTTGAAGGTGGGTGTCTGATGACAGAATTTTCATTTTCGGGGTGAACTATACCTTTAAACAAAGCAACAAATTAGCACTTGTAAATCAGCACAGCTAAACCTCTTGCTTATTTTTTTACCCTTTAAGTTATTGGGCTCGAATTGTGCTCCATTCATTTTTTATTATTAAATATATTGTTATTTATTTATTGTACCAGGAATGCAATATGGTTGTATTTCTTTGTGTCATTTCTCATAAATACAAGCACCTAATCTAGACTATCTTTGTGTAGTCTTATTGTTTTAATTTTCTTTTCTATTGTCGTCTTTAAATGCTCATGGAATTCCTAAATCATGTCATACATAATTATCAATTCATTTCAAAAAGAAATAGTTCTCCTTTTAAAGTTGTAATGAAATACTTACCCTTAGGCCATCTTAAATTAATGTTTTGTTTACATCTTCGTAACATTAAAATCCTGCCATATTTTTGAGTGGCAATGATTAATTTAGTTTTCCAAATACATTTAAAACCTTAAATGTTATCTTACACATCTCTGTTGTTTTCCTAATATATTTATAATCCACTATAGTCATTTGAATTGCTTTTATCATTGTATGTGTTTTTCGGACATTGAAAATCAATGTATTTGCTGTTACAAATGTACTTTGGACATTCTATATTCATAAACTAAGTATAATGTCTTCAACTTGATGTAAACAGGGCTCGACAATAATGTCCTGGGGCAAGTGTGTGAGACAGAACTGAAGTGACAAAATTGCTAAATCAGGCCAGTGCTGTATCGTAATGAAAGTAAAGAATTTGCGTGAGATACCTTGCAAGGTGACGCAAAAGAGAACTCTGTTCTCCCGGGGTGTTTGCGAGTCTCACCTCAGAATTTTGAATTAAGTTCGCTTTTGTGTCATCTTGCTCTTGAACAGACATATCCACACATAATGATGTCAGAATGCCCATGCTAGCAAGTATCCTTGTAAAAGTAGTCCATTATGTTACGTCAAGTAAACATAAACAGTTGGGGATAAAAACAAATGTGAAACGAAAAAAGGTCTTAAAGGGACAGAAGCATTATGAACATGTTTTAAATGCTTCTGAAACAACAAAGGATGAAGACGAAAACACTCACTGGTCATGCCTGATTAGTTTTTATAACTTTAATTGGGTTTAATATAAATTAAATTTATACAGTGAACACTAGAATGAAGGGTTATTTTACTGTACATTTGATTACTTTCTTCATTTTTTGTACCTGATAACTACCTGTTAGACCAACCTGAAACACATTATTTAATTTGTATGTTTGTTTTATTACATATATCTGTGCTATTGTTTGTAATGTGATTGTTTGTTCTTATTTTATTACTGACTGATTAGTTGTCTTCAACAATAGTTGACATTTCTATGAGTCAGGCTACAAGCTTAATGGGATCTTAACCTTATTTATTAAAAATGCATAGATAAAAATATATAAACGACAGTGTTATTTATTTACTCCTTTATTTGTGGTAGGACCAGTGAAAATTTGAACCAATCCTTAGCCATGTAAAAACAAGTGAACTGCAATTGTACATTCCTCAATTTGATTAAAATATTGCACACATTTGACAGTAATTTTGCTCCACTCTGCAGAAAGCAAATTTGTATATTAAAATGTCTTTCATTTCTTTCTACTTTATCAGTCATTTCTTTCCAGTCATGCTAATATTCTAAAATGCTTATGTCTTGTTATACATTTCTTGTGCCATAAGTAATCATTAATTTGATTTCCTTGAAAAATGCTTATTACATTTTATAATGCATTAGAATTTAAACCAATCATTGATGTACTGCTCAAGACCAGCTTAACATTTTTATGTTCACTTGACGAACACTGAGCCATTATTTCATTATTCCATACCAAAGTATTTCACAGTATTCTTGAATAAAAAACTGTTAAAAGCCAGATAGAAATGGCTTTGGATAATGTGTATTTAGACTTTTTCTTAGTTGTATCATACACCACAAACAAGAGTATTAAGGCTCTGATTTTCTTTTTCTGCTTTTGTCATTGTATTTCAAGAGAAAATGTTATTTTGCATGTGTTCTAAAGTATTGTGGCTCTTGAATGAAAATAAATAAAAGAATACCTTGATCAACAAATCCAGTCATTGCATATATTTTTAAAAAGTGACAAACAGTAGAATGTTTGAGTTTGCTTTGTCTCCTTACACATTACCTGCATGCTGGAAATGCACACAAAGATTTTTGTTATAGGTTGTCCAAAGTAATAATCTTTTTTTATTTGAATCCTTACTTGGTGTTTAGGGCCCTAATTTAGTTTTAGCTTAAAATGAGCTAATTAGTCTTATCTTTAAAAACGAATCAGGACCAATCTGAGATTAAATTTGAGCAAGGAAAAGAAAAAAAACCTTGTATCTTAGTGAGGAGGTGGGGTTGAGCCCATTGCTACACTGTAAAAAAAAAAAACGGAAAAAAACGGAAATTTTCCGGCAGCTGGGGCGCCGGAAAAAATCCGTAAAAGCTACAGAAAATCTCCGTTACTTAAAATTACAGTTTTTTTCTGTAGTTATAAAAACAGTTTTAATCTGTAAATTCACACAAGATTTTACAGTTTTTATCTGTAATTTCATACCCGCTTTTACAGTTTTTATCTGTAATTTTACACCAGATTTGACAGTTTATATCTGTAATTTTACACCAGATTTTACAGTTTTTTTCTGTAGTTATAAATACAGTTTTAATCTGTAATTTCACACCCGATTTTACAGTTTTTATCTGTAATTTTACACCCGATTTTACAGTTTTTATCTGTAATTTTACACAAGATTTTACAGTTTTAAACTAATTTCTACAAAATATATTTTTATACTTCTTGAGCTTCTAAACGTTCAATTTAAAATCTAAAGATTGAAGATGTAGAAAAAGTACCATAAAAGCACAAATAAAATCACAGATTCAAATAATAAGCCTCAAGTTGAGGTTTTCAGGTCTTAATAAAAAACTTCTTGTTTTTAAACAATAATGGACCCATAGAAAGTTTGATCCAATGCATGAGTATACCAATATAAAAGTTCCTGTATGAAGCAGGGAATCGCTTTCCAAAGGCACTAGTTTCTGCCGCGGAAGTATCCTGGATGCGCACATAGCCACAAAGACATAAACGCAAAGACTTGTTAAGTAATTAAAAATTAATTTTGTGTTTGAATTATAAATACACATATTATTATGAATACACATGATTTGTGTACAGACCTTCTGTGAGCTGTAATCGTTACTGTTTTACCCGCAGTAAAATTTTGCGTGAGATGTGTGGAATATTTCCTGACAAAACATGATGAATCTTGTTAAACAGACTCTTCTATTTCTTGCAGGAGAATAATAACAATAATCTCAAACTTGTCTGTAAAAGCTACCACTCACCAAAATCTCACTGATAACATAAGTAAAACAACGAAGCAGTACAAGAGATCAAAATCATGGACAGGTTTATACAATTCATGCAATAAAACTGATGCTCAACTATTAAAATACACTCATCAGAGGACAAAAATAACATGGATCACAAACTTTTCGGTCTTAATTACAAATGTTGTAAACTTGCATACAACTACATGAATGAAAACGGGAAATTTTAAACAACAGAATCAAATGTAGTTCAAGTCAGTGACACAGCCAATAATTTTAAGAGAAGATAATGGGGGAGTATAATGGGGAGTATTTTTACTCCATCCATTCATAGTCTGCAATTTTACTAAACAGAGAAATAACCTTTTGACTGACCACCTATGGTTTCTTGATGTTCTCTTTTCAATTTTTGATCCCTTCTCTGGGTTTATCTTGAAAAGGCATCTGTTGAATAAAAAAAAAAAACTGTTACATAATTCTCAAAGTAATAGTTTACCTTCAAAACGAAAATGCTGTATGTACTCACCCTGTTGTCATTTAAACCTGTGTGATTTTTATTCTTCTGCGAAACACAAAAGATATTTTGAAAAATGTTGGTTACCAAAAACCTTTTTTCCCCATTGACTACTGTTATATATACACAAAACCAATGCAAGTCAACGGGGACCAACATTTTCTTCTTTTGTGTTTTGAGGAAGAGAGAGAGTCACAAAGGTTTGAGATGAAAAAAGGGTGTGTATATGACAGAATTTGCAAATTGAAGGTGAACTATACCTTTAATATATTAGCAATAAAAATAGCAGCATGGTGGGGTTTTGCACAGGGAATGGTTGGGTAACAGCGAGTGTATGTGAGGATGTGTGTGTTTGAGAGTGAGTGTATGTTTGAGAGTGAATGTATGTAAGGATGTGTGTGTTTGAGAGTGAGTGTATGTTTGAGAATGAATGCATGTAAGGATGTGTGTGTTTGAGAGTGAGTGTATGTAAGGATGTGTGTGTTTGAGAGTGAATGTATGTGAGGATGTGTGTGTTTGAGAGTGAATGTATGTGAGGATGTGTGGGTTTGAGAGTGAGTTTATGTGAGGATGTGAGTATATGTGTGTTTGAGAGTGAGTGAGTGTTTGTTTGAGAGTGAGTGTATGTGAGGATATGTAAGGATGTGTGTGTTTGAGAGTGTGTTTATGTGAGGAAACGTGAGGATGTGAGTGTTTGAGAGTGAGTGGGTGTATGTTTGAGAGTGAATGTATGTGAGGATGTGTGTGTTTGAGGGTGAGTGTATGTGAGGATATGTGAGGATGAGTGTGTTTGAGAGTGAGTTTATGTGAGGATATGTAAGGATGTGTGTGTTTGAGAGTGAGTGAGTGTATGTTTGAGAGTGAATGTATGTGAGGATGTGTGTGTTTGAGAGTGAATGTATGTGAGGATGAGTGTGTTTGAGAGTGAGTTTATGTGAGGATATGTAAGGATGTGTGTGTTTGAGAGTGAGTGTATGTGAGGATATGTAAGGATGTGTGTGTTTGAGAGTGTGTTTATGTGAGGATACGTGAGGATGTGTGTGTTTGAGAGTGTGTTTATGTGAGGATACGTGAGGATGTGAGTGTTTGAGAGTGAGTGAGTGTATGTTTGAGAGTGAGTGTATGTTTGAGAGTGAATGTATGTGAGGATGTGTGTGTTTGAGAGTGAGTTAATGTGAGGATGAGTGTGTTTGAGAGTGAGTTTATGTGAGGATATGTAAGGATGTGTGTGTTTGAGAGTGTGTTTAGGTGAGGATATGTGAGGATGTGAGTGTATGTTTGAGAGTGAATGTACTGTGTGTAAGGATGTGTGTGTTTGAGAGTGAGTTTATGTGAAGATGTGAGTGTTTGAGAGTGAGTGTATGTTTGAGAGTGAGTGTATGTTTGAGAGTGAGAGTATGTGATGATGGTGTGTAAGGTATGTGCTTGGATATTGACTGATATTTGCTTCCGTCTTACCTCTCCACAAATTCCAATGTTGCTCCTTGGTCAGCTGGATAGGAAATGTTCAGGCAGTAGTATGAGGCGAACATCAACCTGACAGCATCACTGAACATGGTGATGTGGCTGTTAACAATGACCTGGTCCACAGACAACGAATTACTCGGCAGTCAAAGGAGAACATCCTGTTGTAACATGAAGAAAAAAAGGGATCTATAACACTGTGAAAAAATATAAAAGGAAAACCAACAAATATTAAATATAGCTCCACTTTGTCATTTTTAAACATACAACACACAATTATACAGGGTGTACGTGGAAGTCCAGTACAGTCCACTTCATCAGGCAATGCTATGCAACATGGATATAGGTAATGTGCCTCATTTTTGTGAAGCCCTTGATGTTGTACATTACCTTTTAAGATCTTTACAGAAACATCACAGCTATAACAAGAGTAGCTTGCAAACATCTTCAAACGGTGAGCCTAACCTTTTCACACTGATCTTGATTTTGCCAGCTCACGCAAATTATCTGCAGGAATAAAAACAAACATATAAGTGTTAAGAGATCTACAAAAAAAGAAAGAAATATGCCAAGAAATGTCCAAAATATTAAACGTACAGTGCCGGCCCGAGCCTCTTGGGGGCCCTAAGCAGAATTTGATTTGGGGGGCCCACTCCCAGCAAGCGGAGTCACCTGATTTAAGATTATTGACAAAAATGTCATGCTATAATGTTACATTATAAATGAATAGAGTGAGGTTATGTATTAATACAAAATAAATAAATAAAATACTCAATAGATACTTAAATAAAAGACTTTACTCTTAAACTTCTGAATACAAACTGTCACAAAACAAGAAATAAATAATTTGCAAATGTGCAAATGCAAATGTAAATGAAATGTGCAATCTTTTAAATAAAACCAAAATAGACAAACATTCATATAATCAAAAATAGAATGTTACAAAAAAATAGATACTTAAATAATGAAAGCAAACATAAGAACAGCAAGGGTTCAACAATGACAATTGTACAACAATGACCTTAAAATCGTTCCTTGCTAGCTTTTCTGGAGGCAAAGTCACTGATGACATCATTGTATGGTATTGCTTGGCCAACTTTGTTATCAATACTAATGAATGCAAGTCCACTTAGTCTTAGTATATTTTAACATTCACTTCAACACACATAGCAATGCTAGCGGGCATCCCTTTAACTTAGAAGTTTAAGTTCCCCTTCGGCTGTTTTCTCCAACTTAAACTGATGTCTATTATCAATACGTGAAATACACCTGGAGAAATGTATATTAATAATGCAAGACATTTAACTGTTGATGGCGGGGATTTAAAGTTAGCTCTGGCGATGGCTTATAAGATCACGAGTCATGGCTCACAGCTACCTAAAGTGACTTGAGCATAATTTGTCACTAATCTTGCAAACATACCTTTATCCTGCTCTTTTTTCTACTCCACTGTCCTTATCTCTTTTCGGCACCAGAGGGATACATCCTTTTTTGTGACATGGCTTGTCATTTATTAATTACAGTGACACGCACTTGCGCGCAGGCGACAATTGTCAATGCACGCGAAATGTGTCTAAGCGCAATTGCGCATTATTCAACCGCTAGCAGTCACAGCAGCAGTTGTCGGCAAATCAGAATTTTCTTATCTTGAATTATTCATTTCATTTATAAGTTCATATTCATTAATTCATTTATTAATTCATTTATATAACTTTTTTTAAGTTATTTAATTGTCAAAACGATTTGGGGGCCCCCTGGTGGCCAGGGGGCCCCAAGCAGCCGCTTAGTTCGCTTATGCCTCGGGCCGGCCCTGTAAACGTACCAAAGTATTAAACGCTATTTAGGCGACATCCGCAGATATCTATAATCATCCGAAATTCTCAACGTAGTCTAAAGAATCCAATATTCGTCAACGGCTAATTTGGCAAGTTAGGAAGAAGTCAACGTTACCCAGTAACAAAATGAAGAGGTCGGATGCAAAACCCTGTAAATGCGTCAGACTTCTTTTTGTGTACGTTAAACGAGCACTTTTTTATCAGGCTCCTCCATTTACTTTCATTTAACTTGTAACGTTACCAGATTTTGAAGCTAAATTATTTGGGTAACGTATACATTAACAGTTACTATGTGTGGAAAGCGTTTACATTTAACAGTAAACTTTACTCAAAATCATTTTCAAACTCTTAAAATGCAGTAGAACGCACTAAACCACAAAACTAACAAATCATAAAGTAGGACTTGGTTAAAATCACCCAAAGAGAAAAAAATACACAGTAACATTACCATCAACTGAGGCCTACTTTGTAAGATAAAACATTTTCAAGGTTACCGGTCAAACGATAACTGGTCTGCTCCCAAATGTGGTGAATATTAATAGATTTAAAAAATGAAAAGCTATAACTTACACGTATTAATATAATTAGAAATATACATCTTACCTGCTTCGCCTCTAATCCAAAAACTGGCGGTAATTCTGAGGTGAGGTCCTGTCACGGTCACGCGCACTGCGCAGCTGCTCCAATGTGTGCTTTGTGAGGGTGTACCTTTCTAACATTTAAAAAATATAAAATCTTCATAGCTGTCATTTAAATATGCGCGTAGGCTACTTAAAGAAATAATGTATTATATGATGTTATCGTACTAAATTATGAAATTAAATGCATGACAAAACACTGAACGCAGCAGAACTACTTTAACAAGCGGAATAATATTGTTCAGTCACAGTAGTGATGTCTGATTCTGATGCGCGCCACGAACTCAATGGATGATTTCAGATTTAAAACGGACTCATCAGCTCTTTCAGATGAAGTACTTTAAAAACATGTCGCGTCATGGACGCATTTCTATTTGAACAGCAGAGTATTCATTTCGTTCTTTTGTGTTTAATAAGAGACAGCTTTGTGTTTTTTTAATCATGCAGCTTTTATCATTGGCGCTGGCTCACGGGATACTCTTTTTTTTTTTAACATCAATAATATTCATCAATTAATGTCACACCAGGTCACATGTCCGTTTTATTTGTAGGCTGTATGATAAAAATTATTTGTAAAAATAGATACTTTTTTAAATAAACATTGTAGAGTTTCCATTCTTTATGTTTTAACCATATTTTAAATATACAGAAAAAAACTGTAAAAAAATTCACAGTCTATTTCTGTAATTTGACATTTTTTCCCCGTATTTCAAAAATACAGGGAAAATCCGTAAAACAAAACAAATCCACAGTTTATTTCTGTAATTAGACATTTTTTTCCTGTTTTTCAAAAATACGGAAAAAAACTGTCAAATAAGACAGAAAATTCTGTAAAAGTACGTTTTTTTTTACAGTGTATGTATGACACAGTGTTTTAAAGACTCTTGATTGGTTGGTTGGCCAAGAAGGAAAAACAAGCACTTTCAAATATCAATTGGTCATTAGTTTGAAATTGCACATGTATTTTTTACTGGTTTACCTCACTCACACATATGCACTATATACTGTGTATATATATATATATATATATATATATATATTCTTTAGTCACAAACATGAACCCTGCACGATCTAATGTGTAGTCTTTTTAACTCAATGTATTCAATTCAATGTAATTTTATTTATAGCGCTTTTACAATTTGCATTGCTTTGAAGCAGCTAAACAAGAAAACCAAAACAAAGATAAACAGAAGTTGAATATACTTTTTTTAATCAGCTAAACCTTAAAAATAATATGGACATTGTCATGCAATGCAACACATTTCTTCTCACTTTTCATGTTTCATACTCTTTCTCTGCTGCCAAAGAAACACTTAAAGGAGCGATTCTTTTGCTGCTTTTTAGGCTTTGATTATGTTTTTTGGGTGTTTAACAATGTATGTTCATGTTTCTAATTGAAAAAAACGATTTATATTTCAAATATTTCAAGTCTATTGTTCACAGCTGTCCCTCTTCTAACAAAGCGGCTGGATTTCTTCCGGTCTATATAAAGTCACTCCTTCCGAAACGCTCTAATTGGTAAAGCTGACCGGGTCTGTCATGATTGGTTCCCAGCTTAGAGTGTGTGTGTGAAGATATCCCACCCATACCATATCAGCGAGCTTCCGCTTCTTAGGCTGTTGTGATTGGTCGGTGCCACTCTCAGTGGATGTGTATTCATAAGCTTATAGCAAAAAACAGTAACAATGGCATCAACTTCACTTTATCAGTTAAAAACATGCTAACCCTAACACTAATAACAGAAGCGTTAGTTTTGCCTTTTTTATTGGACCCAAATTGGATAATAAACAGGCAGATTGACCAGGAGACATTTGCAAGCAGGACTTCAAAAGACGTTTCATAGAATTGTTTTAGAGGTAGGCTATGCGCACACATACAATATGAATGAATGAATGAGGCATTTATATAGCGCTTTATTGCGTATATTTGTTCACCAAAGTGCTTTACAATCATATGAGCGGGGTCTCTCCTCACCCACCACCAGTGTGCAGCATCCACTTGGATGATTAGAGTGTATTACACAGAACAGCTTTGTTAAAGTCATGAAGCTGTTATTTGACCGTTTGTAATCTTAGAACACTACTCCAGCAGCTCTTCCTCTTCTCTAAGGACGACCTCTCCCCTTTTATGGCATATTCCTTTTTAATAAAAGCACTCAGAATAGTGACATAATGTACCCGGGAAGTAGAGGGCTGTAGTCCGATTGCAGCTGTTCTCTGTAGTCCTTGAAAAGCAAATTCTGTTAAAGACGATCATTGCCTAGCACTGAACTTTGAGCTTTATCATTTTGCAGGTATTGTTTATGCTCTAACAGCAGCATTATACACTTACTAAAGGTTGAAAAATGGGTTCACCGGGAATGGAACTTTAAGTCTCTTGAAAGTCCTCATCGCTACTCCTTAAATTTTGGACCTTAATAGCTCTTTAAGGGTTAAGATGCTTTATGAATGACCTTTTTCTTTACTAGGATCTTTCCTGTAATTTGAAGGGGAAATGCCCACATTTCTATGAACTTTCTGAGAATTTTGTCACTAGGAGCAACTCTCTGCGTTAAGATTTTTCATGAAAGGTCCAGGTTTGTGGGACAAGCTTTCAATGTCTGTTAAAAGAAAGGCATGCAATTTGTAATTCAGCATCTGATTGACTGACGATGCCTCATTTTATGTAAGGGACATTACAATACCTTTTTAAATAATGCACACACTCCACTTCACATTAACTTTATATTATGAATGTCATATTTTGGTCCACTGGTAAAAAAGTTAGGAAATAAAGGTGTTAGGGACTATAGATTGCTCTCTCTAAACTCAATAAGCATGACAAAATTCATGACTACCATGCAGTGTTCATTTCGTTAACGAAAACCAAGACGAAAAGTATTCGTTAACGACATGTTTTCACTGACGAAAACGAGACGATAACTTAATAAAAATGAATGCATGATAACGAAACTGTAATAAAAATATACTGACATTTTCGTCAACTAATAAAAACGAGACGAAAACATTCTTGTCCCACCTGGCGGACATCAGTTTGCGCGCATGTGCTGCTCTTAGCAGTAGGGAAAAGTCTCTGGGGGTAAGCAAGCACAGACATATATTCTGTGTCTCCATGCGGTTTACAAAGCCTCTTACTTTCCTTCACGATGGCCGATACTATTATTTTTGTGAGGACTCATAACTATAAATAACTAATGTTAGGGAAATCTGTTAATGATTTGTTAAGCGTTTCTGGAATTTCTTTTTTAAATATATATCGGCCGATATGCTTAATAAGCTGATATATGTAAGATCATGTAAACGAGTAAAACGGTTTTCTATTATCGGGAAAGCTCATAAACGGAGTAATTAAAACCCGCTAGGCAGAGATTGTTTGTAAATGCCTTTACCGGTTTTCTCTCAGTTTTGTTTATGTTTGTGCATGTCTGAAAGCGCAGTAGTAAAAGTCCCAAACGGAAGTATTAGTAAAATAACATATAAAAGTCCGCTATCAAATCATGCAGTCGAGAAACATCAAAATGAAGAACTATTGTTGCATATGCAGGTACTGCGGAGATGAGAAGAGATATAAAAATACAGATTCTGAGTGTTTTCAAGCTGCATTTTTCATTACTAAACAGACTATCGACGATAACGTCACTGCATGGGAGAAACCCGGCCAATCTCAAACTTCCATGTAAACATTTTCTTCGTTGCCGGCTTATTACTATGCATGTAAACACGTAAAAACAGGGTTCTTTTTAAGCTGATTTTTGATAGATATCCGTTTAGTTTAAGCATGTAAATGCACATACTGTGGACCTCTTTAGAAAAATTATCACTGTATTACCACTGAAAGCCAAGGCCAGAGACCAACCCCAAAATCGAGGGCAATATGGGAGCAGGGGCATTCGAAAGAGCGAAGCCCCCAGACATAACCCTTGGTGGTCCTCTGCTATACTGTTCAAGGTAATTCAAACAACCATGCTTATTTGTGGTCTTTCTTTCGATTCCATGCTCAAAAGTTTGAATAAAGGCAGCATACTGCAATGGATCTCCATCAAAGACTGAATCGGAATTACTTGAGGAGGTAAAAAAATCATATCCTTTTGATAGACAAGTTGAGCTGTAATATCTGCCTGTTTCTGCACAATGTTGTACAAAATATCTTGTTTTGTATCAGTTTGCAAATGAACAGATGGTGGAGACTGAACCTGTGTTTGAGAATGAGAAACTGGATTATTTTAAACAGCAGCTGTGCCATCCTGTATGGTTGTAGCTTGCTGTGTGATTGAATTGTGCATTGCAATTTGAGTAGAATTTACAGGCAACATTACTTTAGAATTGTGATTCGATGAGTGAGATCTTTTATATTTTGAATCATCTGAGGGTGCCATTTTACTGCTTCCAACATCACAAGTTTTCAAAACTGCCAGTTTTGCATCATAGGCTGCTATTTTTGCATTCATCATAAGTAGTTCCTTCTGTCTTTTGAACCTCTCACTTTGAATGCAAAGTCTGTCTTCCTCCTCTTCCAAAACATGTCTCCTTTCCATGGCAAAAGTGCTTCATGTTTAATCCATTTAACGCCGCTCCTCTACGCTGCTCTTGGCTTGGCGATGTGCAACTGGCTTTACGTACACAACAAACAATAAAAGTCCAGTCTTGCATATCTTCAGCATGTTGAATATTTATTACATTAAATGAAAGATGCCATTACTTTTATTCTGTTGTTGTGTGAAAAACGTGAATGATCACAAATTGCATTGCGTGTGATAAAAACTGCTTGCGTTCTGCACCCTCCACCAAGCCTCCTCTCTAAATGAATGAGCACACCTGTTAAATCATTTGTGCACACACTGCCCCCCACTGGTGGTCACCCAAAATGCATTACACTTACAATAAGCAATGGCACCTACAATAACTTAAGATTGCATTCCTAGCAAGAAATTATTATTGTAGTTTTTTAATATGTGATTGGTTTTTGCAAAGACACTATGTTTAAAATTCAAATATATTTTTTAGATGCCATTCACAAGACACTAGAGGTGTTCTGAGTTTGGTCACATGTCACCTCAAGTGTGTGCATGTATGGATTGGCTAATCGGAAAGACCTGTAGTCTTTGGCCGCGAGGGCCGGTGTTGTCATTCCACTGGGTTGAAATACATGCTGTACCTAGGCTGCCAGCAACAGCAGCACCATTCTTTTATTATTTTACTGCAGCCCCTCTCTTTTTATTTATAATTTTCTCGCAGCCCCATTCGCAGAGTGCACCCTGCAGGTTGATGATCATGTAGTTAACTTTTGACCCCCCCCATCAGCGGCACCTTGCAGAAAAATGTCAGTTGTAGGAAATATGCCATGCGATGGAAAACCATGGATAATAGAAAGCACAAAGGCGTGGATGAAAAGGCCAGCATAGAAAAAAGCTATAAACTGGTGCTGCCAAATGCACTAATAAGCTGAGTACATTTTGCCTGAGACGGCCGGTAAGCTAACATTGCAGTGCAAGATGCTAGCAGTCGTTCAAAACAACGTGGCAGGGCTGGAGTGGGACTCATTTTCATCCATGCAGTTTCATGCCTTAGACTGGCGTACTTTAGTTCACAAGTGTCTATATTAAAATAATGTAAATAAAACCTCAAAATACACATCTGCAATAGTGCACTGTTCTCTAAAGCCTGTAATTAATTGTATTTTTCAAAAATATTATTTCCAATTCGGTGCCAATAAAGTAGCATAAGTGTTGCTTCAGAGTGAAGATTTATTAGAACAAATGAATACCAGTATTTTTTACAACAATGTTTAACAGTATGTAATGTTTAAGATATGCAGGATTATTTCATTTGGCTTTTATTCCCTGTTAATCGTGTTTGTTCTTTGATAAACATTAGTGACAGGAGTCACAGCAGCAGTATTAAGAATGCAGCCCCTTTAAGAGCTGATGCTCAACGCAGTCATGTGGATCTGACGCATTTCCCGTTTTCACAACTGCATTCATTTCAAACTTTATTTCACTCGTAGAAGTCTGTGCTTATGGAGACACATGACAAATCTACTTTATGGCATAATCTTGTGTGTTTTTGTTCATTCAAGTACAAAAGAAAACTCGATACGGGTGCACTGTCTGACAGAGTTTCACCCCTTAATGCACAGCCAAGCTGTCTATCTGTACTGTGCACATCAAAGCAACCGTTTCAAACCGTGCTTAAATTGTTTGCACGAATAAGCACGTGATCATATAGCGCTTATAATGAACAGTTTACCTCTGTATTTCAGAGTGAGGGCAATAGTCTCTTGCATGATAAAACTGGGTCCTGACTTTGCTTCTGACACAAATGATCATATTTCTCACCACACTATAAAACTTTGCTGAAGCTTTGCAGAAGGTTTGCCAGTAACTTACTGTAGATTTAATTTACAAAAAAATAAAAAGAAACTTACCTAGTTCTAATATTTTCTTTCATCAAGCAACACTATGTATAGAAGTGTATGAAGCTTAAATATTACTAGTGTGTTGCCACTAATGAGACCAGTTGCTCATTTTGAATATCAAAAGTCCAAATGTTTCAACATTTGAACTCAAATTAAATACCGTACTAATTGGACAATATTAAGTAGTAATCAAATCTACAGTAAGTTACTGACAAAATTGCTGCAGAGGTTTTAAGTGCACAAATCTCCCCTTTTTACTAGCTTTCTGATCAAGTCAAATCAGTTTCATTAATGTAGTGCTGAATTAAGTAATTAATGTGTTGACAGCATATGTACTAGAGGCTGCTGCTGGTTAAAAGCTAACGTTACAAGAGTTGTTATAAAGATGAACAGTGGTTTGCAGACCATGTTGTTTTCAAGGACATCGGGTGGCATCTAGTTTCACCCCTCCTTTTCAAACCACTACGGAGGCTTTTGTCTTCGCTTCTTTGCCGAAGGAGATAATGTATTTACAAAACACGCTCTGTTGAGCAGTTTGTCCATTTAGTGCTACTGTAGAAACAACATGCCGAATTCGATGCAAGGGGATTTCTATGTAGATAGAAATAGCTCATTCTAAGATATGTAAACATATCACTTCATTATGTAAGGTCTTTATATACCACTTAAGACATACAGTACTTATATTATATTGCATTTCTGTTAATAGACCATCCAAACATTACACATTGGGCCTTTAATTCTAATGTAGAGAATGTTCTTCAGCTTATGACCTTGAACATCGTATATGTTGCAATAGTCACATCAAAAAACGTACAACTGCAAATTGGGATCAATAGTTGAATATAAATTGACGGTAGTGGTTTAACATTTCATGTTGTTAATGAAAGTGTGAAGAAAAAGAATGTACCTTTTGTGTTGGTGTCCATACGCCTTTAAATTAGTTAAACATGCATTTCTCTCTGGATTCTATGTCTGGTGCTTGGATGGAAATCTACAGAACTGGGAACGCACTGGAAGTACATAAACCAGGATCAATAAATGTAGTAATTATTTAAGTATAACTGCTTAATAATTATGCGTATACTTGACTGTACTTTATCCGTTAGATTCTTACATTTTCCTTAGTTAGTTTTGACTTGTGGTGACTCATTGAGGCTTTAATTATATTCCCAGTTTCTTAGTGGATGTTAGATCTTTATCCAACGTACAGGTTTCAGCAAAGCTAACACCAGCAATAATTTTGTGTGCAAGGCCCTTATTGTGAAAGCCAGTATTAGAATGGATGGTGTCAATATCCTGACTGAAAACATGAAAGTGAAAGAGGCACTAAAGTATCTCTTAGCTGTCCATGTTTTCATTCGGTGTGGCATATGTACATTTTAGTGGCTACAGGACTGTCTTTCCTGGTTCCCAAATTGTTCAGCCAACAGTGTTTTAGTGTTGGTTCAATAATAATCATTCTTATTTATAATTGATGTCTTATTTTATTATTAGTGATATCTGTCATGTTTACAGTCATTAAAATCTGTTTTTATTTAATAATCATACTATTTTATTTCAAAAGTAATTCTACCGTGGTTATTTAAGGTGTCAAAAATATTTAATTGAAATGCATGATATTTTTAATAAAGACCCTAAAGATAGAACCCAAAAATATTAAATAATAGAACCTTTTCACAGTCTACTCTACATAGCAACATTTTTAACCAATAAATGGTTCTATGACACATCTTACTGTTATACATAGCACCATTTGACAAAGGGGCTTTAAAGATAGGTGCTATGTGGCGATTAAATGGTTCCCATATGATAACGAGGCAGTTATTCTCTTTAAATGCTTTTTAGTCTGTATTGATTTCTTCTCTAAATAAACGTAATTGACTACCAAAACTTGTCATAAATGTATTGAAAAATACATTGCAAAATGAACTGAATTGTTGTTTGTTAATATTACTTAAAAAGTTGCGCCCTTACCCTATCCATCATAGGCAACAAATAATTGTTTTCAACATCACCCTCCATGAAATTAAAGCTCGTTGCCACCAGGTGTCCTACTAGACCAAATTTTCAACTGCATATCTAAAGGCCAAAACGGTCCAAACGGGACATATAACAGTAATGGTGTTATAGACTGAGTTTGTGAAAGGTCTTTGCGGTAAGGTTTAAGTTTACAGAGGATTTCACGAATTCAAATAGCTTATATTTGAAAGAATTAAAGAATAAAGCTTCAGACTACAATTTACATGCTTATTGGGAATCTAACAATAACCAAAAACATGTCTCAAAACCAGAAATTGAATAAAAGATTTCTGCACAAAAACGCAAACTGTCTAAAATTGAATCATCAATTCTTCCCTTAAATTTTCATAAAGTCGTTTTTTTTCTTTCACCACATTCCCTCACCCATATGTGCAGCAGAGAATGTTTGTGTGCTCTTGAATTTATACTTAATATAAGCGTGTTTCAGTAGTGAGGTGCGTGTGCAGCGGCAACGACAGATGGCGGACTCCTCTTCCCCCGGGAAGGCAATCTCTACGAATGCGGGCGCGTGTCAATCACCCGCTCTCATGTGATGGCTCCTGCCAGTGACGTGCCCACCATATGGCCTGGCATCAGAGCAGGTATGCAACCCTGCCTGCTAGCGATGCCACACTGCCTCTCTGCAGTCCGGAAAGGGATAACACGTAGCGGATCACGCAGACAACCGTGCCTCTCCTCCAGCCAGAGCGTAAAGAATTTGAAGGCAAAGATTATGTAGATGTTTGCGCTGTCACCCACGGAGCACCATAAACGAGGTCAGTTTTTCCAACGCGACAGAATATATAACCATTCGAATTATTTACATAAACAAATGTCAGCGAATGATGCTCTGAATTGTTTTATTTGTACACTGGATATAGATTTTCACCATCCATGACCCCTTTATTCACCGTGCATTTTAATTAATCCAAACGTAAAATAACGTAGTAAGCCAAATGTCAGATTCGTCTCGGTGAAAAGCAAATGTTAATTTTTCAAGGGCAGCTCAACTACACTATTTACTACTGAACTATATTTCGTTCAATTATGACGTTAGAATGATTAGTAGATTGTGCTCTTTGTTAAGCTCAATGTGTTGCTCGGGAGAAACAGTTGAACCCCAACGACAGGACCGGGATCGAATTTTGTGATATGGTAACGATAAGACAATATTAACATAGGTTTACTATCGCAACCATAGCATTGTGTATAAACAATAATATAGTTTATATAAACATGTCGTTCTAAACCAAATTTATAAATCACATATTCACCAGAAAGCGCTTTGTGACACATTCCCTTCAGGGTTTCAACATTATTTAAACCAATGTTTTAATTATTATATCATGTGTTTAATTATTTCTATATATGCTAATAAGTCAAATGAAATTCAATTAAAAAGTTGTCTGCAGTATCTATAACGAAATGGGAATGTGACGGGAGGGAGACAGACAGTACCTGAATATGGATATTTTAGGGATCTGAAATCTCTGAATGCGAGCTCATTACAACAGTGATCATTTCTCTTATTTATGTAAGTGTAATGTCTTTCGCCATTTTAGGTGTTTTGGTAAACCTTTTGTTCATTTCATCTTGTTTTTGATGTGCTGGAATGCCTCCAGAAAGAAGAGTGAAAGGATAGGGCGGAGGGGGGACCTGCTGCTCAAAACGCCCCCTGAGATGCAAAGACAGGGCCCGTGTTCGATGACCTGCTGCATGTGAAGAGCCAAACAGAACTAGAAATTGAGAAATTGAGAATCTTGCTACATCTGTCCGTGTATTAAAAACGTTAGTCTCTATTGTCTTTGTTAGAATTATTTGATTATTATTTTGAACATTTGCATAAAGATATAAAATTATTCATACAGTAATATGATTTGTATAATCGTCTAGGAACTTACATTCAGTATGTGCTATGCCACTACATGGTGGAATGCTGGCAGAGTGCGTTAACCTTTTCATAGTACAGGAGACGTTGTTGAAGTTTATTACCATTTCAAGCCACTAATGTGCAATACATAAATTTAACATCACGGTTTGATCATATTTGAATAAATGTATTTACTCGTTGTATGTATTTCAGTGCCACCGACATGTTAACGAGATTATTCAACGAAACTTCATTGCTTCCGGACATGCAGAAGTTCGCAGGCTGGGTGGATGACAGCGGGAGTGAGGACTCCAAAAACAAGGTCGAAGAACAGGAGCGTTCTCTCCTAGAAGACGATGAGCTGCGAGAGGGATATGTGAAAGACGATGGCAGTCTGGCTCAGTCGGATATTGCAGGGGAGGAGGAGGATGAGGATGTCGATGAAGATGATTGTGGCGATGAGGAGGATGAAGACAGGCCAAAAAAACGCGGGCCAAAAAAACGCAAGATGACGCCGGCTAGGGTGGAGCGCTCAAAAGTACGGCGCAACAAAGCGAACGCAAGGGAGCGCACGCGCATGCACGACCTGAACTCCGCGTTAGACAATCTCCGCAAAGTCGTGCCATGTTATTCAAAAACCCAAAAACTCTCTAAAATTGAAACACTTAGACTGGCAAAAAACTACATTTGGGCGCTGTCAGAAATCCTGCGCAACGGGAAAAGACCGGACGTGGTTTCTTATGTACAGACGCTTTGCAAAGGCCTCTCCCAACCCACGACTAATCTGGTGGCCGGTTGCCTGCAACTTAACTCACGGAATTTTCTAACTGAACAATGTCAAGAGGGAGCGCGTTTTCACGGACCCAACCCCTCGTTCTCCCTGCACGCGTATCCATATCAATGCCCCCGTCTATCTAGCACGCAATGTCAATCCGGATCCAATGCACACAGCCTCAGAAATCACCCTTTCTGTGCAACCTACGATACTGTGTTCACTGGGGGCGCGTCCCCAGAATACAACAGTCCAGATTATGAGGGCCACCACAGTCCTCCGGTGTGTGTAAATGGAAACTTTTCTTTGAGGCAACAGGAGCCACTGTCACCAGACACAGAAAGAGGCTATAATTATTCTATGCATTACAATAGTCTTCATGGAGCACGCCCGTCTGCTCCTCATAGTCTTGCTTACGGCCCATCGGGAGCGCGCAGCGGTAGCACGCACTCAGAAAACGTTCCACCGTTTCACGATGTGCACGTGCACCATGATAGGGCGCCTGCATACGAGGAACTGAATACCTTCTTCCACAATTAGATGTTTTTATGATAATGGCTATAAATGGCTAAAAACACACATTCCTCACAATTTTTTACTTTCTTCCGAATCCGGGTGTTATGGGTTCATACATTTTTAACAGTATTGGACTGTAATCTATATTTAACTATAATTCCATTATGGACCTTAAGTGATTATAATGTGTCAGCTTTAACATGAATTCAACTGCTTTATCGAAATATTATACCAGGTCAAACGTTTAAACCATTCTTAGTCTGTAATAAGACACAATTGTATGTCGGAGACTGTTTTCTGATAATATTAATAAAGACTATGGTTCGAGAATCACCAGAGGCTTCGATTTCTCTTTGAGAATTGGTCAGACAATAATTTCAAGAATAGCTCTATCAATTCACGAGAAAGGAGCATCAGTAAAGAGTTTAAATTTAGCAAAGAGCAAAATAATAAAAACATTCATATAATATTTTTTTCTATATTCCAAAATAGAATTAAAATACTTTTTAAAATAGGTAATTATGAGTATTTTTATTGTTTTTAAAGTTATTGGAATATTGGAAAATGTAACATTGCATTTGCATTTATTCATACAGCACACGCTTTTAACCAAAGCAATTTACTGTAACTATAGTGAAATCTGATTTGAGCCTTGCTGGCTTTCGGTTGGTTAGGAATTTCGTCTTACATCAATTTTTAGACATGTGTCATTATTTTGAAAATGGAAGAATCAATTTTCATTTTGTTTTTAAGATGATGTGAGCGAAACCAACCGGATTTTTTTCTGTTATTTTTCTGTTGATATGAAATATATTGTACACTAACGCATTTGACAGACGCTTTTATCCAAAGCGACTAACATTGCACTGTATTATACATTTGTTTCTGACTATGTGCAATCCCCTGGGATCGAATCCATGACCTTTCATTGCTAGTGCCATGCTCTAACCACTGAGCCACAGGAAAGTTCCTAAACAACATTTTGGTTATTTGGTTATTTATTCATTAGCCTAAATTAAATTAAATTAAATATTTAATATCCAAGCCCTAAAATCTAAAAGTTCTCAAACATTTAAAATAAAAAAATTCAATGTCTTGTGCATTTGTCTGAAACTTAAAATTCCGCAGTGACTTAACTATGAAGAGTTAATATAATCTCTAATTTTTCAAATGATTAGCCTACCAATCCAACTGCAGTTAGGTTGTTTTGATTAAGTAATAATGACAATAAAACACGATAACATAATAAAAACATGATTTGATGATCTGATCTTGCATATAAACTTTTTAGAAACACATCGCACATGGACAAACTGCGAAAAATAGAGGCTCAAATCGTAAGCTCATTATGTAAAGAACGTAAAAATAAGTGGCCTTATGCAACACCAATGATAAAGTAAGTTGTTGCGCAAGAATGCGTTTAGGGTTTCACAGTTTAACATTTTAGTAAACATAGAGGTACTGTAGACTTTTGCCTCCGTGCCGGGTTTGGAGATCTGCCCCGGATCCCATATGTTTCACAGAATTGTCTGAAATGGGATTAGAGGAGAACGGACAAACCACCGTGGGGCATCACTCATAATGGGCGAACAGACCTTGGTCGTATGCTCAGAATTATTCAGTGTTCGATGCTTAATTCTGGACCTTTAAATACGATTCCCTAAAAATAAATGTTATGCATTTGGTTAATTATAATGACATCACTCATGTGCCCTATTTTTATCAACATACCAGTGCTTTGAAACATACCCGTTTAGCGAATAATGAAACATATAATAATAATAGTAATAATAATTATGATTATAATAATAATACAAATAATAATTAGTAGTTGTAGTAGTAGTAGTTGTAGTAATATTGCATGCAATTTTTATAAAGTTGTATTCATTTATTTTAATAGGAGAATTTACCACTTCATAAATAAATGAAGTAATTCGCAATAGCAAAGTTTTTTGATTTACATGAATAGGCTACTCTTACATTTATATGGCGTAAACAAAATATTTCGATTTAATTCTGATTCTTGTCGTAAAATGTGAGTCCAGTTATGCGGTTAATGTTCTGGTGCCATCCAGAGAAACATGTAGGGTCGATTTTACGTTTGTTGTTATTGTATTATTCAGTTTTGAAACAAACTACCTATGTTAATGTTTATGTATTATTACCATAAATAGCACTGCTTTAATTTACATGCAATTATTGGATCGTTTCATAATTGTTAAAAAATATTGTCAGAAGGCCAGTGCAAGAATGTTGTTACCGTTCTGTTTTAACTGGAAAGTTATAAGAAGCTGTTGGATCCCATTCACACTATTAAATACTTTATCTGTTATTTATTTGTTTGTTTGTTTCCCATTAAAATACTTTTTTCTCTGTATAGGTTTCTTAATTTAGCTATATTGGCCATTGGAGATGTAAAGTTTTTATCATAGATTCTTTAGATCAGTGTATTAATGTGTCAGACCTGGGTGTTGTTTGCAAATAACACTGGCATCAAGATTTTGTTTTTAACAATGTACATAAATTAACGCATTTTTTTCTATTCTCTTATGCAGGTTTGGATTCCTCCATTCTGATCTAAGATAGCCTAATGTTTATCCAAGACATAGGTGTCCGGTCGAAAAAATAAATCTCGTGATAATATCAATAAAGTCGATCTAGATATGAACTTTCAACATTGTCATTCAGTATTAAATGTTTAAAGCCCACAGGATAAAAACCAAACAGGAGAGGAGGCGCTTCCTCTTTAAACTCGATTACAGCCTAGGTGATCTTAAGCGGCGTCCAGAGGCCACGATTGGCACGATACCCATGGGCTCAGGAGACACGCGCTTGCCAAGTCGCTAAATGTCTTAGCGTCGGTACGCGTGGCCAGCGGGGCAGCCCACCACCGAGATGCCAGCTGTGCCGTGTGCCAAGCCTGGCCAAAGCTGCACTGCTGGGTGGAGACGGTTTCTTTCCTAATTCAGCAGCATCTGTTCATTATTCTTCATGTTTTATACGAAAAAAAGCTCAACCATGCTAGCAAATAAAACCACGAGGCCTAACCCGGGATTTCATCGAATTAAACTGTAAAAGGCGCAAACTAATACTATTTCATGCTACAACGTTTTGTAGTCCCCGTCATTTCACCCCCAAGTTTGGGAGTGGACGAAAGAAATCCGACATTCGTATAAATTCTGTAAAAATAATTAGGTGATTATTTTTAATTTGTAAACTTTGAATTATATTTAATATATTATAAAGTTCTAGTAATTTTATAAGGTTCTACATTTAGTGATTTTCCTGAGCTAGAACCATTAAACTACAATACACAATGCAGACCTGTATTGTTTAATTAGTTTTTTTTTTCTAGTTAGAATATGCAGTACATTTTTAGTATTATTAGTGATTATTTAATTTGTCTAAAGATAATAAACATGATTCTGTGATTTTACAAAAAGCATTTTCTATCGAAATAAAGACCATTAGACACTATCTCAAAACAACACAATGATCAGTTACGATCATAAAATCACGAAGAATCATATGAGTGTTAGATAAATATAAGATACCATTCCATATTTTCATTCATTCAGCATGGCCAGATATATTGTGGTCATTCAAGTCCAGTGTTTGTTGATCTCAACAAAATCAAACTTTAGGAGTGACAAAGACATCCAACAGCAATGTAAAAGACTGACAGCATGATATGGAAAGTGTGATAAAAATCAAGTTTATCAAAGAACAAAAGATATACTTTTTACGTTTGCTAAATAGGTGAACAAATATTTTGTATTGCTTAGAAGTAGATATGAACTTGTTGTCTTTGCAGTTTTTGAGGTCTGAAAAACAGAGGCATTTTTGTCTGATATTTTGACCTGTTTGTCCAGTTTTCATTTGCTGCAAATACAAGCAGATATAAACCATATTTTAGTTTTAAACTTGGGAGAAATATTGTTAGTAGATTGCTGAATAACACAATAATTTTCATATCACTCAAATATACCTATAAATAGTAAATTCAGAAAAACTGAAACTGGTCTTTTAAAATGGTGTCTTTATTAATAATGTATTCGGTTCTTACTGTTCTTTAGAGGATAATTCATCATTTGAACAACTCACCATGTAATTGTAACATAGACTATTTCAACTCAACATATAAATCCAGTGTGGGTTATATTTATTTAGTCATATTCACAAAAACCTGTGTTAGAAGGCCATATTTGTGCATAATGCTATGATTCTGTTCATGTACCACGGTACCAATTTATGCATGCCAGCCACACCCCAGCAGTGCCAGTCATAAAGGCTGGCACAGATTGGCACAGCCTATCAAAATTCCACAGCATCTGTTCACTGTGGTAAGGAGGTACTGCAGAGAAAATGTGTGCAGAGAACAGAAAAAAGAAAGAGAAAGATTTTCAGTGTGCTTGTTGTTACTGTAGCTCCTTAGAATATTTTAAATTGTCAAAATATATTTATTTGTCTGTGTTAAAATACGAAAAGTAATTATGCAACGGTTTTGTTTTATATTTGAATGTGACAGAATAGAATGGAAACAAAAATGCATCCATCATCCTCCATAGATGGCAACACACACAGACACACGCATTCACATCATTTTTAATTTAACCTAGACATAATTTATTTGGAGTGTGGTGGAAAACTGCAAAATCAGAGGTTACTTAGAGGAAACCCACAGCAAAACATGCTAACAGAACATGCTAGCTCCACACAGAAAAGCACTTTGGTCAGCCCGGACTACAGGGACTATCTAAATGTGCTGTGTTTGCTACACAACGAGTCACTGTTGCCTTTGAAAACAGAAATATAATATAGTGCCATAGTGTATTTAACCTTGTATAATTTATTTATTTTATATAATTTTATGTATAAGTCTATATTCGTGTATTTGAATCTTGAGTACATAAAAGTGCACTGGGGTTGTTGCTCATCGGCACAGATGGCGTCTGTTTGAGGGGGTATGGGGGGTTCTGCTGATGCCACGCAATGGTCACATGGGCATCAGTAATTGGGTGCCATATTGCCTGGTTTGCAGAGCTCTGGGGCAGCCAGTCTCCCAGCTGGAACTGTCAGATGGCATTGAATCCAGCTCACTGCCCTCTACCCTCACACCCATTTTTCCGTTCTTCTCTGTCAGCCTCTTCTTCTCTAACTTTTACATTTAATCTTAACCTTACTATCTCACTTTGTCACCCCTGTTGATATACTATATATGGACACATCGATATACTGCTGATGCTTATATTATTCATGTATTAACATTATCAATACAACGGCATGCTAAGTTCACTAATGTAGGAGTTGTGTTTGTTTTGTGTAAATCAAAAACTACTTTTTAATAATTCATATTAACAATTTTCATTCTTTAATAGTATACAATATCACAAATGGAAAACCTCACCAGACTAGTAAAACACCAACCTATTTCTGTCTTATTGCAGTCTCTTTAATGGCAGTTTCATGATGAAGAAAAAATGTACACTTCAAGAAAGCAGCTAATTTTTATTTATTTTCTAAAGCTAGTACAGTAGTTTCAATAGTATTGCAACTACAATACATTTTGAGGTATTATTAATATATCACTATTCTTACTATTAATTGAATCACATAAATGAATTATGAAATGGCTAATCAATATATTATTTTCTAGTCGTACATTTGGAAGTCAGGATTTCAACTTTCATGTATCTTCAAAAACATCCTGTTCATCTATAACAAACAGTGTCATAAAATTGGATGTTGCTTGTCACTCAAACTCGCCAACAAAATTATATACAAGTAGCATGATATAGTGTGTGTATATAAGGTTTAGTGCATATGGAGTAACTGATCTGATGGACTCTGATCTTTGTGTATGTCTCTCCTGTGCTTTCCTGTAGCTCAGTGGTAAAAGCATTGTGGGTGCGATCCCAGGGGACTGCACATACCTATGTATAAATGTATAGGATAATGCAATGTTAGCCGCTTTGGATAAAATCATCTGCGAAAATGTGAGTGTCTTCATTGGCACATACTTAGCTTGTGCTTTTGAACTAGAATGCATATTTGTTGTGGTTCAAATTGGACCCTGCATAAGATTGTGTTTCATTTGAGGAACAGATGTTCATCAGATGAGAGTACCGCATTTAGTTTCTTTCCTCTAGCCAGTCACAAGATAACCATTGTTACCGTGTGGACATATTTCAGACATTAACACCAGGATGTGGTGGTTGCTTAAAAACAATTCCTCTGAATATTTGCTGTTGAATTGAGTAATGTTGTTTTGGATGGTTGCGATATTAAATGTAACTGTTGTCATCGCTACATTTGACAGACCATCTGTGGTCTAATCATCTTAAATTTTCAATGCAGCACAGAAATTTAACCCATGGAACAAAAAAATACTTGCTCCAGGGTTATTTTATGTATATCAGAAAACAATTCTGTTATGAAAATTAAACATGCTTTTACTACAGTTTAAAAAGGAAAAACATGGTTGCAGTAGTTAAATCATGGTTAGCACAAATAATCATGGTTGTGTTTTTTACAACAAAAAAGCAAGGTTTAGTCATTAATTGCTCCACACCTGTTTCTGTTCTCCCAGATTGTGTTCTGTATTTAAACCCTGTGTTCTCCTCTGTTAATTCTGATTTGGATGTATGGTTATGTTGATCTTGACTCCTGTGTTCTCCAGTGCCTTTTCCTTATGGATATATTAAAGATTTATGTTTTATTTCTACTCCTACACATAGCCTCACGTGAAACCCTTATGGTATAGTGGTAATACTTCATTTGATTTTGTCCATTAAGAATATTTGCTTGTAGATTCTATAAGATCATTGTGACTGTTGTGTAGATCTACAGTAAATTATAAATGAATTAATTGTCACATCTTGGGTCTGCTGATGGCTTACACACTTCTTTTTTAGTCTTAATAAACACTTTGTCCTCAAAGTTGTACTGCATTTCTTGTTTATTATGTTTGCCTACAGAAATAAATGGGAAAATAAACTGAAAAAAATGCCAATGCAAACAACTGAAAAAATGGTCTGTCAAACGATCACTCGCATCCAGAATTAAAGTTTGTGTATAATATATGTGTCATGGCCAACTGTCTACCGTTATTCACCACCAGACTATAGTACCCATAATCCTTTGCATCCGTCATGCTATTTTTGATTACACCTGCAGCTGATGCAGGTCTCTGGACTCTTTATATACTCATCCACTTCTGTCATCCAAATTCATCTTGGATTTTATTAAAGTATATATTGGATTACCTTCGTCTCCCGAGTGTTCGTCTGCAGGAACTGTTACAGAATACCAGACCTAAAAGTTAGCGTGAGCGTCTTTCCTTTTCCCTCGTTTTATTTAATTTTTTTGGTCAGTTTTTTTTTGCTATTCTACTTGAGGAGGGAATTTTCCCTCGAGGATCATACAAGCAGTGCTGTAGTACTTGAGTCCGAATTCGGATTTGAGGCCGTACACAAGACGATCTTCTGTAGTCTCGGACTTGTCTTGAACTCGTTGGTATCTGCACTCGGACCTGTCTCGGACTCAGTCATTGGACTCGCCAAATGTTTCTTTTTCCTTTTGGAGATGGTTATTTTTTGTGATTGGTTTCGAGCTGTAATATAAGATGATAAATAATACTAAATGAAATTATACTAAATGACAGATTTGAGTGTTTTGGTTCACAATGCTAAGATACTGTGCACAATAGGCCCTTTTCACAATGATTTAACTTCCGCCTTTTCACAAAGCAGTTTATCATAACATCGGTCTTGCAACAAACAAGAAGAAGAAGACGATGAAGAACTTCCGTTTTGTCGTCGTGCTGGAATTTAACAACAATGAAAAAAAGTGACAGAACACGTTTTCAAGTACCTACACTAGCACCTTCTCTAACACAAAACAAAACAAAACACATACCTTCATAATCAAACAGGTACTGTTTCAAGGTACTGTTTTAACGAAGAATTTCTATCCTTTAGAATTTGTATCCTTTATCGCAGACAAAAAACCTGCATCATATCTTTACTGTTTCAGTCATTGATGTTTCATGCTCCGCCAATAATCTTGGGAAAACATGAGAGCATGGGGTGAACTGCCTTAGTTTTCTTATTACTTTGTGGTGTAGTGAGCCTCACACGGGGCACCAAATAATGTATGATCTTCCCGCAGGCACCAATTGTGTAGGATGCCGCACACACGACAATGAATGCCTTGTGAGTTTAGGTCACACGGCACCTTAAAGTGGCCATTCCCCATGATTCCAATTTTCAAACCTTAGTTAGTGTGTGATGTTGCTGATAGAGCATAAACAATATCTGCAAAATGATAAAGCTCAAATTTCTATGCCAAGCACGATATTGTCAAACAGAATTCGCTTTTCAAGGACTATTCTAAGATTACCAACGGTCAAATAACAGCTTCCATGACTTTAACATCGGCTGTGAAAGCTGTTCTGTGCAATAAACTGATATTGTGTATTACACAAATATGAAAACGTCCTTTGAAGTCCTCATGCAAATGTCTCCTAGTCAATCTGCTTGTTTTATTATCCAACTTAGGTCCAATATAAAAAGGCAAAACTAACGCTTCTGATATTAGTGTTAATTAATATAACCGGTCTGACCCTTTATAAAGACTGGAAGAAATCCAGTCGTTTTGTTAGAAGAGGGGTTTTGAAACTAGAAACATAAACATCCATTGTGCTTTCATTTACTCATAATTTACGTAACCAATATTTAAAATGAAATATCAGAACAAAACATAGCTTTTTCATTATTTTTATATACGTATATTTAACATGTTACATTTACATAGAAAAACAGCATTTTGTAGAACATTAATTTACAGGATATTTAGGAAAATATGATATATTTATTTTATTTGAGGCCAGTTTTACCAGTCTGATCATTTTAAAAATTCTAATTGAAGAAAAAAACCTCCTCAGATAATAATAACAAAAAAAGATGGGACAATGTGCATTTATGCATTTCAGATTTCTTTTTACAAAGAGACAAAGAATGCATTTAAGCTACGCATGATTTTTACTGTATCTACAGTATACATTGTTTTTACACACACAAAAATAAAATAAAAAACATTTAACAGCTTCAAAAGCTTCTTGTTCCTCAGTTAAGAGATCTTACAATAGCAATTGCCAAACCCCTCCAAAAATACCTTTGGCATTATCCTGAATGTACAGAGTACAAACAAAATGGCAAAAAGACAACAACATGGTAAACCATCATGCATGCATTCAAATTAGGGATGGTAAGATTCATCGATTCGCATTGGTGCATTGCCATAAAAGGTAACTTTGCAATGCATTGATTTGAAAAAGTGTTCATCGGACAAAGTGACATTTGCATCGCGATGCATCGATTCTAACATATTTGCATTAGTAAAAATCTATTTTTTTATATACAGTATATACTGTTTATAATTATTAGTAGTACTTTTATTTTTTTATATGCAGGCTTTTTCTCAAAACTGATTCTTAAGCGGGTTCTGTCATCACCACTGCTGCTTTGTCAATATGACATTTTACGACACTACGGACTCGGAGACTGAGGCATGTCCTGACAGTCACACACAGGCTGCGTCAGACTGCTTTAAAGTGCTGCCTTCAGAGGCCACTACAGGAATGCTTACATCTTGGACATTTACGTTCAAGAAATTTGTGTGATAGACAACTGTTTTTATCCGCACAAATTTGCTTGAGATTAGATTTGACAGAACTCTATCTTGCCCACTCAAACCTAAAGGGGTAATGGGGTAAGTATCTGCTTTGTCAGCATATGAGCAACACCGGAGTTATCTGTTTCCCAGAGATAGGTACAAACAAAGAAAACGAGATCAGTTTTTGTGTTCTTTTTTATTAATTTGCATGTCTACAACTGTAGAACCGTAAGAGATGCCTTATTTCCTTATCGATTCTGGTACTTGACCAATCTATCTTTTGGGAACTTCATTTTTTAAAGCCCTTTAAGCCCCTAAGGTTAAGCCCTTGAGATAATGGGATCTAAATATGGCTTCATGAGAAATCTGTTAAATGTACACATTTTCATCAAAATCTTGATTTTTTTTTTTAAGGGGAATGTCTGAAGAACAAATAATGTTGAAACTAGAAATGTATCCTTTTTCCTTCTATCAAAACTGCGTTACACATAACCATTTGAGTGTCTTTTATGCACTCAGCTACTGTCGAAAATGATTGGGTTGAGGCACATTAAAGGTGCAGTTTGTAAGAATTTTGCCTTAAAATATCCAGAAACCACTAGGCTAGTGTTATATATTTTGTTCAGCTGAGTACTTATAATATCTCAAATGTTTCCAACTACTTTTAAATCGTGGGAAAATTGCCATTCTAAACAGTGACACGGGGCTGTCGCCTGTCAATGGCATCATATCCGTGTTATTCCTTGTTATTGCCTTTCATGACGTAGAAACCGTTTGACAACAGCGTCGTGGAAAAATGCGGAAGTAGAGTCTAGCGTCTAGCAAGCCACTAGCTTTTTTCGAGCACTCCCCGACTTATGGACAACAATTATTCGCAACATTTATAAAACTTTACCTCATCCGCTAACATGATTTCTCGTTCCCGTCTGATTAATGGGCATCAGCGGTGGAGTCGAAGACAACAGATCCCATCATTCCACGCTCCTTCACAGCGCCATCAAGCTACGCCATTGTTGTTGTTTTGATCGTGCGCCCTCTAGTGGCGGTTCCTACAACCTGTAACTTTAACTTGATCTGAATAATTTATCATAACTTGCTCTATAGCGCCACCTATAAAATTTCAATAAAGCAACCCTTGTGCTGTGTGGACCAGTGGTGGTTGATAGAACACAAACATGGCATAGAATGTGACTGGCTGGTTTACAGCACTGATTAGCATGTCCTGGCCACAATTTGGGAAAAAATATTATTTAAAAATGTAGGTCATATTGGGGAATATAACCCATGAAGTGAAAGTGACCTATTTGTTAGATATGGTGACCCATACCGAAATGTGAAGTTTTAACATCCCTAACCTCATAACATGTTCTTCATATTTCAAGGCTAACCATCAAACTTTTTCAGGCCCACTTTGGAAACTCCATTCAACAAAAACCCAAAAGTGTCAAATTAAACAGCAAAGACATGTGTTTTTGGAATTAAACAGTTTAATTTGTCCTTACAGTACATCACAGCAGATCATTGGGTCACAGCCAGTCCCAAGTACAGGCAAACCTCTAAAGGTGGCTTGTCAGATGGGCCGTCTGCAAATAGTGTCAGTGGGACCCAAGCTCACAATTTGCCAAAAATATCAGTCAGCACACAACTTTCTATCAATACAGATGAGGAAGAGAAGGAAGAATGAGATCAGCAATTTTAAACAGAACCTCATGACTCAAAATTTAACCCAGGATGAACTTTTTCAGAGAAATCAGAACTGTCGTTAATAATACTTATGTAATATCTTAAGTGATGTTTGTTCAATAAGTTACTAAAAGATTAAGGACTAAAATATTTTTCTTATTTTTTGTTGTATCTATGCAAAGCTCCATGTATCGTGGCACAAAATGTATGTTTTTTTGAATGCCTGTCTCTGTGAGCTGTTTGACACATGTCCAATTTGCAAAGCGAAATTGGATGTGCAGCAACATTAATCAGTGTTCTTTATATAATTTTATTTCTTTTGTTTATCCTTAGATTTGCAATGCCATGGAGTTACACATTTTTCCTTATGACACATTCTGCAGACATTGCAGGAACTTCTTGGATCCAGCAGCTGTTCTCAAATGGAGGAGCGAACAGCGAAAACTTTTGAAGAAGTTACAACTTATGGGGAATTGCTATAGCTGGAGATACAGTATGCGTGCAGACTCGCCAGGTGAGACACAAGTTTGTTATAATTTAGTTGAAAGTCATTTGGTTGAATGATTATACTTGGACATAATAACATCACAATTTGAAACATAACTATGTTCCCATCTTTGTTGTGTGTACTGTAGGCTATTGCATAACATATGGAAGCAACATGGTAATACACATTGACAGCAATAATATTTTGGACCTCTAGCTTGTTCAGGTGTGTAAAACTTGTAAAACTTGAAAGACTTTGAATATGATCCAGATCCAGATATTCCCACGGCCCTTTGTGCAGTGTTTGACCGTCAAAGGAGGAATCAACCGCCCGGCATGTTTCCAGACTCATTCAAGAGGTGGTTGAAAGCCAACATACAGACAAGCCTGAAAACTCCTTGCATATCTGGGCTACAACACAGGACGGAATGACAACTCAGCACCAGCAAACAAAGCTGAGATACCCAGATTGATGGAATTGCATAAAATGTCTTCGACCATGTAGCAAACTACCAACAAAACAGTTTCTGAAGTCTACATTCAGTCATATGGAAATAGAAAACAGCATATGAAAAACACAGCACAGATGATCAGGATATAAATGATCCAACAGTTATCTTAACCTTAAGGAAATAACAAGATATAAGCAAATTATCTCAGAACACAAGCTCCTGGGCTAGTCAACATAAAAGTGCAGGCATAGCTGGACGACATGGAGGTGCAGGCAATGCTGGACGACATGGAGGTGCAGGCAGAGCTGGAAGCCTAGATGTGGCAGGAGAAGTCAGAGCAGCCATCTTGACAGAGGCACCTGGCACGGAAGAGTCCAGGCCATCCATCGTGTCAGCGACCTTTGCAGCAAAAGAGCAGTAAACAGCCCAGACACACAACATAGCTGCAGCCACAATCGACAAAGCGTACGCTGGTGACAGGACAGGACCTCAGGAACAGATGGTTGGCATTCCATATATAATAGAAATCAGACTTTGCTTTTGATTTTTTATTCAACATAATATTGCAAATACTAAAACAATTGTCATGGACAAAAATGATGGGACCCCTTAACCAAATATTTTGTTGCACAAACTTTAGAGGCAATCACTGTAAGCAAATGTTTTCTGTTGCTCTCAATGCGACTTCTGCTCCTGTTAACATGTAGTTTGGCCCTCCCTTCCTGAGCAAACTGCTCCAGCTGTCTCAGGTTTGATTAGTGCCTTCTCCAGACTGCAAGTTTCAGCTTTTTTCATAGATGTTTGATAGGATTCAGATAAGGAATCATAGAAAGCCACTTTAGAATACTCAAAAAAGGTTTTGTCCTTATCCATTCTTGAGTGATTTTAGCTGTGTGTTTTGGGTCATTATCCTGTTGGAGGACCCATGACCTGCGACTGAGACAGAGCTTTCCCAGACACTGGGAAGTAAGTTTTGCTCCAGAATGCCTTGATAGTCTTGAGATTTCATTTTGCCCTCCACAGATTCAAGGCAACCTGTGCCAGATGCAGCAAAGCAGCCCAAAACGTAACCGAGCCTCCTCCATGTTTCACTGTAGATATGGTATTCACTTCATTGAAAGCTTGATTATTTCGTCTGTGAACATAGAACTGATGTGACTTGCCAAAAAGATCCAGCTTTGACTCATCTATCCAAAGGACATTCTCCCAGAAGGATTGTGGCTTGTGAATATGAATTCCAAAATCAGCCTTATGTTTTTCTTTAAAAGTGGAGTCCTCCTGGGTCTTCTTCTATGGAGCCCACTTTTGCTCAAAAAGCAACAGAAGGTGCGATCAGAAACTGACATGCCTTCAGCTTGGAGTTCAGCTTGTATCTCTTTGGCAGCTTTCCTTGGTAATTTTTCTACCATTCGCTCTATCTTTCTGTTCAAACGAATGCCGATTTTCATCTTGCGGCCACGCCCAGGAAAGTGGCTACAATTCCAAGGAGCTTAAACTTCTTAATAATATGCAACTGTTGTCACAGGAACATCAAGCTGCTTTGAGATGGTCTTGTAGCCTTTACCTTTACCATATCTGGTCCATGTTCAGTGTGGTGCACAATGGGCCTCATTCATGAAACAGAAGCAGAACGATTTTTTGTGTTACTCATTCATTAAGTTGTTTTGACCTAAATTTTTGTAATCATAAAAAAGTTGGTTGGTACGAAAGAAATGAAAGCATGCTCCATACCAAGTGTAAATAGTGCATAAAACCGCGGATAACGTTCTGCATTCTTTTAGACAAACTGATGACACTGCATTTTGATGCACTCTATCTATCCTAATAATATTTCACACATTCTTTATAATTTTTTACAAAGCCGTCATATCACAGTTTAGAAGATGCGGGACATGCACTACATTGACTAACCATCATACACAGTTGAGAAGTTAATATTAATGGTTACTGCATTTTCATATGAAGTAATTTTCTTTGAAATAAGAAACTAGTAACAAGTAGGCAAACTGTTGCGGATATTCTTAATCACAGCAGCAACTCATCTCCAGAATAACGCGCAGTGCCTCCAAAGCATTCTTAGGTGCCACCAGCTGGTCGTTTTCAGTAGAGCACCAGGTATTATTACTTTAGCTGGCTAAAAATGCATTGGTGGACAAACTTTAATTGATTCTTTTTTTTGGTAGGCATATAGCCTATTAGTATCTTATGCCTTTATTCAATATAATGTAACCAGCTAAGGACCAGCACATGACCATCTTAATCCAGCACATGACCAGGTTAACCAGGGGCACGTTCAAGCTCACATCGGTGTTTAACGTTTCCTGGAAACGGTGTGCGACAGGGTTTGTCTATGTGGCACGGGAACAGGTCCCAGATCAGCGTCACCTGGAGAACAGGCCGGCAGCTAATCGCCCACACCTGTTGCCGATTACTGCGAGGCATAAAAGGAGCTCACACAGCTCATTCAGGGCTCGCACTTGAGACAAGGACTAACTTGTTTTCTGTTTCCCTCTCCAGATTGAAGCGAGTAAACCCACAAAGAGACGGGACTTACTTTGGACACCAGTCAGCCGTGTTTGAAGACACTAAAGCGGATGTTAAACCTACAACCGTGTGTTTTGCACTCTCTTGTAAATAAATTCCCCCTTCGGGGTTGTTACACCTGCTGACTTGTGTCCGTCGATTCTCTTACTCTGCCACAAGTGGTGGAGAATGCGGGCAATGTGGTAAGAGATCAACGGTCCCACTGGAATATTTCCCTCTTTTAGCGTGTTCATTTTTTTTAAACCGTAGAAACGACGGCGAACTCTCTCTCCCCGTGGCGGAAATGGAGGAACTCCTACGCAGCCTCACAGAGGTAACCGTCCGCCAGCAGCGATGTTTTGATCAGCTGGTGGCCAGACAGGAGCGAGCTGACCGAGACCTCGAACAACTTCAGGGAGCGGCTGCGCGCCCAGGCCCCGCTGAACCACGACACCAAGCTACAATGTTGCTGACAAAGATGACTCCCCAAGATGATGTCGAGGCATACCTACATACCTTTGAGGTAATCGCCACTCGGGAGGGATGGGGAGTCGAGTTATGGGCGCGCATCCTGGCGCCATTCCTGTCAGGAGAAGCACAGCGGGCTTACTATGCCTTGCCAACAGCCCAGGCGGAGGATTACGCCGTACTCAAAGCAGAGATTTTGGCATGCGGAGGCCTGTCACCACCTTGTGCCGCCCAACAAATCTCATGCATGGAGCTATGACGAACAGGTGCCCGTCCGGCAGCAGGTTGCACAGTTAATGCATCTTGTCCACCTTTGGCTGCTGGCGGATGACCCCACAGCGTTACAGGTCGCAGAAAGAGTGATGATTGACCGACTTCTGCGCGACCTCCCTCGTTACCTCCGGCGACCCGTAAGCATGCAGGACCCGAAGACGATGAAGGAGCTAGTCGAGGCAGTAGAGTTAGCCGAGACGGCAACCGCTCAAGATCCTGGGGAGAGAGAGAGAGCAGCACCCCGGAGGGGAGGATATGGTTAGCCACGACCGGAGGGTACCGTGCGTCCAGTGAGTAGGCCGGTGGCCCCTGAACGAGCCCATGCCCACCGAACCATTGTCCCCCGGAGGCCGCGCCTGGATGGCGGGATGTACAGTGCACCAAACCATGCCCCTAGGAGCCCCCACCAGGACTATATACGTAGGAAAAAGGTTGTACCGAGCACTCCTCGACTCCGTTCCGTTCCCATCACTTGTGTCCATGGGGACACCCAATACGTGCCAGCAAGATGGGTAACCATTACCGGGAGCCTGGGACATGGCAAGTTGTAGTGGGCATCGTCCAGGAACTCCCCGTCCCGGTGGTATTGGGCCGGGATTGGCCGGGGTTCGAGAAACTTCTGACTGCCACAGTGAGGGAAAAGCAGGGCACCAGGGGCCACCGAAAACGGCAAACCCCGTGAACCCGAGACCAACGTCAAACGTTCCTGGCTACGGGCAACGAGAGAGAGGGTGAGTACCCCGACCCCAGCCTTAACGTATATCTAGATCTGTTTCACCAGGTCAACTCAGGAGAGGGGTTCGGCCGCGAACAGAGGGAAAATGAGCGGCTGAAGCATTGCTGGGGTCAAGTCCGAGTCCAGGAAGGGAAGGACCGAATCCCCGGACCCCACCCTCACCCCCACTTTGTGGTTAAAAACGGCCTACTTTACTGTGTCGCCCAGAGGCGGGGGGAAGCAAAACATCTCCTGGTGGTCCCAAGAAGCAAGACCGAAGCGGTCCTAGAGCTGGCACACTCATACCCCATGGTGGGACACCTGGGGGTCCAGAACACCTTACAGCGGATTAAAGATCGGTTCCACTGGCCAGGGATCGATGCAGATGTAAGGTCCTTCTGCCAGAGCTGTTCCACGTGCCAGCGGACGTCCCCTCGACACCCACCCCCCAGTCCTCTAATTCCGCTGCCCATCATTGAGGTACCCTTCGGTCAGATTGGCATGGACCTGGTAGGGTCGTTGCCAAAGTCCGCCCGGGGCCATTAGCACATCCTGGTCCTCGTGGATTATGCTACACGTTACCCGGAGGCTATTCCCCTGTGCAAGGCCACAGCAAAGAATGTCGCCCGGGAGCTGTTTATGATGTTTAGCCGGGTGGGCATCCCCAGCGCAATACTGACGGACCAGGGCACCCCGTTCACGTCTACACTGATGAGCAACCTCTGTCAGCTCTTCCGCATCAAGCAAATCCGCACCTCCATGTACCACCACAAACAGACTTGGTAGAACGGTTCAACCAAACCCTCAAGTGGATGTTGCGGCGAGTCGTAGCGGAAGACGGACGGGACTGGGATCTTCTGCTTCCGTATGTGCTGTTCGGGATACGTGAGGTTCCCCAGGCGTCAACGGGTTTCACCCCTTTTGAGTTGCTGTTCGGGCGCCACCCACGAGGTCTGCTAGATATCGGTCAGGAAGCGTGGGAGCAGCAGCCCGCACCCCACCGAACGGTTGTCGAGCACGTCCGAGAAATGTGGGAGTGTATAGACAAAGTGATGCCCATGGTGAGAGAACACATGGTAGAGGCCCAGCGCGCAAAACAGAGGGTATACGACCGACCAGCACAAGCACGGGAATTTCGTCCCGGCGAGCGGGTACTGGTCCTTGTGCCCACAGCCACCTGTCCCGAAACCAGACGGCACCTTGAGGTTCTGTAACGATTACAGGAAGCTCAACGAAGTGTCCTCCTTCGATGGATATCCTATGCCGCGGGTGGATGAGCTGCTGGATCGCCTCTGTAGGGCTCGGTATAGCTCAACTCTTGACCTGACTAAGGGTTACTGGCAGGTTCCCTTGTCTATAGAGGCCAAAGAAAAGACGGCCTTCAGCACACCCAGCGGCCATTGGCAATATCGAGTCCTACCGTTTGGCTTACACGGCGCCCCCGCGACATTTCAGCGAATGATGGATATCGTTCTACGGCCCCACCAGACTTATGCAGCAGCCTATATCGACGACATGGTGGTACACTCCGAGAGCTGGGAGGAACATGTAGGTCGACTCCAGAGGGTGCTGGACGAGCTACGTCGGGCTGGACTCACAGCCAACCCAAAGAAGTGCCACCTGGGACTGACAGAGGCCAAATACCTGGGAACCAGATAGGTCGGGGTCTTATAAAACCCCAGGAGAAAAAAATTGAAGCTGTACGGACGGCGGCACGACCTACCACCAAGTCCCAGGTACGTGCATTTCTCGGGTTGGCGGGCTACTATCGTTGCTTTATTCCCCATTAGTCAAAGACCATGCTCCATTACAGTGGATGGCCCGGGCGAAAGACATCAACGCACGGGTAACCCGTTGGTTCCTCGCGCTCCAGGACTTCACGGTGCGACATCGTGCTGGGGCTTCATACGGTAACGCGGATTGACTATCTCGGATGTGGTGCGGTTGGGCAGGTCTGTCAGGCAAACATTCCCTCCCACCCCTACTAACATCCCAGAACATCCACAAGAACCACCAGTGTACCAGGTTGACGCTGGGGGGGAATGTGGCACGGGTACAAGTCCCAGATCAGCGTCACCTGGAGAACAGGCCGGCAGCTAATCGCCCACACCTGTTGCCGATTACTGCCAGGCATAAAAGGACCTCACACAGCTCATTCAGGGCTCGCACTCGAGACAAGGACTAACTTGTTTTCTGTTTCCCTCTCCAGATTGAAGCGAGTAAACCCACAAAGAGACGGGACTTACTTTGGACACCAGTCAGCCGTGTTTGAAGACACTAAAGCGGATGCAAAACCTACAACCGTGTGTTTTGCACTCTCTTGTATATAAATTCCCCCTTCGGGGTTGTTACACCTGCTGACTTGTGTCCGTCAATTCTCTTACCCTGCCACAGTCTAGGATTATTATTTTGATATTAAATTGTGCCCGGACGTGGATTCTCTCTCTGCCTCACTGAGCGTATTAATGATAACAAGACTTCTTACATGTCAAAGAAATTTGTTTCCTGAGGTAATGAGTCTTTTGGAATAGATTTTTGGTTTAAAAGTTGTGGTTAATTATATATTGAATAGTTTCAACATCTCAAAAGTTTAACCATTTCACACCTAGAGATGATATTGTAAAGTTATAGAAAAAGCCATTTTTTTTTGTTTCATGGGTATTGATGGCATAAGCAAAGCCGTTGTGGAAAATAAAAATAAAATGTAAAACTTGTTTTCATGTCCTAAAAAGTTTACAGTTTACATTTGTTCACATTTGGTGGTCAAATTTTACAAAGTACATCAGTCAATAAACATAATCTGGCAAAAACAAACAAGCAAAATGCAGCAAAAAAATCTCTGTTATGTTCTGATTTTATCACAAATTTGTTCTGGACATTCCCATAGCAACACAAATTGCACTACAGTTCCCTGGAGCTTTGGAAACACACATTTGCTCTCCCACACACACTCTCATACCCAAAAGTCGAATAAATAGTAATTGATAAGAAAATAATTTAATCGAGGACATAACGTCAAGTACTTTTAATTATGAATCACCTCCAACAAAAGCTTTATTTTAATAAATTCAGACAAATTGTAATATATATTTTTAAACATATACATTTAAAAGCGGTCTCATTTGCTCCTCTGTCCCACCTTGTGCATTGTTTTTACATAAAAAGAAATATATAAAACAGGAAAATTATTGATTTCATTACATACTGTTGCAAGACAGACCACACCAGACAACTGACTGTAGTGTAAAGTAAGATTACAAGGTGACAACAGTATATCAGTATACAGTATATCCACAGGTAACAGGCAAGTTAATACACAGGTACATATATCCACAGAAAAACTGGTAATTACATCCACAGGTAACAGGCAAAACACACAAACATCCACAGGTAACAGGTAATCTTCATGGAACAAATGATCAAGGCTAACACAACGTTAAGACCTGACAACGTGCAAACAGTGGGCGGGTGAATATAAAGAGGCATGGATTGAGTAACAGGTGTGGGTGTAATCAAGAGGGTTGACGGAGTGCGCAGGATTATGGGAAATGGAGTTCAAATGATCAAAAGTCCGGTGAGTGTGAACGTGGGAGGCTAGTGCAAGGATCTAGTGCAGGGGCCGTGGCTGGCTCCGTGACAGTACCCCTCCTCCACAGTCTGCTCAAGCGGGCCGCATAATTCAGCGACGAGGACAGCCACATGGATAAGGGGCTGGGCGATAGGGAGGGTTGTAGTGGAAATCTCTGAGTAGAGTGGGATCGAGGATGTCAGAACAAGCAGGAGTGTTCCTCAGGGCCATATCCCTCCCAATCCACGAGGTATTCTAGATGGCTGCCTCGCTACCTGGAGTCCAAGATGTTGCCAACCCTGTATATTTGCTCGTCAGCGTTGATAGGAGGAGGAGGCACATTGACTAGGCCACTCCAAAACCTTTATTTTTATTTTCTTCAGCCATTCAGAGCTGTAATTGCTTGTGTTTTGGATCATTGTCCTACTGCATAACCCAAGTGCGTTTAAGCTTGAGGTCACAAAAAGATTGCCGGACATTCTCTTTTAGGTTTTTCCGGTAGAGCGCAGAGTTCATGGTTCCATCAATTATGGCCAGTCGTCCAGGTCCTGAAGCTGCAAAGCAGCCCCTGACCATCACGCTACCTCCACCATGTTTGACTGTTGGTATGATGTTCTTTTTATTAATACTGTGTAAGTTTTACGCCAGATGTAATGGGACGCACAACTTCCTAAAAGTTCACCCTTTGTCTTATAAGTCCAGAGAATATTTGTCCAAAAGTGTTGGGGATCATCAAGATGTTTTTTAGCAAATGTTCGTTTTGGTCAGCAGTGGTTTTCACCTTGGAACTCTCCAATGGATGCCATTTTCTCTTTCTTAGTTAAGAACCATGGACATTGACCTTAACTGAAGCAAGAGGTTCTTCAGATGTTGTTCTGGGATCTTTCATGACCTCCCGGATGAGTCGTTGTTGTGCTCTCGGAGTAATTTTGGTAGGTCGGCCACTCCTGGGACGGTTCACCACATGCTTTCTCCATTTGTGGATAATGGCTCTCACTGTGCTTTGCTGGAGTCCCAAAGCTTAGAAATGGCTTTGTAACCCTTTCTAGACACATTTCAAGTACTTTGTTTCTCATCTGTTCTTGAATTTCTTTAGATTGCGGCATGATGTGTTGCTATTTGACATCTTTTAGACTTCTTCAGTTTGTCAGACAGGTTCTACTTAAGTGATTTGAACAGGTCTGGCAGTAATTAGGCTTGTGTGTGCCTAGTGAAATTTAACTCAGTTATTTAATTCATCACAGTTAATTCATGATTTACCAAGGGGGGCAATAACTTTTTCACATAGGGACAGAAATGTTTGGATTGTTTTTTCCCTTAATAAATAAAACCATCATCCAAATCTGCATTTTGTATTATCTTTGGTTTTCTTTGAGTAATGTAAGAATTAGTTTAATGATCTGAATCATTTAAGCGTGACAAATAGGCAAAAAATCCGGAAGGGGGCAGATACTATTTCACACCACTGTATGCTTGTGCACATGAGGGTATTTTTAGCAAGCCGATAACTCACGAAGACATCATGAAGTGTTTAAAGCAGTCAAAACGGCTCCAGGAATTCCTCCGTTGCATATGCAAGCACAGATCTAATAAACACTCCTTTTATATTACCAAATCACTTGAATTTTGGGTTGTATATTGTTATCACTTCCTGTTTTTATTCTCGGCCCACATTTCTCACTTTCATGTGCAGAGTTCGTTTGAAAGTGGGCCGAGACCAAAAGACACGCTAGACCGGGACCCTAACAGGTAGGAACCTTTGCCAGCTGTGGTGATGTTCATAGCAGTATGACCTCAGGTATCTCTCAATCTCCTGAATCTTGTCTTAGTCTTGTTATTAGCTTGAGGATAGTATCCTGAGGTAAGGCTGACTGTTGCCTTGAGGAGGTTGAAGAAGGCCTTCCAGACTCGAGAAATAAATTGATTGACCACCATCTGAGACAACGTCCTCTGGTATTTCAAAGTAATGGAACACTTGGTTAAAGAGAGTTTCAGCAGTTTCAATTGAAGTGGGCAGTTGAGGTAGTGGCATCAGTTTGCAAGTCTTGGAAAACTGGTCTACTTTGACTAGCACGCACGTGTAAGTGTCAGATAGAGGCATATCTATAATAAAGTCCAAAGCAACATTCTTTTAGCTGGCTGAAAGCTTTAAGGGCATCTGTGGTCCAGGACAGAGAATTGGGTCGGTTACAAAGGAGGGAGGTGAGTGACGAGGGTATGACACTGAAGTTGGGGATGAAACAACAATAAAAGTTAGTAAATCCTTAAAATCGTGGCAGTTCTTTGATAGTTGTGGGTTGTGGCTAGGTTTTCACTGCTTCCTCTGGTCCATCTCAACACCCTGAGCATCGAAGATGAATCTTAGGAAGTGGATTTTGCAAAGGTTGAACTCACACTTTTCGAGTTTAAGGTACAACTGGTACTATTTCAGATGTTGGAGGACTAGTTGTAGTAGTAGGATGTGGTGAGTATGCTCTGCCTGGTTTGTGTAGTAAATCAGGATGGGATCAATGTAGATTACAAATTTCTTTTGAGAGGATTACAAATTTGTTGAGAAACTGTCTGAAGATTTCATTCATATTTTTTTATACACAGCTGCAGAATTCACTTAGCCTTAAGGCACTGTACACGTATAAACCAAAAGGTGTAACAAAAGCAGATTTCCATTCATATCCCTTGTGGATTCTGATGAGGTGATGAGCGCTTTGTAGATGTTTGAGAATGTTTTTTACTGTTGAAGTGGAGGTGGAGGTTGTCTCTGGATGTGAAAGAAATCAATGCAGATTATATGCATTCTGTTGTAAAAACAGGCTGTTTTATTATGTGCAATTCTTTTTTATGCTTCTCTGTGTGTTGCAGACCACACCGCTATTCTATAATTCTGAGCTCCGTTGTCTTTGACACAAAGTTTTTTTTTTCTGCAGAGCATTAAAGCAGACTAAGGAGAGCAAAATGCAACAAGTCCGTTTCATTGATTTTAAAGGCTAGGGATAGTTTTGTTTCAGTATATAATGCAAAAGCGGTGTGGTGTCATTTGTCTGTCCAATTATAGCTTTACAGCTTTAACAAATTTGAACAGCTTTAAACAGCCTTACAAGTTCAGAAATATATGAGAATGCTCTTTATTTGCACACTTTCATGCACACTCAGAACTCATTGGAAGGGAAATAGAGAATTTCTGATTTTAAACATAGCCTACAGTCTACAAAAAAGCTGTAGATACTGCAGGTTTTTTATGATCCCGATGTACCGTCTATTGCTTCTGCTGCCTGAATGGATGTTTTTGTCCACAGGATGCACGGCTGCGCATTTGTATTTGTATACTCTCTTGCTGTGCTGTTCAGCTTGTTGCGTTATAAGTGGCATTGTAAATGTATCATGTGGTAAGTGTGATGGTATAACGATGTATGAGCAGTTCTATAGGAAAGCACAGTAAGGTAAAATACCTCACTGTAGTGTGGTAAGTGTATGAGTGTTGTGTGGGAGGGGGGGGGGCACGTGTACAGAAGTTCATTGCTCAAATGTCATGGTTTGCTATTGATATACATTTACTGTCAAAATCCTGCACCATATCTGCTTTAAAATGCATTGCGAGAATTCGTAATCCAACATCACTTGATCACAAATGGAACTCGCTTCCTTAAAGTTACCATGCCATGTACCCCTCGCTAACAAACTTGTGAAAGTCTCTCTGTGAAGGGATTCAGGTGTTCACTTTTGGAACGCCCCAACAAATGGCGTCCCTTCAAGGGGGCATAAAGGCTGTTTGGAAAATGCCCATAAATCAGTTATTTCTAAGCTGTCTCCTGATAAGTGGTTTCTCTGCTGAGCTGCCTGCAGACTGACAACACAGCACAGATAAGCTTTAGATCGTTTTAATAAAATATTTTAAGGTTATTTAATTATTAATTTGATATTTTATGGTTATGATATGTATGGGAATCACATTCATTTACATACATCAGGTTAAATTATAATCAATCATCATTAACCTCTTAAAACTGCTTAACTGTCATAAATCATTAGTCTAAACTATTTTCATGCACATTAAATATGGTTCAACATGTATTTAGATCTATTTGTTTATATTTTTTAGTTTTGTATGTGAGTTTTGTATGTGTTTTGGGAGTAAACTTGCAAGAGACAGTTCCCAGATTAAAGTGGTAGTAAATTTATTGTTAAAATCATTTTGGAAATGAAAGTCGTGTTTGTTCTAACACCACATGTACCTGTCTCTGTTGTAGGTGATTCATAAGCCACGTCTAAACAGTTTGACTTAAATTAGAATTTAAGAAAAAAATATGGCAGTCAAGAAGAATTTCTTCTTGAGAATGTTTTGTGAATCCAGCACCAGGGCTGCCAACTCACACAATTGACTCATTTCTCACGACCTCACACCACACATCCATTTTCTCACGTAGGACCATATCTGCCATTTTTCAGTGGTGTCTAATAAAATTTGTGAAATAACTGCCTAAAGCCTAACTGTGCTTTGGTGCTGCATACATTTTACAGTGTAATAGCGCTCTTTGATGTAAAATGAGTGAGGTTGTCAATCAAATGATAGAAGGCTGAAGTTACTGTGTACAGAGCCGAGCAGTGACCCATCAAATCAAAGACGATGATATCTTCAGTACGTTTCACAGAGAAAGAGTGCAATAAACAATGTAGGTGGCGAAACACTCAATATATGAGTGATGAACGACTCACAGTAATATCCAGTGATGTAAATTACAAAACGTATATGTTATGTTAATTCAGATCAGTAAGTAGTGACAAGATAGTAACTGTGCTGTTTTGTAATATTAGGAATAAATGTGTTCATATTGTGAATAAATGTAATAATGGTTAACACGTAAACTCACTTCTTAAAGAGAAGGCCCCAGGGCTTCACTAGACAAACGGTGTGTTTTTGAAAGTGTCTAATGGTTGTGGGTAGCCTAAAAAAATAAAAGTCTCATTTACAAATAGTTTACGAATTATTAAACAATGCAGTCCAATAGAGAAGCTATTTTTGTTGATTTGTCCGTTTCTTTATTTCTTTAATTTGGTCTGTGTTTAAAATTTAAAGGGACATTTCACCTAAAATGAACCATTTCAAATCAAATCAAATCCCATTATTGGCACTCAACCATATACACAAGTGCAACAGAAGGTGAAACACTTGGGTGTAGTTCTGACCAACATGGCAATATGTATGGCAGATATGAGACAGAATTGTAGATAACAAGTGACAAAGAATTACAATACTTTACAATAGACATTTTCCTGGACACATTTAATATATAAATATTTCTGTACAAGTGTTTTACCATAGTATAACGAATGACACTTAATTTACATAGAACTACACAGCAGCAAATGTACACATAATACAATAAATGTAAGTCAAAGAAATTCAGAATAACCCCTTGCCGTGAGTTTTTCAAGGCAACCGTCAGAATGCGGGCGATTCGGGAAACCGCAGAGCCACAGCATCTGTTTGACTAATGTATTGCCTTCACGTAATTTTTATATAATTTTTTTTCTCTTTCTGATTGCTTATGCTGGTATTTCGAGGGTACCCAGATGTTTGATTGGTTGCGTTGCAAGAGTTTGTGGACCAGAGTCTAGACCAGGGATCAGAAGGGCATTTGGCTTTGAAAGCGCACAGTAGCCCCCTTTCCACTATCGAGCCAGTCGCGAGTCACTTCCGGTGCTTGATCATGCTGAGCCGGGGCTTACTCAACGCCCGGGTTTTTTGGCCTTGGGCCAAAGCGAGCCAGCTGGGGCTTGAGGAGTGGTCAAGGTGAAGAGAGGAGATTATCTGAGTCAGAGGATCTGCGGCAGCGGCAAGAAACACGTCTCACTCATAAAGCCAAACTAAAAAACTGGATATTAAACTCAAAATAGACAATTGTAAGCACTGATGTACACTTACTGTAATAGGCAAAAAAATAATACTTTAGTATTATCTTAGAGGCAAGTGTGCCATTCAAAAAATTCAAAATTATTAAAAACAAGTTTCAAGTTTAGTTTATTTATATAGCACATTTACAACAGCCAAAAGGCTGACAAAGTGATTTAAAATAAAAGATTCATACAGTAAAAGCATTGTAAAATTAGGAATAGAAAAACTCAGAAAAAAAAAGGAATACAAATATTACAACCACAAAGATAAAACACTGAAAGGAAATACACTGACCAAAATTATAAACGCAACAATTTTATTTTTGCCCCCATTTTTTATGAGCTGAACTCCAAGATCTAAGACCTTTTCTATGTACACAAAAGGCTGTTTTCTCTTAAATATAGTTTACAAATCTGTCTAAATCTCTGTTAGTGAGCACTTCTAGATTGCCAAGATAATACATCCACCTCACAGGTGTGGCATGTTGCTGATTAGACATCATGATTATTGCACAGGTGTGCCAATAAAAGGCCACTCTAAAATGTGCAGTTTTACTGTATTGAGGGGGACCGGCAGGGTCCGAAAACCAGTCAGTATCTGGAGCACCTTTTCTCCTCAACCAGTGCAACACTTCTCCTTCGCATAGAGTTGATCAGGTTGTTGATTGTGGCCTGTGGAATGTTGGTCCACTCCTCTAATGGCTGTGCAGAGTAATTGGATATTGGCAAGAACTGGAACACGCTGTTGTATACGCCGATCCAGAGCATCCCAAACATACTCAATGGGTGACATGTCTGGTGAGTATGCTACCCATACAAGAACTGGGATGTTTTCAGCTTCCAGGAATTGTGTAAAGATCTTTGCAGCATGGGACCGTGCATTATCATGTTGCAACATGAGGTAATGGTCGTGGATGAATGGCACAACAATGGGCCTCAGAATCTCGTCACAGTATCTCTGTGCATTCAAAATGCCATCAATAAAATGCACCTGTGCTCGTAGTCTATAATATACGCCTGCCCAAACCATAACCCCACCATGGGCCAATCGATCCACAACGTTGACATCAGCAAACCGCTCACCCACACGACGCAATACACTCTGTCTGCCATCTGCCCTTTACATTGAAAACCGGGATTCATCTGTGAAGAGAAAAGCTCTCCAAAGTGCCAGACGCCATCGAATGTGAGCATTTGCCCACTCAAGTAGGTTACGACTAAGGACTGCAGTCAGGTCGAGACTCCAATGAGGATGAAGAGCAAGCACATGAGCTTCCCTGAGACAGTTTCTGAAAGTTTGTGCAGAAATTATTTGGTTATGCAAACTGATTGTTGCAGCAGCTGTCCGGGGGGCTGGTCACAGACGATCTTGGAGGTGAAGATACACGTATCAACTGGCGGAAAAATACTGTGTTGCAATTAAGTTAATACTGTCATGCTTCTTGTTTGTTGTCTGCATGCCCCTCTATGTCTTGTTATGTGTTGCAGGAAAAGCAAGCGGACATCTCTAGCGTCCCAGCTACTTTTCCTCCCCGTCATCCTTATGACATAGATTTAATGCCAGGTTCCTATCCTCCTAAGGGCAGATTATACTCACTTTCCGCTCAGGAAACTGTAATTTTGTCCAGTCTCTGGTCTCCTCTGTTTTGCGGTTGCTGTGTTCAGTGTCAGATCGTTTAGACGCTCTTATCTTGTTTTTCCTGTCTCTTAGTTCTTGGTTCCTGTGGTTTAGTTTCAAGCTTTATATAACTGGCTGCCTGATGGTGTTGAATTGGACTACCTCCTGCAGCTGTTCTCCTCATCTCCTGGCTACCCGGCCTTCCAGAGACTTTACCAGTGGAACTTATCTGACCACTGCCTAGTTTGAGTTGCTATTTTTCAGTAAACCTTTTGATATACTTATAATTGGATCCTGTGTTTCATTATCCTGACACCAGCCCGTCTGGCACCATCAACCATCGTTTTGAACTTTAGCAAGTCATCTTCACCACGTCTAGATGCCTGAATACAGAGTTTCTGCCATGTGTTTGGCTGATTAGCAATTTGTGCTAACAAGCAATTGAACAACTGTACCTAATAAAGGGGCCAGGGAGCATATCCAGTATAAACCCAGACTCCAATTGCATATAAATGGAGAACAAAACCTTGTGAGAAACCAGGCTAAGCTGGGAGTTCCAATTCTCATCTGACATGTTACAGCTGCAATCTGTAACTTCTGGTTAACAAGGAAACTTTATATTTATTTATAAATGTGTAAAGGAGCCAGTCTTTGCTGTTTTTGAGGCTTTGATTATGTTTTTAGGTGTTTTTTATATTTGACCGGAGTTGGATAATAAAACAAACAGATTGACCATGGGATCTTTGCAAGCAGGACTTCATAGGATGTTTCATAGAAGTATTTAATAGGTAAGCGCGCGCACACACACACACACACAATATTAGTGTATTACACAGAGCAGCTTTCACAGCCAATGTTAAAGTCATGGAGGCTGTTATTTGACCGTTGGTTATCTTCTGTTATCAGCTGTAGCAATGTGATTAAAGTGAAAGTAGTTTAGCGCGTAGCTCAGTCAAATTTTTACAATCTCTTAAAACCCAACACTACTCCAGCGGCTCTTCCTCTTCTCTAAGGAAGGCCTCGCCCCTTTTTTGGCGTATTCCTTGGGCGGAGGTTATCAAAAGCACTCGGAATAGTGACATCATGTACCCGGGAAGTAGAGGGCCGTTGTCCGATCCAGCAGTTCTCTGTAGTACTTGAAAAGCGAATTTTGTAAAAGACAATATCTCGCTTGTTACTGAACTTTGAGCATTATAATTTTGCAGGTATTATTTTTTATCTAACAGCAACATTACACACTAACTAAAGGCTGAAAAATGGGATTGCGGGGAACGTACTCTTTAATTCTTAGAAACTGTGGAATACTTAGACTGTCGAAACAACATCTTCAATCTTTCTTTTAAACTTATTCTAAAATTCTGATTATTATGGTTCTTTTGCATGATTATTTGATTTTGTATTCTTTTATTTATTTTTTGGTAAGGGGTAGGGGAGACCTCATATATTACGTTGTTGACTGTATTTCTTGGTCATAAATTCGTTTTCTTTGTTCTACGCCCATCTGTGCCCATTTTTTCATAATTTCCATTGACAAAAGTGGGGATAAATTTGTGTGCGGCATGTTTTTGTGTTTTCCAGTCAGCAGAAAACAGATTAGGTGAGATTGGCAGAGAAGATACACACGACATGCATCTCAGTGCCAGGGGGAGTGAGCCACCACATGGCATGCCCGTTCCCAGGGCCAGCTGGGGGGTGGTGTGGAGAGGTATGGTGGGGGGTAGATGGGGTAGACTAGGGAGGTAGAGGAGTTAGGGAAAGGGGGAGGTCTGCATCTTAAATTCCACAGCATCTGTTCAATGGTACACTCAACACAGAGGCAGGATTTGTTGTGCAGTGAAGCTGGTTAATTGTTTATTGTTGAATGGAATGATTGTGGTGAAGATGAAGGAATGGAGCTGGGCAGCTGAACAATGTAAAAGGAAAACAAATTTATTAAATTCAAGCATTAAATATTAAGATGTCCCACAATATACAGTTGTGTTCAAAATTATTCAACCCCCAATGCTGTAAATGGTTTTAGGGAATTTAGTGTACATTTGTAATTGTATTCAGAATGAAATCCTACAAGGACTTCTTAAAGAACCATATGCAACTAAAATGACATCAATTAGTTTTGTAATACAGTAGTAAATGTTTCTTTTGTGAATTCTTCATTGACATAATTATTCAACCCCTTAAAGACTACCACTCTGAAGAACAGAGGATCAATGAAGTGTTTTCAATCAGGTATTGAAAACACCTGTGGATATCAGGGAGCAGCAATAAAGCCTAATAAGCACCAATTAGGCAGCTTTAAAATGACTGTGATACTCAGCTCCTTCTAGACATTTACTGGTGTGGTTACAAACATGGTGAGGTCAAGAGAATGGTCCAGGAAGACAAGAGAACAGGTGATTACTCTTCACAGGAAGGGCAATGGCTATAAGAAGATTGCAAAGATGTTAAACATACCAAGAGACACCATAGGAAGCATCATTCGCAAATTCAAGGCAAAGGGCACTGTTGAAACGCTACCTGGTCGTGGCAGAAAGAAGATGCTGACTTCGACTGCTGTGCGCTACCTGAAGCGTAGAGTGGAGAAAAGTCCCCGTGTGACTGCTGAGGAACTGAGAAAAGATTTGTCAGATGTGGGTACTGAAGTTTCTGCTCAGACAATACGGCGCACCCTGCGTAATGAAGGCCTCCATGCCAGAACTCCCAGGCGCACCCCCTTGCTGTCCCCAAAGAATAAGAAGAGTCGACTGCAGTATGCCAAAAGTCATGTGGACAAACCACAGAAGTTTTGGGATAGTGTTCTGTGGACTGATGAAACAAAATTAGAACTGTTTGGGCCCATGGATCAACGCTATGTTTGGAGGAGGAAGAACAAGGCCTATGAAGAAAAGAACACCTTGCCTACTGTGAAGCATGGCGGGGGGTCAATCATGCTTTGGGGCTGTTTTGCTTCTGCAGGTACTGGGAAGCTTCAGCGTGTGCAAGGTACCATGAATTCTCTTCAGTACCAGGAGATATTGGATGACAATGTGATGCAGTCCGTCACAAACCTGAGGCTTGGAAGACGTTGGACCTTTCAACAGGACAATGATCCCAAGCATACCTCCAAGTCCACTAGAGCATGGTTGCAGATTAAAGGCTGGAACATTTTGAAGTGGCCATCGCAGTCACCAGACTTAAATCCGATTGAGAACCTCTGGTGGGACTTAAAGAAAGCAGTTGCAGTGCGCAAGCCTAAGAATGTGACTGAACTGGAGGCTTTTGCCCATGATGAATGTTTAAAAGCTGTTATAACTGTAAAAGGATGTTGTACTAAGTACCAGGGGCGATTCTATATATTGATATAGAATATTGAATATTTTCAATATTAGGGGGGCTCAGCCTCCAATGAGGATATATATAGAGAGAAAGCCACACACTAATCACCACATATTGTATACGATACTAAAATAAATAATTAAGAAAGAATATGCAGAAAAGCATAAATACAAGTTATTGTTATTCAAATGAACATCACATTAATCGGCCAATCTGCAACATTTATATTCCAAAGTGACAACAACAGCCACAAATCCATAAAATAAATGTCACGATCAACTGCTGAATCATTATTTAGTAAGAATAACTTAATATGTTTCCCCGCCATTCATTCTGATTAGCACTAGCGCTGTCACTCTCTGCCTGACTGCGTGTTTATCTATTAACTCCACAATATGTTTTCAATAAATGATAAAAATACTGAAGCGTCTGAAAAACGACATAGAGCTTCTAGGTACACTTTTATTTCCTCGGAACTCAGAACAATGAATAACACTGCCGCACCAGGCTGAACTACAGTAACTCTTATCTGCCCGTCCTCTTTCCGGAGCTGTCAAAACTACCGTCGACTCTCTATAACTATAGCACTTCATCATTAATGACACTTTCTGTGAGCTACAATATCATCTTGATCGTCGAAGTATCCCGTCATTGGTGTATAGTGCTTTTATTTTGCTTGAGGTAACGTTAACAAATAGTTAATGAGGGGTAAACGCACATACAACTTTTAAACAGTGAATGGGAAAGGGTCTTGTATCGCTTCCACATCATATTAAGATGCATTTATAACAAAGAATGGCAAAAATGCAGATGTCATGTTAATGAACACATCTTGTAAAGTTACTCTGCTAATGACGAACTCCAACGTGCTGCTGTGTGAACTGAAGAATGCGCTAAATAACGCAGCCTAACGCCGTTTTCATAATAAGAGTTTTAAAGGGGGCTATAAAGCGATCTCGAATTCTTGTACAAATTACATTACACACAATATTTTAGGGGGGCTGAGCTCGAACTTTAGGGGGGCTTTAGCTCCCCTAAAAAGGGCCTAGCAACGCCACTGCTAAGTACTAAGATTGAATGTCACTTGGGGGTTGAATAAAACTGATAATGATGTGAGCTCAGAAAAGACATTTGTGGTTATTTCATTATAAATGTTATGTTATATTTGTCTGACCTACACATGCCTCTTTGATTTAATTGTAGCCTAAGAATGTGACTGAACTGGAGGCTTTTGCCCATGATGAATGTTTAAAAGCTGTTATAACTGTAAAAGGATGTTGTACTAAGTACCAGGGGCGATTCTAGGTTTTCAATATTAGGGGGGCTCAGCCTCCAATGAGGATATATATAGAGAGAAAGCCACACACTAATCACCACATATTGTATACGATACTAAAATAAATAATTAAGAAAGAATATGCAGAAAAGCATAAATACAAGTTATTGTTATTCAAATGAATATCACATTAATCGGCCAATCTGCAACATTTATATTCCAAAGTGACAACAACAGCCACAAATCCATAAAATAAATGTCACGATCAACTGCTGAATCATTATTTAGTAAGAAATTATTTAGTAAGAAATCCTCTTTGATTTAATTGTAAGCAGGATGACTGAATGATCATAATCAATGTCAAACCGACCAAAACAATCAATTTCAGTGGGGGTTGAATAATTTTGAACACAACTGTAGATGCAATTATTTATTATATAAGTGCACCATAAACAGTATCTGGTAAAGGGTTTTGAGTGTGTTTACCTGTTAACCAATAGGTTATTAACTATAATACATTCTGATAGATTTGTTTAAGAATTTGAAACAATGCTTTTGTCCTGCCTTGGCATGAAAATGGTAATAGACAAACACTTAACAATGTAAAAGGAATTTTGATAAAATGTTTAAATACAAATTCTGATTGGGGTGACAAGCAAAAACTAGGTGTATTTGACTTTTTAGCAATAAAATAAAGCTTTTAAATGTTTACATCTTTAGTAAGAAAAAGATTTTAAGAAATAAGTACAAATAAGCCTGCTCACAAGATGGCCGCCACGCCTAAGCCTCGAGCCAAGATGGCCACCACTCCTGAGCCTCCAGCCAAGGTGGCCGCCATGCCAGGCCTAGTGTCAGCAGTCAAGATGCCCGCCACGCCAGAGCCAGAGTGTTGCCACTAGGGGTTGTGAGGGATTGACCAATGGACGCATAGATTCCGCATTATACACGCATAAATTCGGTACTCCCCTGCATAGGCATAATTGCTGGTGGCATTTATTGATAGCTTTCCTGTAACTCAATGGTAAGAGCATTGCGTTAACAACGCAAGGTTGTGAGTTCCATCCCAGGGGATTGCACATACCTATGTTTAAAAATGTATAGGATAATGCAATGTAAGTCGCTTTGGGTAAAAGCGTCTGCCAAATGGATAAATATGTATAAATATTAACTTATTAATGAAACAACATATATGCATATTTTTTTATAATCTAATTTACATTTAATGAACTTCTTTGTGCCCAAAATAAAAGGCACACAGTCCTTAGATGTCATTTATGCTGCGTGCATTCAAGTTATTTGAGCTATATGGATCATCAGTACTGTTGTGAGTTTTCATTACGCTGTATTGCTATGGATCGTCGTCTTGTTTTTCTCTATTGCATTGGATTTGCATTAGGAATTGCGCATTCTTATTATCCTGTAATTTTTCACATGCAAGAAAAGATTTATACTAAAAATGAGATTGTATTTAAAGCATAAATACTAGACTAAAGCAAATAAAAACAAATTTCAGCACTGGATTAAAATGGGTAACTAATAAATGGTGGAAACGTCTTTATCTGTCATATAATGTATTCTCTTGTAAAGTCTTTGTTGTCGTATGTGTGTTGAATACAAAGCTTATTTTGGGAATTTTACCATTCAACGTGAATGTATCGGAGAATATTAATAGATAAGGAAATCTTTTCAGTCATTGGTCCATGCCAATGTTGTCATCCAAAATCCCGTTTGCGACACAGCAAAGTGCCGTTAACCATCTCTAAGCCTGAAATGTAAGATTTAGTCCTACACTAAATTTCGACTGAGCTGCTTAATAACTGACTCTTTAGCGCAGCTTTGAGCAAAGATTTTATTTACTCTTAAATCAATTCTTAGCATTGTTCTTGTGAGTAATTCTCAGAAGCTTGATAAATACAGTCCCTGGTTTCATGGTCTCCATAGTCTTTTGTGTTTCCCTGCCCTGATTGCTTCCAGGTGTGTCTTGTTATCCCTGATTACCTTGTGTACATCTACCCCTGTGTTTACCTTACTCCTCTGTTGGTTATTGAACGTATTTAAGTTGTGTTTTGTTCATGCCATGTCTTGCTCATGTTTGGTTCATGTTTCTCGGTCTTTTGGTTTTACCTTTTTCAGATTTATTATATCATTTATATGCTGCAGTTAAATCCAATCTCTCTGCTTAATTTTTGGACAAACTCATTACAAACACCTTGCCTTAATCTGCTGCTTTCGATTAGTTAAAAAGGGGTTCACACCCCACCTCCATATTTTTATTCAAACCGTAGGGCTTCATTTTATTAAAAGCCAAGCTAAATTCGACGAATTACAACCATACATAAGCTTTTGGACTCTCCAATTTTTCTGCGATAGCATAAGTGATAGTATTAATAGCATCCTCTGTGCCACATCCTTGTCTACAGGCAAACTAAAATGGATCTATAACTGGTTTAACATCTGTCTTTAACACAGCTATATGCCTATAGTTATTGTTCTCCAAAGGATTCGATTTTTTTGGTATACAGATATCTTCCAAATATCAGGGATTATATGACAATCCATCAAGCAAAGGTGAGCTCCTCTGCACACATTTTAGTACAGCTGAAATACCATCCGGTCCTATAGACTTTTTCTTTTAATTTTACTAAAGAGTGATCCAATTTTTGTGATTATATTATCACTCTGAGAGAAGTATTTTTTACAACAGTCTCTAGAAAAGTAACAACTTCACAGGTATAATCCTGTGTATCAAACATGAATTAAATCTAATTTTATTAATTAGCATTTCCTAGATTATTAGTAGTAATGATTTGTATGTTTTTTTTTTTACTGTTGAATTAAAACTGCTTAAGTCTCTCCACTAGGCTCTTTTCCTAGCACCTTTCAGCATGCCAGTGAGTTCATTTTTACCACTTTCAATCCAGCCCAGTCCTTGTCTTTAAATGCTTGCTTCTTTCAATTGATGAATTCTTTAATTTCTTTAGGGATGTATGGCTTATTATTGGGAAATACAGAACATTATCACACAAAATTTAGGAGACCATTTTAGTCTGTGTTTGGTTAAAATATAACAGTTTATTTTATATTTAATTTATATTAATATTAATTTACATTAATATTTTATTGTGCATTAATTATATTAAATTAAATGAAATTTGGTTAAAATTAAAGTACTTAACAGTTATATATTCTTTGCAGATTTCTGCCGGAAGATAAGTTTGGGCCACATAACATTTATGTTGTTACCACCTCTGAAACCGTCTATACTCAGTGTGTCAGTAGCCTCATGAATGTCAAATTTGTAAAATTGTAAAATTTCCCAGTCAGTACACAAGAAACATCCTTTAAGTGTCTATACTTTATAAGTGTCTAGTATACTATACTGACCACACGGATGCAGTCTTAACCTCTGGTTTCCTACTCGTAAAAACATTTCTATCATGAGTTGGAATCAAGTGAACATGGGTTAAAGCAAAAACAATCCTGAGCCTGGACATTTTTTGCATGGTTGTGGATTCATAGAACACGGAACGAGTCTAAAGAAAACAAGAACTGACCCTCCTTCTTGGATGCTTCAGAAAAATTTCTGCTCTTCGGCTGCTCCAATGGAGTCCACCACTTAAGTAATTCCATTTGAACAATGAGACAGCAGTGCATCTGTCATGTAAACAAGCTGTGGCAAACTTCCCCCCTCCACGCTTTTCAGCGTGGCACAATTTATGTAGCAGATCAACTGTAGCAGTATAATCAAACTGAGAAAAAAAACAAGAACTGCAACTTTCGTCATCCTGCATAGACCTTAATTAGATAACAGTCATCATAGAGGCATTAGAACTTCTGCGTAGAGTCACCTACTAAGCTGGTCCTCTACATTGCAACCTCATTCAGATACTTGAGAGGGAAGAATGGAATGGACGGAATGCTCTCATTACACTCACTGGCCACTTTGATAACCTTTTAATGCCCTATGATCTCGCCAATGCACCCAAGTTGCATGTTCCATGACTTCATACATAAGGTGCTCTGGGGTTTAATCGCAGTACTGTTTTCATCTAAAATGAGGCCATCCTCATTTACCCCTGAAGCCTATCCGAACATCGCCAGCACATAAAGGAGGTCCTCCAAAAGTTACATAAGTACCAACTATACCTTAAGATTGAGAAGTGTCAATTTCACCAAATTTAAGAACAGTTCTTGGGCTATGTATTCTCTCAATGAACAAGAGTATAGTGGATGCACTCCATTTTTCCTGTTTTTTAATCATTTCTATCAACATTTTATTAGGAAATTAAACATTAGAGCATATCCAGCCCACTGACTACTCTCCACTGTAACAAATCCAGGTCTCTGTCCAGGACACCCAAAGCTGACACTGCCTCCAAGACTATACTGCTGAAAAAATCCTGCAGCTCTGTTCCTCAGACATCCTGACCAGCCCTTCATCGTAGAGATAAAAACTTTGACTACAGGAGATGGAGCGGTCTTGCCTCAGATGCAGGGGTAACCACCCAGACTTCATCCACGTGCCTTCTCCTAATTTACATTCACGTATTTGTCAGACGCTTTTATTCAAAGCAACTTACATTTCATGACTCATTTGTTTCTGAGTGTATGCAATCCATGAGAGCAAACCCATGAATTTAGCCTTGCTAATAGCGCCAAGCTCTAACCACTGAGCAACAGGAGAGCTTCTTCTCACTGACATTTAACCTGGCAGAGAGGAATTACAACATTGGGCATAGGGAGCTTTTGGCAATCAAAATTGTGCTAGAAGAATGGTGGCACTGGCTGGAGGGAGCTTGCCACCCATTCCTTGTGTGGACATATCATAAAATCCTCCAGTACCTCTGTGAGGGAAAATGACTCAATCTAAGGAAGGCAAGTTGGGCTATAATCTTGACTTGTTTTGATTTGAAAATCTCCTAACATCCTGGTTACAGCAATGGCAAAGCTGATGCCTCTTACTCCTTAAGAAACTAATGAAACTCCTGTGTCTATTCTAGGTCCAAAAATATTTGTCTGCTTGATCAAATGGAATGCAGAAGTTCTAGCCAATTAAACCCTCTCACTGGAGAGAGAACATTATTGGTGGCCCAACATGGCTATTGACATCAGGAGGTTCATGAGTGGATGCATCGTATGTGCCCAGTCCAAGTCTCCTCGCCATTTAACATCTGGAAAGATCATGCCGCTGGCTGTTCACAAGCAACAGCTCATAACCTCATAACAGCTTTTTCATTCCCAATTTAATACCTGTATCCTAGTCATTGTTGATTCATTCTCTAAATCAGGTCCTGTAAACTTGATCCTGGAGGGCTGGTGTCCTGCAGAGTTTAGCTCAACACCTTAACACACCTGTATGCAAGTTTCTATTATGCCTAGTAAGACCTTGATTAGCTGGTTCAGGTGTGTTTGACTAGGTTCGGACCTACGTTCTAAATTCTGTCATTTGCTCCCTCTCAAAGCCATTCTCACAGCAATGGAAACTGCTGAGCTCATGTTTACTTCCGGTTCCCGCTATTTTGGAATTAGTGAAGACATCATCTCACACAGGGCTCCCCAATTTATATTGTTACATCAGCACACCGCCGGCCTGACAACTTTCCTCTGTGTACTTTGTTACCAGCCTCCAATGTTCCTATTGACTGGAGAGCTGTACAACTTCCCAGTTGTGGACCACTGGTTCCAGGAGAGTAGGAGAGTTTGGGACACGGCTCTCTATCATTTGCTGAGCGCCTCGCAGATTCCTGTCAGTCCAACACTCTCACTGGCATTCCAAATCTTTCACTTTGAGGACAGGAGTCCAGGGTTTCACAGACACACTCCTTTTTTCTCCACAGGCGGTAAGGGGGGTCTCTTCTTCATCATGCTCTATGGAGGAAACAGGAACAGGAGGGTTATATGGATTGCGTTGCACAGGAGAGCTGTACAACTTCCCAGAAGTGGACCACTGGTTCCAGGAGAGAAAGAGGCTTTGGGACTTATCTCTCTATCATTTGCAGAGCGCCTCGCAGATTCCTGTCGCTCCAATGTAATCTGGGCAAGAGGTATGATTTTCCGCCTTCACCTCCCCTGCAGAATGCTGATACATTGGCCCCTTCACCATCGCCAGGGAAGTAAAGCCAGTTTCATGTGAATTCCAGCTCCCAGCACAGTACACATTTAATAAATATATCTCACCTCAATCCATATAACCCTACTGTTCCTGTTTCCTCTGTAAAGCACGATAAAGACGTGATCCTTCGCCCCGATCTTACCGCCTGTGGAGAAAGAATTAGTCTGTGAAATACAGGATTCCTGTCGACGAGGTGGAAGACTGGAATACCTAGTAGACTGAGAGATATATGGCCCAGTCACAGACGCACCAGGCTCCAACCTTCTTCAATCCCAGCACTTACTGTCTCTTGCATTTTAACCCACTGAGGTCTGTGGGGCTTTTGGGGCCCTGGAGAAATGTTGTCATGCCCTAATAAAAAGCCCTGCTTTTTTCAGTTGCTTATAAACAACGTAATGGGATAGTATGTATATATACTGTATGTATGTGTCACTGAAATAGGGCCAGAAAGCACCATTTCTAAAAAAACATTCTACAAACTCGCTCACATAAAACAACATAGTGGTTAAGAATTAGAATTTTAAAGTTTTACTTAATTAATATTGCATATAGGCATTTATAATCTGTTGACCTGTGTTTCTCTCTCCTTTATCTTAAATGTGTACTTTCACTGTGCACGCGTGCAAGCTGTGTGTGTGTGTGTGTGTGTGTGTGTGTGTGTGTGCGCGTGCGCGTGTGTGTCTTCACGTCATGTGTGTTTGTACGTGTGCGTGTGTGCGTGTGTGTGAGTGTTAGTGTGTGTGTGTGTGTGTGTCTTCGCGTCATGTGTGTTTGTACGTGTGCATATTACATGTGTGGTGTTTTTTTTATGTGGGTGTGTCTGTCTTTTGTATTTTCACCTTTTTCTTGTTTTTACAGGTATAACTTTAATTGTTTTGCTTTTAGTCAATATGTCTAATGAACAGCTGCTTTGTAACAATGAAAATTGTGAAAATCGCTATATAAATAAAGTTGAGTTGAGTTTAACTTTTGTAAGACAATTTGGAGTGTCAATGGTCATAAATACTGAGGTGTTTTACACCTGAAGAGATAAAGACCCAACCCTAATGTGAATGTTCTGACGGAGGCAGCTAGAACAAAGAATGTGAGAAGACTTAAATAATGCATATTTTATGGGTTGTTATTTTTCTACAAATAGTGCACACTATGATGAACATAAGCACACTTTGAGCACATAGTGACACATCTTTGTGGCCATTTTGGAAGCATTTTCTCTGCAGCTAAAGACAGCTGAACATCATATGTCTGGCACGTGTCATCTGTTCTACCATGCAATGCTTTTTTCATATTCATCTTTTGATGTCGAACCCAAATGTGTTCAGACTACAGCATAAATAAAGGAATCTCCTTTGTTTCAATACTTTTGGAGTGGAGTATTTTAATTATGATGCATAGCTGCTTCGCAACAATGAATATTGTGAAAAGTACAATATAAATTAAATAAAAAATATTTTTCAGCCAAAAGTAATCGATACACGAAATAAAACATGGTTACTATACTTTTACCATGGTTCATTTTTATAAGGGTACGACTGCAAAAACCCAGTCACAGCTGTATAACCCAGTCTGTCTGACAAAAACAAGACTGAGTTTACAGTAGACATGCTATGAATGACAAATAAAATAACGGAAGTTAGCTAATATTAGACTGGTGGCTCCCTCTGTTGGAGGGATGAATGATAGAAAGATTAAGACATTAGACACTTTGAATAAAAGCATCTTCCAAAAAATTGTACCGACCAACATCTTAATACACAACCAAAAATAAAGCATGAAAACTAGCATTTACAAGGATATCTCATCAAAGAACAATCATAACACAGCTGGGGCATTTGCACATGCTTCTACACAAACATACACAGACGCCTATGAAAGGCTACACACATTGATTTCATGGTGCACGCCTGAGGTCACTGAAGCTTCACCTCTCAGAGACAGTGCATTATTCCAGATCAAATCCCTCCCACAAACACACTAGTGCCTCCTGGCACAATAAAACCACCACCACCCTTCCATATTATCCCCTCCACACTCCATGCCAGCCCCCAGTGTGCCAGTGTGCCATGCCATCTGGTTCATCCCCCCACCCCTACCCCATCCACATGTATACCCACAATTCACCTCTCTCTGCTGTCTCTGAGTGTAAGCCAAACAGGAGGCTTTCTCTTGGATCACTACATCCTCCAAACGCCTTAAACAAATGCTTTCACATTCACAATCACACACATAACTCACAAACATGACCTCGCAGACACTCACACAACTTGTGATGTTATTAACGTCTATGTGAAGACACATTAACAAAAGCAAAAGAAACAAATGTTCATGTTTAAATTTACATCCATTCATTTGAAAGATGCTTTGAAAACGAGAACATCTTTTGCAGATACTCCATCAATAAGCAGTGAGCTTGAACCCCAAAAAATGTATCCTTCTCTTGACCTTGTGGGTTTTTATATTCTTCCAGCCCTGCATCTGTGTTTGTTTTCGGTGTCATATAAACAATGAAAATAGACAATAATGTGCTGAATACTTTATCCTGCACAGTATATACATGTTTTAAAAAATGCTGCAGTATACACATTTCAGTGTATACTACACTTTTGTGGCCCCTGACCTTGTTGTCTCAATCCATTTTTCATTTAACAAATAATTGTGTATGTATTCATTAAATAATGCATGAACAATATTATAAACATTTCAATTTCATGACGATATCATGGGCAACATGGAAAAAATGGGGGGAAATAAATATTTACTAATAAAAAGTGTGACAACTAGCCCTGGTTAATGTATAATTCACTTACTGTAAGTAAAGATATTAAAACATTTTGTTTTAATATTTGCTACTTTTTTAAAAAGGAGCTGTTTGCAATAAAATTATAAACATAAAGAGATTTCATGTTTTAACAGCATTTAAATGCAGTCGCAGAATTGACCACTCCAGTTTTCCACTTTAATCAGCATTTCTTGTGTACTGTGGTAATTCCAACCCAGTGTCAACCAACCACAGTGTGAAAAACTGAGAGGATGCAAAGACACATGAAAGTTGAGAAAAAAACAGATTTATTTCATTGCACAAACATTTTTAAATCTCTTATTTAAATAATTATCAAATCCATGTATGCAAAAAAAGAAGGAAAGACATAACACTCTCAAAAAGGATGTGTTGATATTAATACACTGTTTATGTTATGCTATTTAACACAGCATGTGTTATATTGTGTAAAATAAATAAAACCCACAACAAAAGTTAAAAGTAGGCCTGAAACAAAATGTGTTGTGCAAGAAATAACAAAGAGATGTGTTCAGATAAGGACAATACAATTATGTGTGGATTCATCCCCTGTGAAAGCTACTTTGTGTAATACACAGATATTGTGTGGGGGAAACCTTATTTTTAATCCGTTTTTCGACATAAAACTGACCAATGTGAAATTTCCTGTTCGAGACACACTTGGAAAAGGTGGTTTGTTCTTCCACAGTTGAATTGCTAAAGCTGGTGGTTATGATAAGGGGCGGGACATTTTCGAAACCCACTGCAAGCAATGACCAATGACAACAGACTCGGCTTGACAAATCCGAGTAGATAATAATGTAAAATAATTAAAAATAATGTGTTTTTGAACAATGGAGCATAAAAACTTATAAACGCAAAATCAATAGCCTACTTTGTAAAAGGTAACTTTCTTATAGTTTTAATATCCCAACAATACATAGCAAAATGCAAGCCATGTGTTATATAGCTTATTTCTGTCTGTTTGTATATTTAGGGTTATAAGTGGGTTTTTTTAAATCCTCACTCCAAATGTGGGTACTTTTGACCACTATCCTACATCAAAATTGAAACAGGCTGTTTATTCCAAGTGGTTGTTTATGTGACACAGAACTACAATGAACACGGGGGCGTACAGTATATCTGCATTTATACATTGGTTAATAAGCTTTAAAGGGTGGATCAGAAATTAAAAAAATATATCAGATGATATATCAGGCATATTTTTATTTTCTTTTAAAAAGTCTATGATGTCAGGTTTTAGGTCAAATTTAAAATAAAAATTAGCATTGGCCCGTTTTCGATTGTATTAATGTAATTTGCAACAATTTTAGCATTTCAAAGTACAATACTTATAATAGCATATATCATAATATTTATAATTTAGTTTGAATGCAATGAATTACATTATTATTCAATATTATTATTATTTTTAATATTCAATCATGTTTAAAATAACAATACTACTAATACGAAGCATGTATCATTATATTTATAATTTAGTTTGAATGCAATGAATTACATCAATATTCAATATTATTATTATTTTTAATATTCAATAATGTTTTTTAAACAAGAAGAACATAGCTATATCTCAAATCTTTCACATTTATACAGCAATACACTCCACAGATTTTTTTAATGACTTGGATGTTAAAAATGACAAAAAATTGGATGTTAATTTGTCTGCATTAAGAAACACCACAAAATAAGCATTGCATCTTATAAAATTTGTGTGGATGTTCCATGCTCATTGTCTGCATTAACAACAACAAGGACTACATCTTATCAAATTTGTGTGGTTGTTCCATGCTCATTGTCTGCATTAACAAAAAACATCACAAAATAAGGACTACATCTTATTAAAGATTTGTGTGGTTGTACCAGGCTCATCAGCATACAAGAATGACTCACCTAACTCAGACCATAAAATGGTGCGAAGAGAGGCAGTCCACACATTTTAGATCTGTGTAACATACATGCATCACATGGGTGTTCTATGCTATTACATCATGTCTCATTGTGTATTCAGCATCTGACACTACGAGTATTTCAATCCCCCAGCCCCACACTGCTTCCTCTGTGCTTGGGTCCTTTGGCCTGTTGCAGGATGTTTAGGGTGGTTTTCTAGGTGTCCTCTGTGGCTTTTAGGATGTTTTGGATAGCTGGCACACAGTACGAAAAAAGAGGAGGAGACACAGAGAGAGAGAGGGAGGGAGAGAGAGAGCGAGAGAGAGAGAGGGGGGGAGAGGAAAGGGGACAGGGAGACAATGCAGCACTCAGCAGCTGTCGACCTAATTCCTCTAACACAGTGCTTTTGGTCTGATTAAGGAGGCGCTCTGGCCTCCAATTTACTTTTGACACCAGGTAATACTAAATATCTCAATCACACACAGTAGAAGCCTGATCATCACTGATCCCTCCGCTAGATAGAAAGGGTTCCGACAGTCCTCACACAAACCCACTTTTTACATTCCCAACACACTGAATGATATATATCTACTCGAAACAGAAAGAAGACATTGTGTCTCTCCACTTTGTCCTGACTGTGTACTTTTGTGTTTCATGTCTGTTTCCGCTCCTCTTTTCTATTTTTTGTCATTTTCTTCTCTATTTTAATGCAGAATGGTGTGAATGTTCTATGCAAATGAGATGGTTATTACCCCACTGCTCATCAAGCAGCGCGTAGGAGACATTAATAGGCTGATGAATATGCATGTGAATTTGTTAATTAAGTTAATTATTCTGCAGAAAATGCATTTGTCTTCTAAGGACATCTTCCCCAGCATCCCAACCTGCTTCTCTCATTAGTCATGCGATATTTTTCACAGAATGTGCGCGTGAGTGTGGCCATGCACACATGTGTCATAGAGAGAGAGAGAGTGTATTGGTGTGAGGTGCCATCTATGAACTTGAAAGCATTTATATTTCATAGTAATTAGTAATACATATACATGTATATAGTATTGAGTGCAGACGCTGAATCTTTAAATCCGTAAGAAGACTATTCGTTTAAAGAAATCCGGCCCCTATATTTACTTTCAGCAAAACAAGATATTTCAGACAAGGCAGAGTGTGATATTTAGCGAGTTTTGAAGCAAAATTATTTGAATAACATAATCTATGTTTGGAGAGCATTCACTAAACATTGTAATCTCAGTTTTGATGGAGGTGGCTTTTAAAGGGTTTTGCATCTGAACTCCCCACACATTTATACATTCACACATTCATTTTTATTTAATTTTTAAATTGTATTGTGATAATAAGTGTTACTAATATAAATAAAAAATAAAGATACAGTAGGCTAAAATGTCATTGATGGTCCTATATGATTAAAAATGTATTTTTGTAATTTATTTGTTCCCTAAGAAGTAGCTGCAAATGGTAACAACTGCACTACTGCAGTTAGAGCATAACCACCTAAAATGTGTTTCTGATGTGTGGTTATGCTCTTCCTAATTGTTTTTTTAAAAGCCTCTTAAATTAACTTTTTGTGCCAACTTTTTAACACATTAATTAATTGTTGTTGTCAATTAAGTACTATTGTGCAAATGAGCCTCGGTATAAATAGTTTTGTAAGGCTGCCCATCTCCCCCATCAACTACCCACTTTATCTCTCTCTCTCTCTCTCTCAAACACACACACACACATGAGTCCTCATGTTCCAATTACACATTAACATTAATTACGTTCCCACATAAGATATAACTTCCAGTTTCCCAATCTGAAAATGTTGGAAAAGCCTGGTAATTTCTACAGTTTACTCATTTCTACATAAAAATATTCCCCTCAAAATGTTTCTCTTTCAATCGGCCTGTTACAAAACCTGACTCAAGACACAGACATAAGTAAAACACAGCAGATGTATTTATTAACAGGTTTAGAGTCAACCGCAACAGGTACATACAGAATATGAGTCTCTTGTAACTTGATGGATGAAGGTACTAATGGTTGGTTCTTGCTTTACCAAATGGAGATCAACAGAGAGAGAGAGAGAGAGAGAGAGAGGGAGAGAGAGAGAGAGAGAGAGAGAGAGAGAGAGAGAGAGAGAGAGAGAGAGAGAGGACTGTTCCGGGAGCTGGAATGAGGTAAGTATGCTGATAAAATAAAAATAAAACAGGGTGATCAGTCTTCTTTACCTGTAGAGCATGACCATATAGGAAACCAAATATTCCCAGAAGTGGTTATCATCACCAATGTAATAGGTATGATGTAATAATAATGTATTAGTGTAATAGTCTAACAATACAATACTATAACAAAGGGATGTTAATACAAACATTTTTGAATACACATTTACAAACTTCTGTCATTCAGAATAAGCCATTCAAATGTGCTATATAATACTCAAATAGTTTATAGTGAGAATTGGACCCTAATCTAATCAAGAATAAATTCACTTGACAAAGGTTAAGATGAAAAGTAAATTGTGATTTTTTTCTTTGAAGTTCAATTTGATCAATTTGAAGTATTGTTTCCGGATGACGAACGCCTTATTAGAAAGGTACAATGTAAATGCACATACATTGCAAAAAAAAACGCCTACTCTCCGCCTGTACAGATATGATGGGTAAACATTAAGTGGGGCAGCCAGACCGAGTTTAATATTTGTCAAAAACACCTAAAAGATTGGTTTAAAGACACAAAAATTTACCAAACACAATGTTCCTTCACCATTCCCGATTTCTCACACACTAACAGTGTTTGGCACGGCCTTATGGCTGTTAGAGCAGTAATGAAAAATGTTGCTCTCTATATGTTTTTTCGGTCAAGTCCAGTCATACAAATCAATTGCATGCACTTATTTAGTCCATTTGATTGAATGATCTGAAAAGCCCCCCTACCCTCAAAGAATTTGGGACAGACGTCGTCGAAAGTGGACAAAACAGACGGATTAAAACACCAGGTGTAAACGGGTGCATCTTAATACCAGGTGTAAAGGCCTTGAGAGATCATCAGTCAATATTAAAATATTTCAGAGTTATTCAAACACACGATATCAATGGACATCTGGTCTTTAAGAGGATATGAGTTGGTATATAAAGGCTTTAAATTCCAGCTCATTGAAACCAATTATAAATGGCATTTCACAAACACTGATCCCTTGATGCAGTCATACACAGGCATGTATTGATCAGATCGGCCACCAAGTATAAGTAAAACATACATTAACCCAACAGCAGACATAGTCAGATAGCCTATATAAACATACTGTCCTCAGACTAACCCCTTTCAGAAAAGACACAATGCATTTCACATGTTTTACATGGTTTTCGCATGTATACAACATGTGTTTATGTATACAACATGTGTTTACATGTGCAAAAACACATGTGAAATGTGTGTTTTTGTATAATTTTGGTGTGAATCCCATGTGAATTCCCATTTGAAACACATAGGATAACAACTAAAAACCCATGGGATGACATGTGCAACATGTGGTGACATGTGAAGAACATGTGATCACATGTGGAGACATGTCGCACATGTTATCCCATGGGTTTTAACATGTTTTCCCATTGGTTTCACATGGGAATTCACATTGGATTCACCCCCTAAATGTGTTTCACACATGTGAATTTCGGGTATCTTTACTGAAAGGGACATACTGGCAAAAATAAGGTTTTCTGTGCATTTGTCTCATCCAAAAAAACTAATTTTACATTCTTTTTGTTGATATTATTGAGTCATACAGTTTGTATTTTCATAGCAAACTCTTTATTTATCAAACTAATAATTATTATTTATCATACAGATTTTTGGATAACTCACACGGTTAAAGCATACAATTTTACGACGCTTCAGTTGTGGTGTCCATTTTGGACATAAAAAACACGAGTTAACACGAAACTTGTTTTATTTATTTCTATATTAGAGAAAAGTCAGAGAATATAATTTTTTGCACAAAGGAAAAAACCGGTCTGAGGGGGTTAATGACTTTAGGACACCAGACTATGAACTAAAATGGCAAATCAACAAAGATCTTAGAGATTAAACTGCTGCAGATGCCTTGCCTAAATTTATTGGGACATGAGAAGGTTATTTACTGATGGCTAATGTTCCCCTCTACTGCCCCTAAGGTAAAAGGAGGTCACTGGTGGGATGGCAAGGTAAAGTAGTGCCTGATTTATTTTTCTGTGCCACGTGACCCCTCCCCCTGTGTGTGGAACCTTTGTGATTTAAATAACTTATTTCTAATCATATTAAACAAACCAACCAACCATCGTTTATTTTACATACATAAAGATCACATAGTGGTCACAGGTAATTTTTTTCTTCCCATACAATGTATATTTTTGTTGTTGTTTTATGTCATTGCAATATGTTGATGCATGATGTGTTGTAACCTTGAGGATTGCTAAGTCTTTGTGAGTATGTGCGTGCATGAGACATGTTATCTTTCCCATCTTCTTAAAACACTCAGCAACTATTCACGTTTTTTAACAGTTGATCAGAAAGCGCCATCTGGTGTAATGACACTGTCATCATACTATAATAAATAATTTTAATACATGCTAAAATTACACTAAAAACTGTATTGTCATCAGATGATTATGCTTATACTAATAGGAACAGATACTACCTTATTGTAAGTGTTATCAAGATATTTGTAAAACGAAACCTGGCAGGGATGTTTAAAAAATACTACACACAAATTCAATGCATACGCACACATGTGACGATGTGTAAATGCAGATTCAACTGTAACAATTAAATACATGTAACAATATTTACAAATGTTTGATTGAAATTAATTCAAGATCTTGATATACATTTTGAAAAAAAATTGAATTTATAGGTGAGATATTTGTGTGAGCATTTGGGAAAATGTTGAACTACAAATCTGATTTTGTAAATATGATTTGTGTTGCGCATTTCTGAATCGTGTTTTTTAAATATGTTATTTGATCTGGGAAAATCAAGCACAGGGGGCAATTGTACATGTTTCAGATTTTTGATACCATATGCTAGGTTCAAAACCTTAACAAAACTGTTTTTATGTTGTTCCTTGTATAGCCTATGTAACAAAAGTTATGGTTATACGAAGTTTCGATATGATTTTCAGAAACAAGATTTTGAGAGAAATAGGTTTAAAGTTAGGCCTTAAAAATAAAAGCACAACAGCCAAGTAAGCCTATCACAAGTGAAAGTCACTTTACATACTATTTTAACAATTTAATATATATAAAACATCCACTAGCTTTCCTGTAGCTCAGTGGTAAGAGCAAGGTTGTGGGTTCGATCTCAGGGGATTGCAAATACCTATGTAAAATGTAAAGACTAACTTTAACCTGAAGATGAAAAGCAGATTTACAGAAATATCCAGCTCTTGCAAACATATGCAGAAATCTGTTAAAGTCCCAGTGAAATAAAAGTGAAAGATTTTGAATTTTACCAAAAATATGTTAGCATTAAGGACATCAATAAACTGGTAAGGCCCTGAAAAAAATCACATTCAGAAGATAAGCCTTCAAAACTAACAATCTGGTTCTAGCACTCAAAAAAAAAAAATTAGGAATTACATTCCATCATGCTACATTTCAGTTGTCAATGTTCTCGTCCAATCAAATCCGCGTTAGATTTGAAAGAGTCCAGGGGCGATTCTAGGATTATGGTCCACTGGGGGCACAAGTGGGGCCACAAATAAAACAGAGGTGCCAATCATGTGGTTTATTTGCATGTAGTCTACATATTTAATTCATTATAGTTCAGTAAGCTTTAAAGTTCCCCACTCCAGAAAATAACATTTTAAAGGTTGTTTTAACATTTGTGTGTTAGGAGTGTGTGTACAGAACCACCCTAGAATGATAAAAATCATCCCATTCTTTTTTTTTATCCGCAATAAACCTCAACTGTCCTCTTGAACAAGCTAGCATTCTCTAAGTAACTTGACATCACATTGATTAAGTCCTCCCTATGGCTGCTATTTTTATCTAATTTTGTGTTCAATGGAAAAGTTTGGGGCATTCGGAAATACATTTCCATATCCCATTATTTGCATTGGACAAACGTTTTTTCGCTAAACAAGAAAAAACCCTCAAAAACATTATTGTGAATTAACGGTTTTATTAAGAAATTTGCAATTTCCCTCACTCGTTACTAATGCGAAACAAAATGCGCATATAACCAAATACTGTGCATGAATTTGCACCCTATCTGCTATATAGTGCACTATATCGGGTCTCCGGCAATTTGAAGTGTTGTCCAAATTCACTACTTTTTTTACCCACAATGCATTCTGATTTTGAGTGTACATCCGATGTAGAGAGCGAGCGATCGCACACCTGCTGTGTGTTTGTAGCAATGTGACAGAAAAGCCAGTGATAATAAATGATTTATTCCTCGTATTGTTTCTAGCATCAGCAGTAAAATAAATCACGCAAACTTTTGAAAGAGTTGGCCTATCAAATTATGGATGTGTCCAAAAACTCCATACCCTAATAGTGCACTATTTCAAATGTACACTCACGGCTAAACTGCTAGCAATCTATCGTGATGCTCGCGCTGAATAAATTCCCGCGTCTCGGCAGAAGATGGCGCCCGCAGTATTTCCAGTGTACCGAGTGTCCGAATTTAGTCACTCGTTTTCATCCGCTCCTTAAAGTGGACTGTATAGTTGTGTCCCAGTTTGGGGGCTGCAACCTTCTATGGTCGCGGACTTAAAGCGGGCGTAACACACGGGTTTTCTGCCAATCTCATATTAATCTTGAGTACCTATAGAGTAGTATTGCATACTTCGTATCTTCGAAGAGTATTTAGTTTGATCACATTTATAAAAGATAGATACAGCATTACGATTGTTTCCGAAAACATACACACCCATTATCAACAAAACACAAACATCAGTTTCACTAACCGCATGTCCGGCATTTTTTAAGCCCTGGGGCGGCTCCATATATCACTTTCAAACGATCTCCAAAATCCAGCTTTATATCGCCCGTTTATATAACAATCATCACCCAAATACAGTGAACAAACAAACATTTGAACTTCGCCAACGTATGCTCTCTCTCTCTATCCTGAACACAAGTGAAAGTGACGTCTGCGCATTTTCTTCTCCTGTGCCGAGTGATTTTCCGGGAGAATTGTCCAATAAGGGAATAAGAAAAGTTGTTCGTAAACAGTTTGTATGTTCGAAAAACACTTTCCGAAACTTATCGAGCACAGAAATAATACGGCAAACTCGTTTTTTGACAAGTTGACCATGTTAAGCATGAGGAGACAGCACGTTTAACATGGTTAAGAAGTCATAATGCATGGAACACCGTTGCAGGGCCGCTTTAAAAAGGAGAACTTGTTTATGACACGTGTATGTAGATTTAAACGGCCCAACAGTATATTAATAACCAAACTTAGAAATTTAAACAGAATAATGAATCAATAATTTTAATTAACAACATCACATATCAAAACACTGAAATTGACATTTTTTGTGAAAGACATTTTATTTAACTAAAGTTTTGAATTATTATTAAAAAATGTCAAGACGTTACAGGCGCGCAATGAATCTCGGGATAGCCTAAGCTTTGAACATTCGTTCTGTCCTTAAAAACCCGCTGAAATAAGGTCGCATTTTGGGTCTGCATTTTAAGCAACCTTTGAAACGGGATAGCCTACCAGCCTTCAGTCGCGCTGCTGTGACGCAATCGGTCTTAAAATGCACCCTTCAAAGTACGCAGCCCCCGAATTTGAATACAACCTATTTGTGTACTAATGTAGGGAATAGTGAATAAGGGTATAATGGGCGATTTTGGAAACAGCCTATATTTGTTATCAGTTTTAAGCTGCATGAAGAGGAAAACGAACCAGTAGGCTATCCGTGTTTATTAATGCATTTTGTTTTTCTATTTAGTTATTATTTATTCGAGATAACCAAATTAATATTTCTATAATATTTGAGGCTAAACTTCTACACCTTATCAAATCATCTCTACAATATTCTAGGTTAAAGGGACAGTTCACCCAAAAAGGAAAATTCTGCCATCATTCACTCCCTTATGTAATTTCATGCCTGTATAAATTACTTTGTTTCGATGAACAGAGAGAAAGATTTTTGGAAGAATGTTAGTAAATGACTACATTTACATTTATATTTAGTCCTTTATCAGGTGCTTTTATCCAAAGCGACTTACAGATGAGGTAAACAATGGAAGCAATTGGAACAACATAAGGACAACAAAAAGCATACAGTAAGTGCAATCAAAAACTAGTCTCATATAGCCCACCACAGTAAACAGAGATTCCTACTAGTAGGAGGAATTAAAAGGTAGTCAAAGGTGGCCGATAATTCGTTGCTTCCCTAAATTCTTCAAAATATCTCATTATGTGTTCAGGAGAAAAAAATGTATAATATTTTTTACCACTATGGTAGTGGCTGATCTCCCAGAACTGAAAATTGCTAACATTCTTGCAAATATCTTTCTTTGTGTTCATTAGAAAAAATAAATGTATACAGGTTTGAAAAAAATATATTAGTTTAAAGATAAGTGGGGTTGACTTATTCTATAAAAAATGCAATCATTGACATCAGAAACACGTTAATTTGTACCGATAGTATTGCCCCGGAAACAATGGTTTTATTTTTTCTAGGGATATTCATTCAGATTGCTCTTTTTGTGGAGATGAAAACGAATCAGTGGTTCACTTGTTTTTAGACGTTCATTCACGACATCATTTTGGATTGGGGTTTTATTATTGATTTTTTATTTGTTTAACAATTTGATTGATATTAAAGAAGAAATGGTCCTGTGCTTATTTTCCAACACTGGCTTCACTACATCAGACAATGCTAGGCCTATTAATATCCTGTGCTTGCTTGGAAAAAGTTATATACATAAATTTAAAGTTAAAGGTTGTAAACCTGTTAAAAAGTAATGCTGAAACTCTTCATAAATTGAAAATGTATTAAAACACACCAGATATTAAATATGATTATAAGAGATCACCAGTGAACTGAAATACAACGTTTAATTGGTTCAATTTCTCCCCCTTACTCTGAAAACAAACAACTTTTTATACTTATTATCAAATTTGTTGTATGTATTATTTAAGACTACGATTGTATGTTTTTTTTCTTTTATGTATGTTTACAAATGTAATGTTGTACAGATAATTTAAATGCATCCCTTGTACTACTTTCAATCCAATTGCTTATAATTATTGTAATGTTTAATGTGAGACAACAAATAAGGCCTACTATCAGTTTACATTTTTCCTATATGTTCCATGAAGGATGTCTCGTTCAATTATAGGTTGAGGACCCTCCGCATACCGCACCATTCAGAGGATGTATCCTCCAGAGGACTCGAGGACACAGCTTTTCGAAATGAAACACATCTATTGTACTACATTACCAGGGAGGGAGGTAAAGTTATCTCCGTTGTTTTACTTTGATTATATATTCATTATTATTATATTTATTGTAAATAAACATTTGTTTCGATCACTATATTATACTTCAGACACAGTGAAATTGTTTAAATGCGTCCTATTTTCCACTATTCCCTATCGGGGGGGGGGAGAGGGAATCGTCGCATAATCATGACGTCAGTACAGTTGATCACACATTCTGCATTGTACACAGCATTTGGCGTTTACGGTGTATTCGCGGTCTAAATGATACGTCGTTTGGTTTTATTTCAACATTACGAATGTTTGTTTTAAATGTAAGTGTTCAGAGCCACTGCGTGTGTGTCTGAGATCTGTTAAGTTCCTGTTTATAAGTGCTGAAAATGGCGGCGGTGTCTGTGCGGAGCAGCAGCCCGGGAGCAGATGCATCTCACGGAATAGCAGCGCCGTCAGACCGTTTACGGGTTGAGGAGGGATCCGGTAACGTACAAACTGCTTCATTTCCTCATAAACGCCCGTTTTATTATTATTTTTTGATCGTGCATTATATAATTAATAGTCAGTAATGTTATACACTGAGAAAAGTGCTATGATTTTCTCCATTATTCTTGTACATTAATGGATCATGTATAGTAGTAATTTGACTTCTATGGAATTTACGTGTGTCTATAATATAGAAACGGAGAGAGAGAGAGAGAGAGAGAGAGAGAGGAGGAAAGAAATAAATCAAATTGTTTGAATTGCCTAGCAACTGTAGTGCTTTCTAAAAACACATTAGGGCTTGATCACACTATAAGAGAGATGGGCTCGGACGCGGTTTATTTGGCATTGTGTGTGGAAGAAAGAGATGTTGAGAGTGTCTGAGCGGTTTTCATAGTCTGCTTGCTGCGATCCGAACCCAATCTGGTTGTTCCAATCGCCCCCAGCATAGACCTTTATCATAGACTTCCTATATCCGGCAAGCGAAGCAGTGTATCGCTATTTCCCTCAGTCACTCTTTCTAGCTACATCAGTTGTGTTTTATGCCTTCTACAGCCAATTTTAGCATTGTTGGTAATTATGTGCATCCCTTAATTCCCAGTAATAAAGAAGATAAAAAGAGGTTAACCAAAGTACTCAGTGCGCCTGTTTGTATACTGAGGTGGTTCATGTTTTTCATGAAATTGATGTTGTCATTTTTTGTGGTTTGTGTTGACAGAGGCAGAGAAAAATAGCAGAGGAACCGTGCTTCTAGAAAGACTACATGCCAAACACAACTCATCCCGCTCTTGGCAGGAGACCAGTAAGGTGGTCCGACAAGCTATGGTAAGACCTTCTCATAGAACTGCTTTCTAATAGAAAGGAAGGTTGTTAGATTTCTTTACAATCTTTGTGTTGTTGATCTCATGAGGATTTGATTTATTGACTGTTTAGGAAAAGCGTGGAGTGATGAATACAGCTGGTCACCAACTTCTGCTTAACTGTTTAGAGACGCTTCAGAGGGCTCTCAAAGGTACAACATTTAATCAAAACATTGAGATAGTACTGATAAAATCAATTAATGAAATACACTTAAAACTAAGGTGATTGAGTTCATTCGAGTACACAATAATACAGTTGATTGCTTCTGAGGCACAGCAGTAGGTTAATTCAAAATACACAATCCTTGCGTATGCTTGCTTGCGCTCATTTCATTTTCCTTAACATCATCAGTATCCTCGCTGTCGTCAATGACAGATCGTCTGGAATCCATTGCTCGCCAGAACATGTGAGTTTTTATTTAATCTCTTTCTTTTTTATGTGAATTTGTCTTGCAGTCTTGCGGCATCAGGGTTATTACCATAAAGCTATCACGAAAACTATTTTCTTTGACTGAAACAGCTTTAGGTAACCCATTCTCTGAATCCAGTATTTATAATGAATTCAAAGGACATTATTATTCAGTCGTAATGTAGTCGTAATGCCTTATGAAAAAACTTGTTGAGTGGTCTTATAAAGTGTCAAATGCAGAACCTAGGGCGCTCTCGGCTAAAAGACGCTGTACAGTCAAGGCAGCTTTTTAAATGATATCTGCGCTGAATTTATACTTTGCATCTAATCTTAATCGCAGGCAAGTATCTCTTGGCTAATGAAAGATATTTTCTTAGTCGCCTAATGGAAAATTTACTCTCATATGCAAGTGATTTACTCGCATTGTAGAGGGTTGCCTTTGTCTCCTTCGTTTAACCTATCTTACCATACTTTCAATAACAATAGTTGTATTAAATGTTTTTGACTCTAGGTTCATCTAACTTGGTCTTTCCTTGACCTTGGTCTTTCCTATTTAATAAGTTATAAAGTGTGGTTGATGTCTTAGCTCTCTGAAATATTTGTAATTGTTCTGTTAACCTGCAGGTTGGGATCTCACCTGAGTCCCTCAAGAACTGAGTGCTACATCACCTCAGATATGTTCTATGTAGAGGTGCATTTGGATAAAGCAGGACAGCTTGTGGATGTCAAAGTAGCCCATCATGGAGAAAATCCTGCGGTGAGGGGAACATTCTTGGTTGTTTTGAGTAGTGTAGAAGAGCTGTCTGTTTTTTCATGTTTTTTCATCTGTGAAATTTTATCTTATTTTTTTTGAGTAGAGTTGTCCTGAGCTGATACAACATTTAAGGTAAGCAATCTATTAAAAAAAAAAATACTAAACATGTTGCTTGTTCTCCAACTATAGATATGACTTGTAGATCCTATTGATTGAAGGATTTGAATCCAATTAATTTTCACTAGAACTCAACTGGTGACACAATTCTACTCTAGGTCTTCAACCCTGCTCCTGGAGGCCCATTGTTCTGCGAGCGGATTGGACCTAAACTTTCCAGGACAAGGGGCCTACAGGGGCAGGGTTGAAGACCTAGCCTGTAGTGAGTTAACACTTCTTATCAAGATGAATGGGAAGAACAGCATGAAAGAGATGAAGCGATAAAATAAACTGAATGTATTGTATAATCTGAACGCGTTTCAATGCTCAGTCATACTTGGTCTGACAAGAAACCGATTCAACATATTTGCATGCAAAGAAGCTGAAGTAATAATAGTGAATTTACACAAAGCGATTTTCAAATGAGAGAACATTTAATATTTTGTCTAAGTACAAACACTTTAACAAAGACATAATGTTTATGAAAACACAAAACAGCGAACTGTTTTTGATGCTATCCATTTATACATCTAAATATTATTAGTCAAAAACACCATACGGTAGGTAATCCATGGTAACCGCCAATTAACCGTGGTTTTGCTATCGACAATTGTAGGTTGTAGTTAAACTGTCTTTTTCAAAACCTGATAGCTTCTGCACTGCTCTGGGTCTGATTGTATGCAGTGTTGCCGATGGCAGATTCTTTTTCTTGAATGTTAATATTTTGTTAAAAAAACGAAATTCACATTTAAATTTGCCAGCCCTACAGCACCTACACCAGGGATCTCCAACCCTATTCCTGGCGTGCTACCATCCTGCAAACTGCAGCTCCAACCCTGCTTCAGCACACCTGTCTGTCATTATCTAGCAACCCTATACATTTTGGTAAGATGGTCCGGGTCCGTTTGATTGGGGTTGGAGCTGAAATCTTCTGGACAGTAGCTCACCAGGAGCAGGGTTGGAGATCCCTGACCTACACTTTAAGCATAATATAAGCATATCATGTGTTTATGGAGTTTTATTCAATTTGATTCTTTACTACAAGCTTTGGAAAGTTGAACATTACCAGTTTTTATATGTAATTGGTATATGTTAGCAGCTTATTTGATTTTGGGTAGCTGGTGACCAATCACAGCTGACTAGGTATGCATGACCAATCAAAGCATTTTAGAAAGATAAATTTCATAGAATCAGAGAATCAACAGCCTATTTTCCTGAGAATCCGGACAGCCGTGTAGAATAAAGGTGCAATAAGTGAATTAAAAAGCGTTTTTTCCCCCCTATACCTGAGCACCTTTTGTTGAAAAACATAATCAAGACCTAGAAAATAGGCAAAATAGCACAACTTTAAATCTTTTTCATAATACAAACTTTTATTCTTACAGAGACAAAAACTTTGATGAGTTCTCCAAACATCTGAAGGGGCTGGTCAATCTTTACAAGTTACCTGGAGACAAGTGTGTATTGCTTATTTGTTTTATGTATTTAATAATATCTTGTAATACATCAACACATGCAGTCCACAGATGATTAAGATGCATTTCTAATTTTCAGCAAATTGAAGACTAAGATGTACCTGGCTCTCCAGTCTCTGGAGTTAGACCTCACCAAGATGATGCATATGTTCAGGTACATTGATTTCTTTCTACAATGGGTACCATGGGATTACCTTTGTTTTAGGCATGGTACTATTCTAATTACATGATTTTTGGCTATGCATTGTAATAGTAACAAAATATTCTTTGAATGGAGTCATTTACCCAAAATTAATTTATTGCTCTGCTTTTTCTGTGCTCTTAATTGTTTTGTTTGGTGAATATATAAATTTAAACCATTATTTTATGTAAACCTTGACACATGCTTTTTTCTTATTTGTCTCCTGATACATAAAATTCAAAAGCACAGGTTTTGCGTTCGAATGTTTATATTTTTGTTAGCCTGAAAGTGTGACCTGGTTTCCACCGGCTGACTAGGCTACAAATGAATGGATCCTTGACAGCCTAGGCTACCCCGAGATTCATTCCCCGTCTGTAACTGCTGCATATTGTTAAATACAAATTCGAAACTTTAGTTGAATAAAAGTCTGTAATCTGCAGAAAACTGTTCCTGTCAGTGTTTTTATATTATACACTGTAATGTCCAGAAGCTTGTGGCGTGTTTGTAAATCGTTCTTCTTCTGTCCCATATTAAGAGTTTCTGCGCGAGAGCGCCCCGTGTCTTTCGGATGTTGAGGAAAGGCAGCATATCGCACGATATATCGTCCCACCCCTAGAGGGTACCAAGCGCAACGATAACTCTTTTCAAGTCTTAGCTCAGTCTCCTTCGTTACTAAGTTAGTGGAAGATGCGTTTTAGTTTACATTCTTAAAAAGATCCCTTATAAGCGCTGAGGTGGAAAACCATTTACATACTGGCTGGCTTGAATCGGCATGGAGTGGAATGATGAAGCAACAATGGTTCGGCGAGATGATGGAAAACCGCTCATTGTCAGGGCTCTGATCAGGGAGTCGGCCATTTTAAGGGCGGTCACATTCGCAAAATCCTTCCAAATGCACTGAAATATTTGTTCCCTAAAATTTCCGCAATGCAAAAACCAGTGAGCATCGATGCTCCCTATGTTCCCTTAATGGAAATCACGTGACTTTATTTTTTTATCTGTTTATCCATACAATGTATTTCACTTTAAAGGGATAGTTCACCTACAAATGAAATAATTTACTTTCCAAAATTCTTTGTTCTTATAAACACAAAGGAAGATATTTGGCAAGCCGAATATTTCTTCATGTGATGATAATTTCTTCATGCCTTAAATGTGCTTCGGGCGACCCGGGTTTAATTCCCCTCTTGTCGTATTTCCTGATCCAACCCCTTTCTGTTTCCAACCTCGCTTCCTGTCACTTCCTCTGTTCTGTACAAATAAAGGCAAGACCGGCAAAAATAATTAAATAAAAAACACTACAATGACACATGAACATCATTAAAACTTGATTTTCAACACTGGGACTCAGAAGTGTTCAAACCATTTTCCGCTGGTTATTGTTGGTCGTATTACACAAGCTTTTATACCATGGTCAGCCACATTGTTTTAAAGTAGCTTAACACTAAGACATTTTCTGCTACAGGATAGCCACGAATGCCAACACTGTGGAGACCATTCTTCACGGAGGTGTGGGTCTGTTGACAGCGAGGAGTGGTGGTCATCTAGTGTCTCTGCAGTGTTATGTTTCTCCATACGACATCTTTGAGGAAGGATCAGGAATGCCGCTTAACTTCACAGATGCCAATAGTGAGATCGTTTTTCAATCCGATAGAATGCAAAAGCTCATTCACATAGTTAACCACTCTTGTTTTCCTCTGTCTTTTGTGTTCTGCAGTTCCTCGTACTTTAGGTGTGAGTGTATTGGTGACTGTCGAGGGCACCTCATCGGTTTATAAGCTTCCCATTGCTCCACTTATTACTGGATCCCATCCAGTTGATAACAAAGGGTCAGACATATAGGCAATGAAATAGTTTAACAAAAATGAAATTTCTGTCATAATTTCATAGTTTCAAGCCCGAATAAACTTTCTATGAACAAAAACTGATATGTCCAGCATAACATCCAAACTTGTACACTGTTCCCATTCGTGAAAACACAAGGTTATTAAGAACTACAAAAAAGTTAAATGAAATCCACAAAGTAACAGACAGGCAGACATGTAACACAACAAACTTTTTAAACTCTTTCTTTTTCTGAGAAACAGTTTTGACAGAACTCTCATTTTTGAATTGTTGTTTTGTTACATTTATGTTCATTGGAATGTTTTTATTTTGTCATTTATTCTGGCAGTTTGTCATTGTTGGAGTAACAAGTCAGGTATTTGTTTACTTCTTATTGTGTTTCTAGGACTCCGTCATTTTCTTCAGTAACAAACTCAAACTGTGTAGATTTACCTGCGTGCTTCTTCTTGAAGATGAACCATCCAATGCCTTTTTCTGTATCATTTGTTCAAAAGATGGGAAATATCACAGGTGAGAAAATATGCTGAATTGCTCAAATATTTTCAATTCAGATGTTTTCAGTTCCACCCTGCATTCAAATAATAATAATGTGATGTGTCTTTTCCCGTGTGGACTCACGTTCCAGTGAATGTACTCTAATTGTCTTCCTCTAACAATTTTTAGGAATCCCAGTATTTGAATCTGCGCCCGCCTTGTCCTCACTCTATGAACTCATTATTAAAAGTCAACGGCGTGAAGAGGGTTGTGTCTCTCCTGGTCTGGACAAATTAATGCGCTTCTATGCTGTGAGTGTTTTTTGCAATAAAATATTTTGCATTTACTTAGTCATTTCGCAGACGCTTTTATCCAAAGCAACCTAAAAATGAGGCCGAACAATCTTTTGATTACAGCATGGATATATTCTAGATGGTACATGCTTCTGCTGTGTATTCTGAAGATCTTGACATATTAAAGACGAGTTTTATTTATTTCATTTTTATCAGTACAGTTATCCTTTAGTTTTACGTATTTTTAAACGATGGATTAGAGAGATTTCAGAGAGGGTTTGTGTGACTTTTAACCCCTGGTTTATTAAGACTTCAAAATGTATGTTTTCTGATTTAATACAATTAAAATGTCCCACTCTCTAAATGCCTCTATATTTATTAAGTGTTTACCAGGACAGCAGCACTGCTATTATCTAAATGGTGATGCTCCAGTCCAGGATGGAAGATCTCTGCAAGGAGCTTTGGTTCACAAGATTCCCTTTAGACATCCTGCTCAAGTGCCCACTCTCCTTGACATTATTCGACACCAGGCTGCTTACAACACACTGATTGGTAGCTGTGTCAAAAAGACCTATATTAAGGAAGGTGGGTATATCATCTTTTAAGGGGCAGTAGTTGTGGCAATTAAATATGTCTGTATAATATATATATATTAGGGCTGTCAAACGTTAACGTGTTAACATAAACTATTTTTCAGATTAACGCGTTAAAATATTAAATGCAATTAACGCAGCATCGGTTTATGTTGCCATTCTTCATCTAGCGTTATGGTATACAATCACGCTCTCATTCATGTAAATGCCTTTTAACCATTGAAACAGCTGCTTTGACGCATTCGGTATAGATAGACAGCGCGGAACCCGGTCTTTGCCATCTCACAGTTTTCAACGTGCTAAATAAAATCCTAAATGACAGCAATGTTTTCTTAAAGGAGCTGTATGTAATAAGTTTACTGTATTTAATCAAAACAATACCTTAATATGTTCGTAGACATGTAGAAAACATGCTAAGTACATATATCAGTTCGTCCAAAAAACAATGCTAGTTATTCCACTCTGAAATAAGCTTTCTGTGCCGGAATGTGTTTTTTTTGTTTTGGTCTGTGTGAACCCGCCCACTTATGATTTACCCACTAGCGTATTTGGACAGCTCGGTTGCCAGTTGTCGACAATCACTGCATATTGCAGCAAACAAACGATCTGTGTCAGAGCAGATTCCACCCTTTTTCTGTACTATTACATTGCAAATTTGAAAATAATTACTATATTATTTTACAAATTACGAGCAGTAATATACCATTTTACTACGGTTATTTAAACAAGACAGCAATATGTCCCGTAAATGCGACCTCCAGAGGACGCAACCACTGAAACGAGCTACTGATTGAGTTATATTTGCAAACCGCAAAACCACTGCAAACGTATAAATTATCAGATAAATTTACAGTTTAAGAGTTGATGCTTTTCGTTACACATGGAGTCTGAGGAGGAGGAGGGGCTGGGAAAAGCGATACCAAGCTCAACCGCTAGGTGTTACATACAGCTCCTTATTGCCATAATATATATTTATACTGTATGGATGTATATGTGTCTATATAGATATCATATTTGAGCTTCCTTAATCTATGTTCCGTAATCTTCAACTCCTTTTTAATTAACATTTTAGCTTGGACATTTTTTATACACAACTAATTTCAAACGTGCAAGTGTAAGCTATTAGGCCAAAAGGGTTTCAAGTTCATGAACTTTTGTCTGGTAGTGACAACTCTGTTGTACATAATGTTCTTGTGTTGCTTCTGTTTTGGTGTGTGGAGAAAAGTTATAAAAGTATTTACTGTTTGTAGCAGATACCCCAGGACTTCTGCAGTTTGAGGTGTGCCCGCTAACAGACTCGAGCTTTAGTGTGTCCTTCCAACACCCAGTCAATGAATCACTTGTCTGTGGTAAGACACAAATTATTCTCACTTTAAAACTGTCTCTCAAGAATTTTGCTTTCTTCAAACTCTTTGACTCTGTCTTTATTACTTTTATTACAGTGGTGATGGAGGTGATTGACTCAAGGCAGGTAGCCTGTAAACTGTATAAGGGATTATCTGATGCTTTGATCTGCACTGATGACTTTATTACCAAAGTTGTCCAGCGGTATGAACAACTTTTTTATTCTGTAGCTCAAGTGGTAGCATCACCTAGGTTTGTAATTATGTTCCCAGGGAATTAACATTCTCATAAAGTATATAGATGGTTTCAAAGCAACAACAAACTCAACTACTGGTTCACATCCGCAAAGAACTGCAGATTATTTCTTATAACACGCAAAATAAATAACTAGTAAATTACATTAGCTAGCGAGAAAAAATGTTGCAAGTTAAACGTTTGTCTGCTCTCCACCTATTGCTGGTGTGTTATGAGCGCATTGGCGTCGTTGTACTGTGGCTGCTGTCGCATCATCCAGGTAGATGCTGCACACTGGTGGTGGTTGAAGAGAGACCCCTCATACGATTGTAAATGCTTTGGGTGACAGTAATACACATTAAAACGCCTATATAAAATGCCTCATTCATGCATTATTTTGGGTTACCAGTAGAAAAAACTTGTCTAAAGGCTAAACTTAAATGCGACAAAGTTACTTAACCCATTCATCAAATGGTTTATTAAGAAAATATATCATATAATACAATATTAATATAAATAAAATAAAATATAAATCGTTTTTATAAACCACTAGCCAGGCCGATCAACAAACATAGACTGAAAGTAAGGTTTTGGCCAGGCGTGTCCATCAGAAGAAACCGTAGATAGCTCTAATGCACTAAACATTGCTTTGGATCATATATGAAATCGACTACAAAATGTATAAATGTACATGATCTGGCATCTGTGCCATTTTGACATGCTTACAATATGAATGCAATAATTTATACTGCCTATAAAATATACAAACGTATATACAATAATGTGATCACTGATATAAAAAAAACTACGATAAACTACTGAATAGCAAGTTAAGCCCACATAAGTTGGTGAATACTATTTATTTGATCATTTGGAATAAATGTATTCCTGTCTAAAGTTGAGGTGGTAGGACCATTATTAAAATGTTTGGTAACTGACTGAGGTCGTAGTGTTGCATCCTACAAAGAGGTCATCAGTAAGCTGTCATAAGTTGGATAAAAACTACAGCTAAATGACTACATACTAGAAACCATGAATATGATTATTAACATAATACTGTGTTTTTTTAAGTTAATTAACTTGAATTCCCCTTATGTATTTTTTTCTAGATGCATGTCTATTCCTGTGACTATGCGTGCCATCCGATGCAAGGCAGAAACTATTCAGGCAGATACCCCTGCATTATCCCTTATTGCTGAGACTGTGGAAATAATGGTGAAGAGGAACCTGCCACCAACAAGTAGCCCAGGTTACTTGGGAATTGGTACAGGGGCTGATGGAAGCAACCCAATAGGCCTTCCTGGTGTAAGTGGTGGGACCACAGGAAGCAACAGTGTTGTGGGTGTAGGGGGGAGTGGGTCTTTCCAAGGACCAATCACCTCATTTAACATCAGTCGAACAGGTCAGGGAGGCTCAAGTATGGATAGTGTTGGACATGTAGGAGGCCAGCAGCAATCAATGCAACAACAACCTCAGTTGCAGAGCCACAGTTCAGATGACTTTAACAAAGTCACTCAGAATCCAATCTTAACAAGCCTTCTGAAAATCACAGGCAGTGTCGGGTCCAGTCCTCCTCCTCAGCCTCACCAGACTCCACCATCGACCACTTCACCAGCAAGCAACACCAAAAACCACCCCATGCTAATGAACCTACTAAAAGATAACCCTGCACAAGAATTTGGGTTGTATGGAGGTAGCCCTTTAGACAGACAGAACTCATCTGGGTCTCCACGGACTGATAGCCAAGGGCAGTCGTGCTCTGGCTCCAAAGGTAAGAAAAAACGTCCAAGAGGCTCTGAAAAGGGACTAATGGGATCAGGTGGAGGAATTGGCATGAAGCAACAATCTCAACAGCAGGTTGGAGTCATGACGCAACAGCATCATCACACACACAACTCTGAAGATGATTTCCACCGTGAGCTTTTCTCCATGGATGTTGATACCTCCCAGAACCCAATCTTTGATGTCAGTCTTGCAGGGGATGGACTTGACACCCCTCACAGCATCACTCCAGCCCCAAGTCAGTGTGGTACTCCCCCTTCAGGTCCTGCAATGGCATATCACTCACAATCTCATGTACAAAATCAGCCACAAGTTCAGCCACAAGGATCCATACCCCGTATGGTCCGTCTCTCTAGCTCTGAAAGTATTGGGCCTGATATTAATGACATTCTATCTGATGTTCCTGATCAGGCCAACAAAGGAAGCAGCCATCATCTCATGTCTGGAGAAGAAGGAGGTTCCTTGGGAACTCCACTTCGGGATTCCTCCAGTTCAGGCCAAGGTAGCACTGTGTTTGAGGCAGACCTGTTTAATGCAAACAGCAATGAAAATCCCTTTACTGATGCAGCAGACCTGATTGCAGAGGCTGCTTCTGCAGCAACACCCAACAGCGATTCTTCCTCAACAAACTTCTTTCCAGATACAGACTTCAACCCAGAACTTCTCTCTGGACAGGGCGTTTTTACTCAGAATTACTTTGATGACAGTTCCCCCAGCCCTGACCAAGATAATGACCTTGTCAAAGGTTTTAGTGGAGGTAGTCAGCAGAACACCCCTACAGGCACACCTCAGAATCCCACTCCACATGGGCAAAATACTCCAGAGGTCTTGTTAAAAGACCATTATGACATTGGACTTTTTAGTGGGATCAGTAGTGGAGGAAAGCCAATGCTGGGCCCATCATCAGATATGGGGGACTCACACCCTTCTCATGTTAGTGGAGGTCAAAGCCCACTCATGATGGCCATTGGGGCAGCAAGTAGTGATTTTAAAAGCAGTGATACAAAAAATAAGCAGCAGCAAATAAGAGCAAAGGAGGATAGTGGAGGAAGTTCTGGAATTGGAATAAGTGGTGCATCCTCTTCTGAGATGAAACAGGTGAAGCGTAGTCGAACTCCTTCAAGTGAGAGCAAATCAAAAGACAAACCTCCTAAGCGCAAGAAGCTGGATCCAGATGGCAAGTCCCCTTCACACAGCTCAGGGGGTCGACCTTATACTCCTCCATGTGGGAGTGGCAGTTCTGGAGGAACAGGTAGTGCAGGTGGATCTAAGTCACCTGGCAGTTCAGGTAGATCTCAGACCCCACCAGGAGGTGCTACTCCACCAATCCCTAAGATTACTATACAAATTCCTAGGACTGGAGGAAAAACAACTTCTCATGGAGGCTACACATCAAGTAGCTCAACAAGTGGAGGTACTGGTAGTGCAGGTAGCACAAGCAGTAGCAAAAGTCATCATTCCCACTCCTCTTCTTCCTCGGGGAAGTTAAAGAGTAGCAAACTTGAACTCACTGGGCAAGGCAACAACTCCAAACCATCAAATACTGGAGGTGTTGGTAGTGGTATGGCTCCTCAATCCAAAGGGTCATCCTTAGGGATGAGCACTGGCAAGCTTTCCTCTTCTCCCATTACAAAGCATGGGATATCAGGCTCAGGCAGTGGTGGCAGTAGTGGAACAGGAAGTGGAAGCAAAATAAAGCCACAAGGTGGTAAACCCTCTGGCTCACTCATGAACCCTAACATCAAGCCCAACATTTCTCCTTCACACTCTCGTTCTGGCACATCAGACAAACTCTCCTCTCCAATGAAACTTCAGCAAGGGCAGGTTCCTGGGACTCCACCCTCTTCAAAAGCAAAATCTCCTATTGGTTCAGGTAGTGTGGGATCGGGAGGGTCCAAGCCCTCCTCAGGTGGTGGAATGGGGACCCAAAAACAGTTAGGCAATAGCTCATCCTCAAGCTCATCTGCATCATCTTCGTCTGGATACATGTCATTTTCTTCAGGGGGCCAGTCACAGTACGGGAGCAGTGGGGGTGGAGGTAGTGGGGGTGGGAACAACCCTAATGCAAAGGGTAAATCACCAAGCCGAAACAAAAAGCCATCTCTTACAGCAGTTATAGACAAACTTAAAAGCGTGGGTAGTGGTGGTACTGGTGGGGAAGAGGGTGAATGTACTGGTGGGAGTGCAGGTGGAGGAGTGCCTTCAAATGTTGGTACCTCATCCTCCAAGCATGGAATGTCCTCCCAGGGAGGAGACTTTGTAAACAAACGAGACAAGATAGACAAAGATAGCAAGTCCAGAGTTTCAGGATTAGGGGGTAACTCTGGCGATAAGAAATTAATTGATTCCAAAAGTGGTGCTGTGAGTGGCACAGGTGTGGCAAAGATTATTATCAGCAAACCAGACGGGGGCTCTCCAAGCATTAAGTCAAAAGTAAGTCTACAGAAACCTGGAGAAGGTTCTGGAGATGGCTCCATGCGATCCCAGCACACAGGTCTCAAAGCATCACCTCTTTTCAGTGGCTCAACACCAAAACATGATCGGAGCTCGCCAAGCCATAGCCGTTCCCCTGGTTACACTCCTCTCAACCCAGACAGTGAGAGTGAGTCTGGAAGCAGTTCAGTTGCTGAAAAGTCTCATCAGAACAGCCCTAGCTCAGATGATGACCAAGCTATTAGACCACACCAACCCCCCCAAGAATACATGAGTTCCATATCAATTAGCCAAGGTGAAAAACACAAGAAGCATAAAAAAGAAAAGAAAAAGCAGAAAGATCGAGAAAGGGATAGGGATAGGGACAGAGAAAAAGAAAAAAAGAAATCGTCATGTGGGCCATCATCTCATTCAATAAAGACAGATAGTTGGTCCAGATCACCTATATCTTCAGAATCTTCAATGTCAATGCTTAGTTCTGAGCGCAACTCACGACCAAGTCCTGTGTATATGCATACAGAAGATGACGACCTAATGGACTCGGCCTTAACAGGCAATTTAGAACCATTCAAATAATTCAATGATATGACTGTACTTTGTAGTGGAACATGATTGCAGCATATCGCTGTTTTCCTTCTGAAACCTTGTATTGTCCATATTTTATGATTTTAAATTTTTGCCATAAATTATTATTCTTAGTCACCCTTCATGTTTGTCAATGGGGTTAGCAAAAATCTAACCAGTAAAAACTATTAGAAATTGCTAGTCTACTTTGACAAGGCAGTATTAAATCATTTAATAAGTACAGTGTTTTTTTCCATTTCCTAAAAACGAAATGTTTTATTCTAATTAGATTCCTTTACATTAGAAAAACTATTTTATAATGATTGTTTATATTTTTTTAAATTTCACACCTTTTCTAACTTTGCCCTCATTTATGCAAATCATGTTTTCCAAGTATCTGGTAATTTTTTTATCGTTATACAAAAGATTCTGGTGTAAGATTTTAAATATTCATATTATGTTATTTTTATTATTATTGGATTCCTTGCTCTGTTTTGCATATGCCTTAATACAATATACAATGTGACATTTTAAAGTATTGTTGTCATTTGTGTCATTTAATCCACACGTTACTTGACAGATCCATATTTTACTTTTTACTTTGTTTTACCTGAAAATAGATCATCTAATGTTTAATTCTAATTTTAGTGTTTAAACAAATATGAAGCATAAAATGGCCTAATGGTTGTTCAAAGTATTTCAGGTCTATTTATTTAGTTAATATGCTGCAGTGGGGATTAAGCATGTTTTTTTGCATGTTTTTTTCTACAATAGGTGTAGTAAAATAAATATTTAGTAGTACCAAGCTTTTATGATCTGGAATGGTTTGCCCATGAACTCACAATAACTGGAAGAGCGTCACAAGACAGGGGTAACACTACATATTGAACACAGTAACTATAAGAGCCAAGGAAGCTACAGATCTTTAATGTTTTTAACTTGTACTCATTGGTTATCACAATTTGCTAGTTATAGGTACATAATAAAATAGAATTAGGGCATATGATGGAATAAGCTGTGCTACTTTGTACTTAAGTTATTTTATTAAGAAGTAATCTAGAAAAGTGGCAACATTTCAGGTTGCCACTTTAAATGAGAAGTGTGTTGTACAAATATACATTGGTGCCGTATCAACTTGCTCATATCGCTGTGGTGAGTGGAAGTCTTGGGTGTGTACTCCATACAAAGTAGAATGTAGTTGGACAGACAACTGTATGACTATACAAACTTAAACTAAAGTATGCAGTGCAGACAAACAGTGCAAAGTATAAATAGACAGACTGTACAAAAAAGACAA